>VXAU01004606.1:45513-64404 GCA_013399695.1 Formicarius rufipectus | reverse complement strand
TAGTCTCAAATCTTGAATGTTTTGGTGGTCTTAAAGAAGTCAATTTCCTAAAACATTGTAATCTTTCTCACATTAAAATCCTCACAGGTTGATTCAAGTTTTGCCCTGGAGTATTACCATATAAAGCTCATGGTCAAGTCAAAGCATAAGTCATTTACAATTACATTATATGATGTAAAAAACTGTTAGCTTGCATTACTTAAGCAATGTTGTGTGCAGCTTCTAATAAATTCAAGAATGTATTTTTAACCAGGAAAACACAGATCTATAAGGAATGAAACAATATGTCTTTCTTAATGAATAGCAGAAAAATGACAACATGGATGTTGGTGAAAGAAAAATAATGGCAATGTTTGTTAGCGCTTTCCATTCATCAGATCTGGCTATTCCTCTTGAAAGGAAGGAGCATATACTAAGTGTCCACATTTCAAGAACTGATAAATAGAAAGACATGAAGACCCTGAACAACAGATTGTCAGAGATTGGAAAGGTTTTCTGAAATCTTGACTCATGCTAAGTCTTTACTCACATTTTCCTATGTTTTCTTCATCATCTTAAAATACTGGTCAAAGAAGTATTGTTGTATAACTCTTCCACTACTTTTTTACCTTTTTGCTGAAGTGCACTTGCAAAAATGGGATGGAAGTCACAGAACTACGATATATAATTTAGATTAGATATTAGCATAAACAGTCCTCCAAAGGTCTCTTATGTTTTCTAAATTAATATTGGGAAGGAAAAGAAACCAAAAAAAACCCACAACAACAATAGACATAATTTGCCAAAAGTCTCTGTGAAAACTGGGAGCAGAACATGATTTTTCAGACAATACAAAGTAATCTTTAGTAATATCAACATAGTTCCTTCTATTACATGCTATTTCTAACAAATTTGATGTGTTACATTAATACATACAAAACCAAGTTGTGATAATATTTGCATGTATAAAACTTCTTAAGTAATCTATGAATGTCCATTTAATTAGCAAATAAATTAGCATTAATAATTATCAATTTTGATATGTTTCTAGGGAAATCTCTTCCCTGATTCTCACCTGATGCTACCAACTTGATTGCATTGACTTTTCTGGAGCTAACACTAATAGACACCAGAGAGATTCTCAGGTCTTGGGTTATGAAAATATTTAAATACTTCCTTAATTTTAAGTAAATTAACTACACTTTTGACTTTGTTATATCATGTCCCTATAGAACTTGGGATTGTTGTCATGATGGGTATTAATGTCTTCTCACTCTCAGAAAACGTGGACTATGTCACTAATATTGAGAGATATTGTAAGTGGCTGGGCAACTTAGCACTTATTAGAAAGTATACACACATTCACATACTTGTCCCATGGGCACACCACACTTGTGGAATGCCCCTGAATGCCAGCACAAGTCTTCTCCTCACCTGATACTCATGCCTGGACCAAGAGTTTTCTACTCACTGGATGGCTGATGCAGCTTGTTTTTTGCTAGTGAATACACATATATACCTGCTTTGGGGAAGATACAGACACTGGCAACAGAGTGCAGGCTGTAGTTCGCTTTCACCTGAAGGGGCGTGCAGTACACCTGGAACCGACTACCCCAGGGGTGGAAACACAGTCCCACCATTTGCCATGGACTGATTCAGGCTACACTAGAGAAGAGTGAGACTCTGGAACACTTAGAATATATTGATGACATCATTGTATGGGGAGACACAGCAGAGGAAGTTTTGGAAAAAGGAAAGAAAATCATCCTAATTTTCCTCAGAGCCAGTTTTGCCATCAAAAAGACTAAGGTCAAAGGACCTGTCAAAGACGTCCAGTTCCTAGGGGTGAAGTGAAAAGATGAACATCATCAAATCCCAACAGAAGTTATCAACAAGATAGCAATGGCTCCACCAACTAATGAGAAGGAAATACAAGCTTTTCTGGGGGTCAGAGGTTTTTGGAGGATGCATATCCCTGAGTACATTCAAATTGTGAGCCCACTTTACTTAGTGACTCATATGAAGAAGAATTTCCATTGGGGCCCTGAACAAAAACAATCTTTTAAACAGATCAAGCAGGGGATTGTACACACTGTGGCCCTTGGACCAGTCAGGACAGAACCAAACGTAAAAAATGTACTTTATTCTGCAGATGGGGATAATGGTCCCTCCTGGAGCCACCGGAGAAGGTGCCTGGCGAGACCTGAGGCCAACCACTTGGCTTCTGGAGCTAAAGCTACAGAAGATCCAAAGCCAGCTACACCCCCATGGAGAAGGAAATCCTAGTAGCTTATGAAGGAATACAAGCAGCCTCAAAGGTAACTGGCACAGAATATGGGATACAGATGTGATGCAAAATAGTATGAATTAAGGGGTGGAGAATGAAATGGCTTGACTTTAGGCCTTTCTAGGATACCCATAGTTTACAGCACCTAAGGAAATATTCCATCCTATTTTATGTCAGCTTAGATATAAGAGGGCGCAAATGGAAATTATTGAGTTAGTCTCTTTCTGGCATTGTTAGGTATTGGTTTTACACCCTGCTATCACTTCATGTGGGAGGAGAAGGCCTTTGGGAGTCAGCCTGCCTGGCTGTTCTCTCATCCGGGATAGCTGCTGGTTGAGAAGACTTCACTACTCATGGGAAGTAGAAATTTATCTGTTAGCTTTTCACTGTGATTGTGCATTGCTTTTAGGTTTAGTTTTTTATTCCCTTTCTCTCTATGTAAATACAAAACTGCTTCTTCAGTAATTCTTGGAGTTTTTTTATTTTCTTCCCTTTCCTTCTGGGAAAGGGGGGCTAAGACAGCTTAGGTGAGCACCTGACATTTAGCCAAGGTCAAACCTCTACACATGTCCTAACAGCAGGCATCAGGCACACTGACTGTGACCCACAGTGCCACTCCAGCTATTGATGCTGGGTCCCTCATTCAACTCACTCACAAGACTCTCCCAGGGCATGGTTTTCAGGGCATACACTGTTCATTCCCAGTCCAATTACTGGAGGTTTTAAGAACCCCACTAACTGGGTTGGAGTGCACAGAGATCCCATTTGCTCAATCAGATTGATTGACTGGATTTGTTGTAATTGCGTCTACATCATGACCAGTTTAGATTTTTGGTCATGTTTGTACTTCTCTTACAGAGATGAACCAGGGGTTCTGGAGGTAACAGAAGCCCATAGGGGAACAGTGGTGAAATACTTCAAAGGAATCAAGGAGTGTTCCTTTAAGAATGCAACACGGCTGGTGGCCCATCTGGAGTGCCTCTGCATCATGGGCAAGAAACAGGAGGATCTGGAAGCCACCATGTTACTAGAAAGCTGTGATATAGTAGCCATTACTGAAACTTGGTAGGATGAATCCCATGACTGAAGTGCAGCTGTTGATGGCTACAAGCTGCAGAGAAGGGCCAAGTGAAGGAGAGGTACCAAGAAATGGGTAGAGTTTGAGGAGATGTCTTTGAAGAATAGACACAAACAGGTTGAAAGGTTAAGAATCAGAGACTAAGGCAACAAAGGGAAACCTGTGGTTGGTATTTACTACAGGCTGCCAAATCAAGAGGAGTCTATTGACAAAGCCTTCTTATTCTAGCAACAGGAACCATTACACTTGTAGGTTCTCAGCCTGCTGAAGGGCTTCAACCATCTTGACATCTGCTGGAAAAAAAGCAAGAGAAGCTGTATGCAATCTAGCAGATTCCTGGAATGCATTGAGCCTAAATTATAAATAGCCTTACCAGAGGGGATAAAATACTGGATCTGATGGTCACCAATGCAAGTAAGCTATCAGGATCAAATGGTCACCAGTGCACATGAGCTATCAGGATCAAATCAAAATTGGAGGCAGCTTGGGCTGCAGTAATGATGCACTAGTGGAGTTTGCAGTCCTGAGGGGTATGAGTCAGACAAAGAATGAAATCAGGACTCCGAATCTTAGGAAAGTAAACTTTCATCTGTTCAAGGAATTAGTCAGTAAGAAGCATCCCTCAGGGACAAGGGAGCAGAATAGAGCTGGCAGATCTTTAAGGACATATTTCATAGAGCACAAAATCTCTCAAATCCCAGGCATAAAAATTCAGGAAAGGAAGGCAAGAGACCAACATGACTAAGTCAAGACCTGCAGGTCAAACTAAAGTCCAGGAAGAAAATGCACAGGAAGTGGAAGCAGAAAGAGTATAGGGACACTGTCCTGTTGTGTAGTGATGGGGCCAGAAAGGCCACAAGTACAACTGGAGCATTTCCCTTTGGCAAGGGATGTAAAGAATAATAATAAGGACTTCTATAGATATGACAGCCAGAAAAGAAAGGTCAAAGAAAGTGTACCCCCTGCTTCAATGAACAAAACTGACAAAATTGGCAACAATGCAAGAGAAGACTGACATACCTTTGTCTTAGTCTTCGATGGCAGCTTTCATTCCCATGCCTCTTGAGTGGATGGACTGCAAGGCAGGGTCTGGGGGAGCTCTCTAAGAGAAGATCAGGTTTGTGACTACCTGAGGAACCTGAACATACACAAGTCTGTGAGACTCGATGAGATGCAGTCCAGAGTCCTGAGGAAGTTGCCTGCTGTGCTTGTCTAGTCACTTTCCTTGACATTCGAAAAGTCATATAAAGCCCATGGTGACTGGAAAAAGGGAAACATTGCACCTATTTTTAAAATCACTTGAAAGGAGAACTCTGGGAACAACTGGCCTGTCAGCCTCCCCTCTGAGCCTGGGAAGATCATGGAACAGATCCACCTGAAGGATATGCTAAGGCAGAATGGAATACAGGTAGGTCATTCAAGACAGTCATCATGGCTTCACCAAGGTCAAGTTTAGTCTGACCAACCTAGTGGTCTTCTATAATGGAATGACTACATCAGTGCACAAAGGACCTTTTCCTTTGATAGAGGTCTGTTTGGACCTCTATCATGCCCTTATCATGACCTACTATATCCTTCTCTCTAAATTAAATACAGATTTGATGGGGTGGACTGTCCAGTGAATGAGGAATTTGGTTGTGCGATCACATCCAGAGGACAGCGATCAATGGCTTAGAGTCCAGATGGACATCAGCGGCAAGCAGTCCCCTCAGAGGTCCATACTGGGAAAAGTACAAACTTTTGTTAGTGATTGTAGTGATAGGGAAAAGGGGAATGGCTTTAAAATAAAATAATAGATTTAGACTAGATAGACATTTTTTGCAATAAGTGTGGTGAGGCACTGTAACAGGCTAATCAAGGAGATGGCGGATGCCTCATCCCTGGAAACATTTGCAGTCAGGTTGGATAGGACTCTGAGCAACCTGATCTAGTTGGAGATGTCCCTGCTCATTGCAGAGGGAGTTGGAATTGATGATCTTTAAAGATCACTTGAACTCAAACCATTCTATGTTCTATGTTTCTATGAATTATTAATCTAATGCTACTTAGTTTATACTGTGTACTCTAAAAGCTTACAATCATGACTTACTGCAGTGCAGTATGGTAATTTTGAGTCAAAATGGATGCAACCATGAAAAGAATAAAAAGAATCCAAAATGAGATTTCATAACATACAGGTCAATATAGTAAGAAAGAAAATTATTAATTTTGTTTCATGAAAAAAGTTTGCTATCAGTTCAATTGAAATTTGATATAAAATTCTAGCCACATTTATGAAAGATCTGTTAAACTGAAACAAGTGCCAAGAATAACTACTGAGATTATCAGGGAAAAGAAAATTGACAACATGAGAGGAAACTTGAAGTCATTGGCTCATTTAGTCTAGTAAGAGAAAGATTAAGAAAAGATGTTCCTGCCAGTCATAAACAAAGTCTTAGGATAAAGTCCCTATGATCCCGGCTAGATATTCAAACAAAAAACACAAATAAATCTAAGATAGGAATAAATGACACTAGAGAGGTTGTTATACAGCTATAAATTAGAAGAATACAGATCTTAGAAGGCTAGAGAACAAACTTTCAGTAAAGTTAATAGAAAAAAAAGTCTATTAGGTTGTAAAAGTGACTACATGCCAAAAAATAACTGTGTGCAGCAGAAAACAGGTTTCAAACATTTTAGTGCACTGTTTCATACAGAGGGATAATCATATCTGTTGAACATCTGGTGATGCTGTGTTTTATGCACCTGAGGATGGGTTTGCCCTCTTGTCTGCCAAGACACACTGTTGATTCACACTGAACCTGCTGCTGATTAGCATCTCAGATCCTGTTCTGCAGGTCTGATTTCCAGCCACTCCTGTCTTAGTTTATACTTGTGCCCAGCCCAGCATTACACCATCACAGATGTAGAATCCAACAGTTGGACTTATTATATTTCATGGCATTTATCATTATCTAATGCTCCAAACTATCTAGATCCTGTCAGCTAAATCTATATTTTCATCTTGGACCAATCACTTGAACAATGCTGGATGCTCAGAGCCAACATCTCACCACATGTAAACCAAAGTAGCTCTTATAGTTCAATGACAACAACAAATTTACTAGTCTCCCACCGTCTTCATGGTAAGTAATCCATCAAAGACTTTCAAAGCACCCTCAGATTAATTTTTGAGGCCTTCCACAGGAGGACTGTGTGTGATGCATAATGTTGCAGGAGATCAACAGTGTTGCAAGTGTAAAAACTCGAGGGGAGATACTCAGACATTCCCACGTATACCTGAATGCACGTTAACCCACTGAACTGATGTTTTGTGGGTTTTCCTCCACTCCTGACAGCTCAAGACTATGACCATCACTTCAACCAACACACATCAAATATACAACAATCAAGGTTCATTGCTGGATCCATGGATGGAGTTGTCTTTCCACTATCCTTCTATTCTTATCCTTTCTTTCTCTTTCTTTCAGCAGAAGTCTGTGAGTGATGCAATGTGTATGTGATGTGTAGTTATTGCATGCAAAAAAAAAAAAAAAAGAGAAGAAGAAACTGTGAAAGGGCTATGAAAAAAGCAATGAAGAACATGGTATAAGTAACCAAGAAGACAGCAAAGAGTAATAGTGCAGCACTCAGCCTAAGAGAAGAGTAATAAACAAAAATGCTTGTATGACAATGCAAGAGCGCAAGCAACAAAATGGAAAAAATTGAACTGCAGGTGCAGAATACAAACCTGGATATTACCAGGCATTAGAATTCTGCGGATGAAAAATGGATTGGAAAACATAAGTGAATGCAGGTATTGGAAAATTCAAATGCTTCAGGATTGCACTGTTATAGAAATTCAGATCAATAATATGCATGTGGAGTATGAGAGCTTAATTGTAGAGGTACGCACTCATCTGAATTGGTTTGCTGAAACTACTATTCAATGTAACCTTTAAAAAAAAATAATGCTGTACAACCCTACAGCCCCTGCACTTAGCTACTAGAAAAATAGTAGTGAGAGTGAGCAGAGAGCCTACAGGGAAATGAAAAAGTCATTGTTAAAACTTTCAACAATTTCATCAGGTTTGTGAATCACTTCATTTAGTTCTGAGATTACACATTATAATTGATGTGGGATGATTTTTTACAAATTATAAAATATATTTAAAGCAGAAGCCTTAAATGTAAATTTAGTGATGGTCTTAGGATCAAAAGTAATTTTAAGGATTGTGTGTAATTTTGGTCTTGTATATACTCAGTTATTATTACATATCTTAGAAGTTTGATGCCACAGTAACACAGTTTAAGCTGTAAGAGGTAAATATGTTAGAAACAAGGACAAATGTTAAAGCATTTAAATTTCTTGACAGCACTCATTTGAAACATTGAATACATCAGTATGTGAAATATTTTTCGTTATGGTATGCAATTATAAGTATCAGCTTGAATATTACTTTTACTGCTGATTCTACTGCAAGGTTTTGACAGAGGTGAATGTTATCAGTCATGCCAACTAGACATTATTTGTGCATGTAATTATTTTTTATAGAAAAAGTGATTTTTACAGTAACTACTGAAAATGTTAGAGGGTTAATGTCTATTTCTGATAGAATAGGTGGAAAGCCAGCTGTGACACAATGGTATAGTTGACATGAATAGTTTGAATTTCATCAATAAAATGAAAATGTAGTTACATTCTAGACCTAAACCTTTGCAAATATGGCATGTTTCAAGACTAATAATACACCTTCTAGATTCTAAGAACCTTACCTTAGAAAGGATGAAGTACTACATTTTATTTATTAATATATGTTTAATCAGGAAATGTTAACTGTGAATATAAAAGTATATTTATCCATGATAAATTACATGCAGAAATTTAACAGATAAAATTAAAACAATTTTTTTATCTAACAGACATTTTAAAATAAGAAATCTTCTCTTTGTTAATAAAACTAACTCGAAAATAATTTTTTTTTTTTTTTTTTAGGATAATGCAAAGGGTATTTTTATACGTACTGTTTGGAGAACTTTGGATTTGATTCCTCAGTTTTCATTAATTTTCTTCAACAAAATTTTCCAGGAAAGAGAAGTTTGAAGATTAAATCAAGAACTTTGAAACTGAAAGTATATAAAAGGTTCCTATTTCCCATTAACAACAGGGTTTTTTTCTGCATCTATGCATTTGTCAGAATAAGCATCATTATTGCTTTCTAAGTCAGCTAGTCTTAGAAATATAATTTGGGAAAATAAATAAATAACACCTTCTCATGCCAGAATATATGTAGTCTTAGATATTCACTGAGCATCTGTGGTTTAATTTTTATTTGACCTCACTACATTATGGATGACAATGCTGAATAAATATTTTGATAAGAAATCCAGAAGAAAATGCCTTGGGATTTAGTTGCATGGCTCACAAATCTGTTCATGGGTTGCTGATTTTTTATCTGTTTGTTTTTTAGTCTGCCTTTGTTACATATTTATGCATATTTTAAACCCAGATACTAATACAAATAGGAAATTAAATATCGAAGATGCTCTCTTTGTCCTTCTTACATTTCTCAGATAATGTGTAGAGTCTGTTCCATTTTCTATTAGCCACTCTGTCCTTTTCTGACATGTGAAATTAATGCATGTGGAATGTTAAGGAACTCGCTCTTCTTTTTGCTGCTGTAATCCTTTTAAGAATATTGGAATAGATGAAATCTCTTATCATGAGACTTCATTGATAAAAGATAGGTTTTGCTCGACACAAGGTGGTTCAGTCAATTATATAGCCTATGTTCATATACTTCTACTTGTCTCATTCCATTAAAGAATTCTATCTGGATTATTAAACAGAAAGAATTATTGAAGTAAATAATGAACTCTTGCTTTGTCTTTAGATTTTTCTGAACTCTATTACAATTATATTTTGCAGACTGTTTCTTTGCAGTGAAGTTGGAGTTTTGGAGAGGATCTTTTTGGCTTTTTTTTTTTCCTTGCATAGCTAACATATTGTAAAGCAGTATGGCACTTACTGTATGCACATACTAAGTCTTGCATATTTTTACCTGTACTTTTCATGAACTTCATGGATTTATTCCTACATCTCCTAAGGTTAAATATTTTATTCTCTATCCAGACCAATGCTTTATACAGTGAGTAATTAAAATAAATATAAAAATGTCAGAAAGGTTTTTGAAGGAGATAAAGCACTATAAATCCAAACCTGATCTTCAAAACAGTCAAAAAACAAGAATGAACAACATTCTCAGAAAGCCATTTGACCATTGAAAAAATAGTATGGAACTTGCATATCTCAAAAGATTTCTGAAAATATTTTTCATCTTATGATTATTTCCTTTTGTTGACATGTAATAATGACATAAGTTCTTTTTGGAGTGATTCTAATTTCAAAAAATTAATGGCAGAAATAATGATGATATAAATATCATAGTCATACAGGACCACAGGAAAATTCAAATTGTGAGTAACCTCAGGAGGTCATATAAATCCAGTGTCCTGCTCAAAACAGGGCCATCTCTGAGGTCAGATCAGCTTACTTAGAGATTTATTAAATTGGATTAAGGTCTTGAAAAGCTCCAAAGATGGAGATTGCACAACTCTCTAGGCATCCTGTTCCACTTTCTGATTATCCCCTTAGAGAAAAAGTTGATCTTGGATATAATCAAATCCTCCTAATTTCTACTAATTCTCCCTCATCCACCTGCTTTTCACCACTTGAAGGAGCTACTATCTGTCTCCTTGATGACCTACCTGAGGCTGTTGAGACAGAGGGTGTGCATGGTCTGCTATTCTCCCTCAAAGCCATTATTTGGCAAAGCCAAAAAAGTCCAGATTCCTCAGCACCTCTCATATGGTAAGTGCTCCTGTCCCCTGCCAGACTGGAGACTCTTCACTTGACTTGCTTCAGTATATTGATGTCTTTCTTGAATAGAGAGGTCGAAAACCAAACACAGTAATTTAGATGTGGTAAAAAGAGTGCCAGGTAAAGGGGCTCAGTAATTCCTGTTGACCTCCTGACCAAGCTTAGTACTGGCCTGGTTGTTGCACACTGCTGGATAATGCTGAGCTTACAATCTGCCAGCACTCTCAGGTTCTTTCCAGAGGATCTGCTCCCTAGATGGTCATGCCCCAATCTGTCACTGCAGAGGTATCTTCCTTTATGTGCTCAGGAACTGACATGTATCCTGATTCAATTTCACAAGGATTACAGCATCCCTTTCCTCCAGCTTGTCCAGGTCCATCTGGATAGCAGTCATTGACCCCAACCATATTAACTCATTACTCAGTTGGGAGTAATTTGCAAACTTGAAGATCAAGCCCTCCATCATGTCCTCCAGATCATTAAGAAATATATTAAACTGGCCACGTTTCAGGATAGACCACTAAAGTAATTCCCTTGCTACTTCTTCTAAGGTAGAGTGTGACATTTTAAACCCTATCTTTTGCGTCCAATCTTTCAACCAGTTCTGAAAACCATTGGTCATCCTCCACTCCCTATATAGAACGCTAATTTAGGTACAGGAGGAGCCAAGGTGACTGTTAAGACTGTTACATGAACCACCAGGGATGAAATGTTTGAAAACAGTGACTAAATTTCAAATGAGGCTCTCTCAAATATTTTGTTTGGTTAGAGAAGTAGGAAGAATATAAAATTGTATATTGATGTCATCCAATTATAAAGTAAGTATAGATAGCAGTATTCTAAAATCATATTCTCCCTTAAAATTATTGCAATGGCTTCTAAAACATTAAAGGTAAGGTTCTATAAATTCAAAGTTCTGGTTTTGATTTGATTGATCTTTAGACAGGCTCTTAAAATAGGAATATTTCTTATATGAGATTATTTGCAACCCCAAGAGTCTTCAAGATACTAAACACTCTGGCTTCCATCCAACAAAACACTTAATCACATAATTTTCTATTCATTTCAGTCTTATGATTTGGATGTTTGAATTTAAGCTTTAGTATTTGTTTGGACTTGGGTCAAACTATTCAGTAGCATGTAGGAATGATCCTGCATTAAGTTATTAAGGAGAAAAAAACATAGTATGATATTTGGACATAAATTATAATGTTAAGCAAAAGGTATTTACTGTACAGGAGACATGAAAGAGACAGATTAGTAAAGAAAATGCATTACAATTGGTTCCAAGAAAAACATTATATACAAATACTCAATTAACTTCTTGCTACATGTAAAGGTTGTTATTAAAGTAGAAATACTATCCCATATGTTTAATTATTCAAGTGTCATTTCTATTAGTATACTAGTTCTTTCTTTCCTTGAGGAGCCTTTGTATATCTAAAAGGCACAAGAATATATGATGATGAAAATTCTGCTGCAAATGTGTGTAATTAAGAACAAGTTTTACAATTTTAAACTGAAAACTTTGAGGAATTTAAGTATATGATTTGTATTTCTTTGACATCTATATACACATTTACTTAACATAACATTGAAAGACAATAAATAACAAGTTTCCCCCACTAACATGCAATATATATATACTCATAAACTGCACTGAGGCAGAACACACAAAGAAAGAAATCCAAAGCCACAGTATATGATTGCAGATATAACTATGTATCAAATTTACTTATTTCTTTGTATTTGTGCAATACAAACACAACAATTGTCCTCACTTTGAATCATACAATGATTAATGTGGGAAAAGACCTCTAAGATTGCTATGTCCAACCATCAGCCTTGCACAACCACCATGTTCACCACTAAACTATGATCTCAAGTACCACAACCACAAGTTTTTTGAACACTTCCAGGGATGATGACTCAACCACTTCCCTGGACAGCCTGTTTCAATGCCTGACAGCCATTTATAGGAAGAAATTTTTCCTAATATCTTATCTAAACTTGTTCAAGTACTCCTAGCACCAAGAGGGAGCCACATTTAAATTACAATGCCAAGATAAAAAAATTAAACAGATATTAAACATTAAAAGTTTGGCACCAACAAATGTCGGGGGTTAGGAGCAGGACATTGCTTCTCCAGGACTTACACCAGAAGAATATCAATGCTGGAGAAGCATTTACTGCTATGAGGACGAAGGCTACAAACCATTTACCATCCAAAAACATAGAAACTGGAAAGACATTTTTTAATATATGGACTGATTCAGACTTTTTTGACCTGTTTTGTATGAGGTTCTATGTACGTTTGTATTAGTATTATTGTGAAGAGGTTCTCCATTGTAGTCCTGAGGGCTAGTCACGTTCAGTATTCTCATTGGTTAATCTTTGCTGCATTACTTATTATTCATGTTCTCATTGTTCCACCCAGTTTCCCCTATTTTGGTATAGTATCCTCCTCTTCATGTCCAAGTTTGTAAGTTCCCTCCCTCTCTTTCCCTTATTTGTTAAGCCATGCCTTTTCTTCTAGTTTGTTCCACAGCCCCCCTATAAAAGGGAGTGATGTGGGCTTAATAAACGGCTTGCCCACTTTCACCTTACCTTGTCTCCTCGTCTCTTTCTTCCGCACCAACCCTAGAACCCCTCAGCTACCCTTGAAGTAGCTGACCCTCCCCTTATCGGGGCTCCTTACCTTTATTTTATCCCTGATAAACAAATACATTTTTAGATTTTCCTCTTGGGCTTCTTAATGTTGGTGTCATTAGGCAAACCTGTTTATAAAGCCTGCAGATAAGGAACAGCTGTTTGTGAGAGACCTTCCTGAATGACTGAGTAAAATAGGCACAAGAACCTATCTGATGATTTGCTGAGCCCTAAAAAACAGTTGTCATTCAGAGAGAATGTTAATAAAATGTTCTTCAATATCCTTCTTCAACATGACGCAGGATACTCAGGATATCAGCTTTCTATGTGATAACTAAAGAAGATAATATGTGATCATACTTCTGTACCAAAAATACATGGAAAAAAATCTCATCTATTCTGTGTACTGATAATTAGTACAAAGATTCTGAAGACAGTATGACCAAGTATGGTGGTTTAATACCAGGTGGAAATTGAACTCCAAGTGAACCATTCCCCTTCCCCACCCTGCCCCTTCCAGTAAGAGAGAGACAAAGGCAGAGACTATGGGTTGAGATAGCAATGTACTGAAAGCAAAAATCATTGGAATAAGAAATGGACAGTAACAGCACCAATATTAATAAGAAAAGCATAAAGAAAAAAAAAAGATACTATATCCACAAAAAGGTGTTCATCACCTTGGCTTAGTTCTGTCTGGCCCTCTGGGACAAAGACAATATGGTGGCCCTTCCTGCCCCCAACACAATGTAGTTTTCCCAGAGAAAGATGACAGGTGCTCTCCAAAGCCAGCTCTCTCCTCACCTTCCCCGAGTCTCAGACAATGGAAAACAATGATGGACAAACCCCCCCAAAGCAGATTGTCCATGTTGCACTGCTACTAAACATGGACTTGATTCCACATGGCTGCTGCCAGCGTTGACCCTGCTGCTTTGGACCACTCTGCTCCGCTCCACCTGGCTCCTCTCAGTTCCTTTTGGCTCGACTCACCTCCTTTAAGCTCACGTCAGAATAGGCTGGACTCATCCTTGCCTCTGATACTCAGTTCCATATGGTGCTTCTCACATCAGTGCCGCTTTTCAGCACCAAATCTTGGAGCAGCATCTCAGAGGAATGAGCAGGGGAAAGGAGGTAGCATCAGAGAACAAGGTCAACAGGGTTGATCCCAAGAACCTTTCTGCTATAGAGAGGGAGGGAAAATGGCTCACTTCCAGGGGTGCACACAACTTTTCTTGTCCATGAAACCACGCCCCCCAGCAACAAGATGGGTGGTATAGAATAGCAACATAGCCATGCTCACATGGCACTAAGATCTGTCCCCTTTCTTCAACCAGAACACCAAGTAAGCTCCAAGCTTGACATACCATTCCATCAAATGATGGCAAGTTCTGTGGAGAGGTTAGATGTATGGTCTTTCCAGCTAATAAGTAGTTTTATCAAGTCAGGTCGTTTGGAGATTACTTCAGGGATTTTTCACTACCTAATTACTTGTCATAGCACTTGAAGAGGCTTACCATGGACAATTTTTGGAACTAAGCTACATTTACTAGGAATTGTGATGTATTCACTTCCTAAAAATTATTTACTGAGAAGGGCAACAGGATGGAAATAGAATAATGCAGAAAGTAGTTTTGGTTTTGTTTTATTTAATTAGAAAAAATAAAATACAATATGTGGATCAAATAAACAAAAGACTAATATTTAAGTGGCAATCATGTTCTGCCACGGATGTTCCTTATTAGGAATGTATAGATGTATATATACATATAGCTCTAATCATGTGTGTGTATATATGTGTGTGGATATATATTGCATAATGTTATTCCAGTACAACCTACAGATTTGTTACATTTGCATTATTTTGAGTAAAACATTAAACGTATGCAATTTGTCTATTGCCTTTAAATAAAAATATAGTCTACATCTATGCATAATTCACAAAAGAAAACTTAATAATGGAAATGAGAGTTTTCAGTATGACATTATATAAGTGCCAAATAAAATAAAGAAGATGTATTATAGAAGAATAAGCCTCTGAATTTACTGAAAACCTTATAGAGTAGTGTGAAAAGAAGAAATTTACTGAAAACCTTATAGAGTAGTGTGAAAAGAAGAAATTTACTGAAAACCTTATAGAGTAGTGTGAAAAGAAGAAAAAGAATGTACCATACCACAAAATTTCATTAAATCCCACTGATTTTATTTGTCTCTTATCAGAAATTATCAAAGACTAGCGAGAAGTGGAAAAGTCAGGTTTCTTTCTTCAAATATCAATTTGAAAGAAACATCAGCCTTTGGATAATTGCTTTGGGTTTTTTTTTCCCAAATGATGCACTTAAGTCTATTTTATGTCAAAGAGAGCTTAAGGATGTGTTCATCATACAACAAAGCATTAAAACCCCAGAAATCGTTCATATAGTTCAAAAAGCTTTTACTCACCATTTTGTCATTTAATTCATTTCCCCCAGTCTTAAACAATTTAGGTGCTTCAAATCAGTGTTTTCTAGTGGAAATAAATGTTTCCTAGATTGATGAGACCAACATACTCTACTATATTTAAATTCCAGACCTGATTCTACAAATGCCTATATAGCTATTATTTGCATTCATCTTCCTGATGTATTTGACTTCAAAGAGATTAAACATGAAAGTAAAATTAATCATCTGCAATAATATTTGCAGATTTGGGCCCTTAGAGAACATGCTATTAAGGCTAGAATTGCATAAAACACTAAAGAGACAATATTGTAAATAATATTCTTTTATGTGATATATTTTGAGAAAATGTAAACATGAGTTGTCTCAGTCTAGATGATACTCTGCGGTAAAATACGTCTGATTAAACTCTGTCTTCTTTGCACAGAATACTCAAACTGTCAAAAGACAGCAGTCTTTTCTTCTCGCAGGATCATTTAGTTGTATATATGTATGAAATGGCAGTGTTTCAACACATGAGACTAACAGCTCACCTATTTCCAACACAACACCTGAGTGGATAGAAGACATTTAGACTATGACAAATGTAACTGATTTTGTAAATGTAGGAAATCTACCCAGAATTTTCCATAGTTTGAGTAAACACTTTTTAATTTAGGGTAAACACCTCTTGGTTTAAGGAATGATGAAATAACTTCTTCCTCTCCCATTTTCCCATGTGATGAATTAGCACTTTATTTTCCTTGCCCTTATGGAAAGTTTTTGTATTGATACCAGAACAATTTGTTTTTCAAAATTTATATTTAAACAAAAATGTTCTTCAAATTATTGTTATTGGGAATTTCTTCTGTTTGCTTGCTACTGATAAATTGATTTACACCTCTGTCTGATGTAAAAATTAAGCAGATCACATTTCTTACGTTTTTGCAGGTTTTTAACATACTCTATTTTTTCCACTTAGTCATAATTTTAGTTTAGTTTTGTTTTTGTGGGTTGTTTGGTTTTTTGGGGGTTTTTTTGGGGTTTTTTTTTTGTTTGTTTGTTTGTTTGTTTTGTTTGTTTTTGGTTTTCTTTCGTTTTTCGTTTTTGGTTTTGGTTTTTTTTGTTTGGTTGGTTTTTTTGGGTTTTTTTGTTGTTGTTGTTTGGTTGGTTTTTTTGTTTTGTTTGGTTTGGGTTTTTGTTTGGTTTGGGTTTTTGTGGTTTTTGTTTGTCGGTTGGTTTTCTGTTTGTGTTTTTGTTTGTTTTGGTTTTTTTGTTTGTTGGTATTTTGTTTGTTTTCTTTGCTTGTTTGTGTTTTTGTTNTGGGTTTTTGTGGTTTTTGTTTGTCAGTTGGTTTTCTGTTTGTGTTTTTGTTTGTTTTGGTTTTTTGTTTGTTGGTATTTTGTTTGTTTTCTTTGCTTGTTTGTGTTTTTGTTTTGTTTGGTTTTTGTTTGTTTGTTTGTTTTTAAATATATATTATTATCATCCAAAGTACATATGTTATTGATTCTTTTATTATCTGAAAGGGTTCCACGGGCTGGCCATCAGAGGGCACTAACAGAGCATACAGCTCCTTATCTCACCCTGAGCAGAATATAACATGTCACCTTTGTGGCCATCCTACTTTCAGATCCCCTTAAGTGTCTTATGCTTGAAGCTACAAATCAATCTTGTAAGCACTGAGGGTGTGCACAGATCCCTGAAGGTAGGTTTTCAGAGGCACAGTCAATGCCTACTTCAGCAACTTGGATTTACAGTAAATTTAAGCCTAAAGGCATCCAGTGCAGAAGTAAACAGAACAGCATAAGCCAATACCACGCTATAGCAATGACACTAAAATAATTTTCCTTCTTTTCTGTATAACACTGTATGTTAGAAAAATATTCTAGATCAGATCCCTTATTTCTCATTCATATTTTTCTGGATATTCTTGTTGCTTTTTCATGTCTTTCATCTCTTAATCAAATATCCTCATATGCATTAACTTGAACTTCAGTATGCACAGGTGACACTGGTGAAATTTTTGAGATCTAAAATAACATAAAATACATCAGAGCTACCAGTAAGATACTCTGTTTATTCGAAGAAGTGCTACATATGTCTTCATCCAGCAATAGTTATTTGAATTATGGATACAGTTTTAACTCCAAGTATTGCAAGTCTTTGTTCTATATTTCATAGAGGAGACCCCTTAAAATACAGGTGCTTTACAGCAATGAAAGAAATTTAATGAGAAGTAGAACTTTCGCACATATACAATACTTTACAAGAGGGTTTATTTTATTCACATATGTATGTTTTGGCATTTTGCATGTAAGGAGTACCATCTTTGCTCTGTCACGGTCCGCTAAGGGAAGAAGGAATGGTCCACTCAGCGTAGGGTAGGAACAGGTGTGAGCAGGTGTGAACGGTTTATTAGGGGTGCATGGGACTCTTATAGGGTTCGGTCGGAGCATTCTAGAACTTGGCTGGAGTTAGGGGCGGATCACGACACAAAAGGAAAGGGGAAGGAGGGTTCATAACTTATAAGGGAAAATTAGGGGTGGCTAACCTTGTATGGTGGTGCTGCACTGCATAGCCTATGGGGTTTTAGGGGTACAAGGACCAATCAGGGGGCTGTAAGCGGGGTTCCCAGAACAGTTGAACATACAGAAGTAATAGAATGGTAATAATTACCTATCTAATACATCTTTTATCCTAACTATAACACCTGAACAGTATAAAAATTTTAAAAAACAACAGCTCTATGGGAATGGGTAGCTGGTGGTTGTGGCAGTCTCTAATTAGCAGCAGACAGTTTCATCCATTGGTAAAAATCATCTTCTCCCGATGTCCTGGATCGGCGGTCCCTGACAGATGCTCCTTACAGGTGCCTCCCCCCACATTGCTCCTATAGAGAAATGATAGAGATTATTATAAAAATTATCTCTTTGAAAGGTAAAAGCAATATCATATTAGCAATTGGTAAAAAGAAACCCAAAACAAACAAAACAAAAACCCCTAGAAATTTATAACAGAGCTAAGAAAACAAATCTCAGAAAATCAAAAAAACCCTGAGTGGTTTCTTTTGAAGCTAAAGTATGCTTTTCTGTAAACTTGCTGATCATCCACATGGAAAGTCAGTCCAGTATGGTACTGTCACAAAAGAAAAGATGTTTTTCTTGTGATTTTCCCTTTTGAAAGTATGTTAAGGAACACAGTGACTGAATCTCTTAACTTGCCTAAAGCTATGCACAACCTGACAGTTCATTATTTTCAGTCACCTTTATTCCTGGCTGTAGTCTTGATTTTGGATGAGAACTCTGCAGTTAAAATTGTTGTTGATATAAAAATGTTTAATAAGAAAAATTGAATTCATATGTATTTTTAATAAATAATTTGGCTTGTCTGTTTGTTGGGTTTTTTTGTGTGTTTTGGTTTGTTTGTTTTTCTTATAGTACATTGATTATTAAAAAATGTATTGCCAAGAAGTGTTTACTGTATCAAAAAAGAAATTGGGGCTGAGACTTCTTTTTTAACATTCATGCATATGAAAAGAGAATATTTACTTCCTGCTCAAATTCACAGTATTGCATATGTATGAAGATGCTATACTGTCTCCAGAGGCATTCTTTTGTGAATGAACAA
>VXAU01004606.1:0-40507 GCA_013399695.1 Formicarius rufipectus | reverse complement strand
TTTTTTTTTTTTTGGTTTTTGGTTTTTTTTAACAGAACAATACTTTTTGTGTCTGAATCACACTCTTCTTCAAACTAGTCCAACCTGATGTATAACACATTAAAATATGGTCTATATTTTTTGCTCTAATTTTTACAATTTTATCTTCACGTAGTCTCTGATTTTGACTTTTCAGTTCCAGAAATTCCTAAAAGTGTGAGGTATAATAGGGATTTATGTCCGATTAAAAACTTGTTTTGACAACAGAAGTTTCTAGGATTTTTCTCTGTAAATGAAAAAAAAATGATAAAAGGAGAGAAGGCAGAAAAACTCTGAGTCATTATGTCATGAGCCAATATTTTGACAGATCACTAGATGAAGAGAAGGTGGGGGGAAAAATAATTGCAAATTATAGATGAGTTCTAATTATTTACATTTTCAGGTTATGGTCTAAATTGCAAAGGGGAAATTAATATAATACAATAACAAATGTTTTCCATAAGACTGTATCATTTATCTGCTAATTGAATAATTCATACTTCAAGACAGTTTAGTTTTATACTCTGGAAGAGAAAATCATGGTAAACAGTAAACAGATATTAAAAAATATGTATTACTACTACTTGAAATTGGTAAACTTATCCCTGAGAATGGAACCATTAGACTAACTCTCTTATACCCACAATTCTGAAGTATTTTTAAGGAGGGAAGATTTAGCAGTGTTGGTAAAATATGGGAACACAAGTGCAATTCTCAAAAAGTATTCTGCTAAGTCTGTGATGTGCAATCCAAAGAAACACAAGACTTGTAGTATGTTTCTAGTGTCTTTTTAAGAAACTCCTAAGACTACCAAAGAAAGATCAGAAAGCTCCCTCAAAACAAACAAACAAACAAAAAAACCAAACAAACAAAAACAAAGCAGTAAAATTTTAATTTATTTTGCAATAATGAATGTGAGAGATCAAACTTCTGCTTCTATTCAGTTAGGATAAAAAATTGTAGGCACTGTTGCTAGCTGGGTATAAGGTATTCCCATAGCATTTTCTAAACCTTCTGAGTCATTGAATGGCTCTTCAAGTACACTAAAGGAATGTGATCTTATCTCTTCACTCACATTGTGCATCAGCTGTGAATTGTACATGTGGAGACTGAAGGTGACTTCATAAACTGGAAACAGGTCTGTTAGGACACTGGTCCATGCTGGTACAGTCTAACCAAACTGCTACAAAAAGAAGAGGTAGTAAGCCCTAATACTGTGCTGCTCTGCCTCCTTTATATACCGAATTGACTATAGTATCTTTGTTTTTAAAATACTCTGCTGTCTTTCCTATGAACATTTCCTTAATTTTATTACATCAATATAGAGTATATATGTCTGTGTTATTTACCTCCCTAGTAAGAATTGACAAATCTGAGAAATTCAACCTCATCTCAGCTGTTGTGGTTTTCTTTCTGTTTGTTTGTTTGTTTTTTGTGGAGTTTTTTCCTGTATGATTTTCTTTTTGAAATGAATAAGTTTTATTTACATTTTATAACTGTAATTAATAACAAGGCCAAATGTAAAAATCACACTCCTCTGCCATCCTTTGTCACTAGATCCTCTCTTCAGGTAGCTGGACATTAACTTGTCCTAGCTCTTGCCATGCAAACTCCTTTTCTCTCTGGGAACTGGGCAGATGACTGACAGCAGCAACCAGAGAGGTATGAATATATTGGAATACAGGGGGGTCCAGCACTGCAATGAAACAGTGATAGTGACTAACAACAGAATTATTGATTTACTATCTCTTTTGTCTTAAAAGAGGATGTGGGATATGTTGCTGTTGTTATTCTTTTATTGTTCTTTTTAATATGATAGTCATATATATGGTACTTTATATAGGTAGCCACATTTGAGAAAACTTACATTTTATTTGAAGCATTACTTTTTAACGCATGCCCTGTAGAGATAAGAGTAGCTGGTGAGTATGATATGCCATATTAATTTCATAACAGTGAACTTTGTAAAATATATATGTACAATATATAATGATTTATGGGGAGTCCTATACTCTTGTCTGTGTTGAAGAGATTTCCAGTTGGACTTTGACCATTATTTTTTTATTGTGATACAAAGGGAAAAGTCTTTTACCAAAGCTAAAATACTGATTACTGTAATTTCTCTGTCACAGCGGTGAGCATCCAATTAGTACCTCCATAAAACTAAGTATTTAATGGGAAATAATGTAAATTACTTTGCAATATTTGAGACAAAGAAAAAAAAAATCATAAGGAGGCTAACATTAGTGTAAAATATACTTAACAACTTTCTGCATAGAAGAGACTTCCTTCATCTGTAAGTCTCAATATTTAGAATTATACTAATCAGTGTAAGTTCAAAGATCTCTAAACACTTCCAGACATCTGAAACTCCTTTCTTAAATATTAGATGTCGTGGCATCAAAATTTGAATTGTATTCTTTTTAAAATAAACAGAGGAAACCAAGAATGTTTTACTTGCCAACATGGCCAGTGCTTCTGGGAACAAGAGCTTTGAATTCTATTCTTGCTTCTACTAATAAATTTCTAGTTTATGGTCACTAACAAACAATGTTACCTTTTGTGGATTTGTTTTCTTAAATTAAAGGGAATAAATGGACAAATGTTCATTGTATCTTGCTATTATTTTTATATAAATTGCTTTTTAGTTTCTTATGAAATATTATACATTTCAAGAAAGGGGGCTGAAGAATATATTCAGAACAAGTAATGTTAAACCTGACTTAAAAATATTAAAATCACAGACAGAGCAGAGACACTAGCCACTAAGAGGTCTCATTTCCACGGTAAGATTTTGTTTTCCTCTTTCCTCTATATAAATATTTCAAAATACAATTGTGCATATGACTAGCTTATTCAGTTTGATAGTGCATTTCCTTATATGTACAAGATCAATGTGGTTATTACCACTTAAACAATTTGAAAAAGTATCAGTTTAGGATGGGAAAGTGTCAAGAGGATGGAGCCAGGCTCCCTTTGGCAACAGGGCCAAGCAACAGGGCAAGAGGCAATGGGCACAAACAGATGCACAGAAAATTCCACTTGAATATGAGGAAGAAATTTATTTTGTAGGTGACCATGCACTGGACAGATTGTCCAGAGAGGCTGTGGAGTCTTTGTCACTGGAGATATTCAAGAATGTCTGGACATGATTCTGTGCTCTAGGATGACCCTGCCCGAGCAGGTAGGTTGGACAAGATGACCCACTGTGGTCCCTTCAAACTTACCCATTCTGCGATTCTGTGATTTTTTTTTTATTTTTTTTTTAAGGTGAAGTAGGATCCTTAACAAACTGATATGCAGAGTTGCCAAGAAGTTAATGTTGCAGTTTATAAACTTTTCTGCATTTAAATTGCTAAGTAAGGACTGAAGAGAGGTCTGTATGTAGAAGAATTGTATAAAATTCTGATATATTCTTGAGCTATTTCTAGTATTAAAAAAAAAAAATAAAATATTGCCATGCCTATGAACAGCTGAAATACATTTTCTGCCAGAGGTGTAGTGCTGGAGGGGAAGCTGGGGAAGAAGTGGGGTTTTTAAAGGTTTTTTTATTTTATTTTGACAGCACGTATTCCATTGGAGTATCTAACTAGTCAAAAACAATACATTTTGACAAAAATGTTGATAGAAAGAGATGGTTCTGCTTCCTTATATTATAATTTTTATACCTAATAAGTAAGTGAGTTGGCCTTACTTAATTGTACTATTCACTGTAGAAATTGCCTACTTTTATTTATTTATGATTTTTATGTTACATTCTACCCTTTTAAGACTGTATATGTTCATTTTCAGGAAAATACCAATTTGAATATTTTATTAATTATAAACATATGTGAATTTAGTCTTTTCCTCAGAATAAATTCTAATCCATTCTGTCTGCTCTGTTTGTAGGTTTGTGTACAGAGGTCTGAGTGAAAATAAATGGAGAAAAGACCATGCATCATAAGGGCCATTAAGCCTGTTTCAATGACAGCAGAGGCCATGTGGTCTATATGTTTCCCTAGAAAACTACAATTTTCTTTGAATTTCAGTGCTTGTGTGTAGGTGCTGAAAGCATCAATAGTATGATGTCAGTATGTGGAGTAACATGACATTCTCATGGGACTGCGATCCTTTCTCCAGCCTGCTGGAGAACATGTCAGATTTTTTTTCCCCTCAAGGTTTAATTTCCTTTCTCCAACATTGGATTTGTGAATGTCAACAATGGGATGATTGCAAAACCCTTTAAGTTAAAGTTTGGCATGCATACAGGCATGTACAAGCAACAGTCACAACATCTTTCTCAACTCTCTGCTCACTTTAGCTAATATGCATGTTCTCTCTTTCAGACCTTTTATATACAGTGAAATATTGTAAGATATAATGAATGTTATAGTTCACCAAATTGTAATAGAAATAAAAAATAAAATTAAGTAGTTTGTAGAGGAATTGTACTGCATCTATTATGACTTTGATATAATAATTAATTATAATTTTGCCTGGAGAAAAGGAGACTCTGGGTTGACCTTATTGCTCACCACAACTACCTGAAACAAGTTTGTAACCAGGTGGGAGTCAGCCCACTAGTGACAGGACAAATGAACATAGCCTCAAGTTGTGCCAGAGAAGGTTCAGGTTGGACATTAAGGGGAACATCTTCATGGAGAACACTGCTAAATTTTGGAATAGACTTAGAGGGTTGTGAAAGACTAAAATATTAAAGGTCAATTACTCAAACAACCAACCACTCGCAAAAGCAGCAAGGCCAAGGTTGAACCACATCAGTGAAAGGTAGGAGGAGGATTTTTAGGTGTGCAGTGGTGAAATCTCTGATCTACACAAGAAAAGCCCAGCTGCAAAGAGGGTATGCACCCATCACCAGAGGATGACCACTGCAAAGCAACCTGTGTTTAGATAAATCAGTTGAGCCCTGAGATTGATTGTATCCCTGGTAAACCATAACTGATATCATCAACAAGCCATTTTTTGAGCCAGATAAAGGAAAAAACCAGTAAGAAGCAGAACCTGCAAGGTGGTATAATGCTTTTTATCATGTCAATGTTGTCACCTCTCCCCTCCCCATAAGACTCAGGTGTAAAACTGCCCTCCCCGTCTCCCCTCCCTGGAGGAAGTATCAAGATATTCACACATAAGCCTGAAGGTATCCATCCCTTCTAATAAAGCATAACTGTCTCACCTACACTGGCATGAAAAACAGCGGTCATGTTTTAGAAGGTTTCATAAACCATCAAAGACCCTCAAAGCACCCCCATACTCATTTCTGTGGCCTTCCACCGGAGAACTGCATATGTGTTGCATCAAACAGTGTAAAACTTCCTCCCAGGGAGTGTTCTTGAGAATTCCTCCCAAACCTAAATAGATAATAACCTTTTTGTTCTCCCCACACCTGATGGATCAAGACTGTGACCATCACTTCAATTACAAACATCTAAATTGCAACAATCCAGTCTTGTCATGGGATCCATAGGTGGTGATATCTTCCCTGTCCACTATCTACCATTATTCTTTCTTTCTCTTTATCTTATATTTTTTTTGTAATTGATATTTTTTATGCTTTTATATTGATTATATTGTTATTTCTACAGATAATAACCATACAGCTACGTACCACTTTTGCATTGCAATCAAATTTTTCTAAAATAGACCTGTCATATATATAAACATCAGTGATTCAGTGTCATTTCACTCTAATCCTTCCCAAGGGATCTAGAGACAAGAACCTCAGTTACTCCCCCCTCTTAGGGATTGTTTAGAACAAGGGTAGATAAAAGAAAAGCACATAGTTGGACCTATTCACAAAGGATTATTATTGTGATTCTCTTTGGTAGAGAGCTTTGATTTTATATATCTTGGTGTATCCTCAAAATCTTATTTTCCAGGGAAAATGGTGATTGTGATTGTTTTTCATGATTCAATCAATGATTTTTAGTCATGGGTTTGCTTTTTGGGAAGTCGGGTGGCAGATTCCCTGCTAAGACTGGCATCATAATTAAACATTGTTGTCTCTTTTTGGTATTTGCTTGTTAAATTGCCCTTGGAATGAAAGTACTTTGTTGATAGTAGATCTATCCATAACAACAACAACAACAAAAAACCTCTGTGCGTCTCCTTGTCACATTTGAGAAAGAACAAAAACCTCTTAATTGCATATCCTCTTGCAAACATCCAGATTAAGATATCATGTGGCTTTGTAGTGCTTCTCGCTTGAGAATAAATAATTCTCAGACTGAAAAAAAAAAGAATGAGGAAATGTCAAAATGCAAATGTGAATCTTGAAGAGTAAATGGAAAAAATAAAGTAACTGAAGATAGCTGAAAGTACAAATATGCATATGTGTAAATTTATTAAAAATAATAAAAACAAATAAAAATTCTTTACTGGTATTCAGTCCAGAGATTTGTAAACTCATTATATGATAATACAGGTTTTATGCAAATATTTTGTCTGCAATTCGAATAATAACAACCAATATTTTCTGGGTCAATGTGAAATATCTGATATTTGTGTAAGCACTGGCTCTATTCAGTTTTGTTTCTGAGATATATCATTGGATCCGATTTCTATTAGAGCTCAATTTGCATAAATCACCTCAAATCCCTGATCACAAATATTTCTATAAACTACAATATTTTCTGTAAACTGCAGTATGCACTTGTGATATGAGTTTGTAAGTGTATCAAAATTCAGGCAGTATTTTTTCCCATAATAAGATCACAACTAAAAGGACAATGTCCCAGGGAAAACAAGCCATCAGGGAAATATTTGCATTTTGAAGTTTATGTAAACTACTTTATTTCCTCCAATAAACAGAGCACTTCTGTTCCCTACAAGTCTTCAAAATTCCAATGTATAACCCTGTAAATTGAGAAAGAATAGGTATTTGCCAATCATTATTCATAAGTTTATGTATCATTCAGCATCATATCCCATCAAAATTTATTTCACAATTTTACATGGAGTTGAAACTAATTTGCAGCCCTCTATTTTCATGCTTAAAAATTGTGTTAATCCTGTGTTTTTCATTAATATTATGAAGGGGGAAAATACGAGCATCGCTTTAAACTATGAAATAACTAACTAGTTTTTCCATTTTCACACAAAAATAGAAATTTATTAGTCATGTATTTAGGAGTTAAGAAGGCTTGCAAAAGAAGGAACAGGATTAATTGTGGAAATACAGTACACAACTGCCTTTGTTTGATTGAAAAATATCATTGCATCGTGAAAAAAATTATAGTAAGTCATAGTAGTACATGCTTAGTTCTTAAGTTATTTCCTGTATTTATTATGAATAACTATGGACTTTTTGTCTATTTGGTTTTTCTTTTGTTTTTGTTTGTTTGTTTGCCTGTTGTTTTTTTCCGGGTAGTAGCTTGATATATGTGCTACATAAAAATCACTTCCCAAAAGGCCTAGTAAGATCATACTTAACTCACACACACACACACACACACAAAAGATAAATTTAAAAAAAAAGTAAAACTTAATAGATTACACAACTGATGTAATAGATATTTCTATTTCTGTTGAGTAATACGATGACTTGAAACTCATTAAAACTTCTACCACAGTTTATTAAAAAAAGAAATGTTTTGAAACATATAAAATACCTCTCTTGCTGTTTTTAAGTTATTGGTAACTTCATTAATGTCTACTATTTCGCAAACAGCATTTTAAAGTGAAATAACAATTCAATATAATTCACTTGTCTTTTGTTAAAGAACTTGCTATGGATATAGCAATGCTTCTATCTATCCTTAAATTCTCTCTGTTTAGCCTTGAAAACTGAGGCAGGAGAAATTATAGCAATTACAGTTTTGGAAATATTTCAATAAAAATATTTTGTTTTCATTTGTTTAAAATTATGAATGTAACAATTTAGACTGTATGTCTCTTGGGGATAAACTTTTTTTTTTTTTTTACAGAGAAGTAAAACTGATGTTCCTCAGAAAAATTAATTGTTTAGACAGTATTAAAAATAGCTATGAAGCCAACCTGTTTGCAAACGTTCCTCAGAGAAGACGTCTTTTTGGGCACAAAAGAGTCCTCTGTAGTTTTCATGTTAATAAAACAGCCTCTGAAATGGTTTCTGAATTGGAAAAAATTTTAATATAAAAGAGAAGGAAAGATTGGTGCTGTAAGATTCATAAAATAAAGGCTAAGGAATAAGTTAAATAACAGAGAAAAATTAAACACAAGACAAAAAATAATCCAGTATCACAACAAAGATAAATAGATTTTATGAGCAGGTGTACTGTGCAACAGTCCAAAAACTCTGGTATCCTCATGGTCTAAATAAAAAATAACGTATGCAAAGCAGGAGACTTCTTGGGACTTCATTCACATAGAAACAAGGACTCCAAAAGGATGGTTTATATCTATCAACGATCTTGGCATGAAGTCAAGATAAATCTAGGGTACACTTTGAAATCCCTCTGTGTAACAGTTACCGACAAGCTGATGTCTTCAGTTCATTCAACATGAAAAGATCATTTCTGACTGAAAAAAGAATTTTATAAAAATATTCTGCTAGGCCCACTCAGAGCCTGTTTTGTGGTGGTT
Source organism: Formicarius rufipectus (assembly GCA_013399695.1). NCBI lineage: Eukaryota > Metazoa > Chordata > Aves > Passeriformes > Formicariidae > Formicarius > Formicarius rufipectus. The sequence goes on along the minus strand of VXAU01004606.1, from coordinate 31,927 downwards.
GTTTTTTGTTGTTGTTGTTTTTGTTTGTTGGTTGGTTTTTTTGTTTGTTTTTGTTTTTGTTTTTATTTGGTTGGTTGGTTTGGTTTTTTTGTTTTTGTTTTATTGTTGTTTTTATTTTTTTTATTTTTTTTTTGGTTGGTTGGTTGGGGTTTTTTTGGATTTGCTTTTTTTTTTTTTTGTCAATAGATATTCATGGGGTCCTTTCAGAAGAAATGAATGTCATCTGCCATCCATATTTTAGCCTAGGTTTTCGGTGTTTTTTTTGCCATGTAAATAAATTACACAGTGTTTACAACTGTCAACATAAAAAATCCATTGTTTTCACTAGATTGTAATTTGCACATTGTCTGACAGAGCTGACATGCTTTCTTGGGATCTGAAAGAATCACTTTGAGGTTGATCTAACAGGGAACGCTTGTGCTCAGTTCTGTCAGTACAAAAATATATCAACACCAAAATAGCTGTAATGTTTATTACTCAAATTATGTAAGTCAACTGTCAGTGGCAGAAGCCCTTAATTTACATCAGTAACTACAAAGTGAACCTGTAGTAAGTAGTTAGAAACCAGTGGTACTCTTAAACAATACTAAGAATCCATTATCCTGCTATTATAGAGATTTTAAAATAATTAATCAAAGTGAATACTAATAATCTGTGTCACTCTAACCAACTGTTTTAAGGGTTTAAAAAAACTAATTTGGTATCTTATCTTTATATTGGTAGCACAGAAAATTAAAGTGGAACAAGCACTTAATTTCTTCTCCCTTTACAAAACAGTTGTTTTTCTACTTTGCCTCTCATGTTTATCTCTAAACCTTCGAGCTTTCACAAATTAATGTAACAATTTACACTTCAAGCTGTGTGTTGAATGAGAAAAATTCAAAATGGAGAACAAAATGGCATAATAGATTTGGGAATAGGTTTTCCATGTATAAGATCCCAATGCAATAGTACATAATTTTGGTGGTTGTAACTAGAGAGAAGTATAATTACACGACCTGGGTCAGAATACTATTTATACTATTTATACCTCTGCTTGATGAGAAATAAAAAAGTTTAAATGTTCCTGTTCCTTGCTGTACAATTCATAGTTTAAGATTTAGATTTTTTGTCACTTTCCAATTTCATCTTTCACCAATTGCTTTTAATTTCCCTTTTTCAATATTGTTTAATCTTACTGAGCTGCAGCATTTTTGCCAAAAAAAAAGCTATAATGCTTGTGTAAACATTACCTTAGAGTAACATGGCTATACTCAGGGTATAAAAATTGTCCATTTGGAAATAGTTTTCAATATATACTGAGAGAATCTAGGGAAGGCATGGACTACAATTAAAAATAGAGATTGAGGGAAAAATATGATATGGTTTTGGAAAAAAAAAAAGCTATTTAAATTAAAATGATATAGTAACATACTGTTAATTGTCAAAGAATAGACTTACACTGACTGATATGCAGTTTTAAACTTAAAGATGTTACAAATCCCCTATAGCTGGAATTGCCTCCTGGCAACAATGTGTCCTGTCTGGTAAACAACTGCTTTAGAACTGATTTCTTGTATCTCTTACCAAAGAAAGCAAAAACCTCTAACCTTTTTTTTATTATTATTATTTATTTATGTATTTAAAAACTGTAATAATGGAGTATAAATGTCAATCCTCCGCTTCACTTTGTTGTCTTTAATGATAGATGCTGTTTCGAATAGATGTTTCTTTCCAGTAAAATGCAAACCAAAGTACTGGAGGGGAGAACTGTTTTCAAATTCAGAGCAACTGAAATGCATTTGCCTGCAGAACAGCTCCTTGTTTTGAAACTTGAACTGCCTTTCGAACAAAAATACTTCTTAGCATGACCCATTTTGTCACTGACATGTCGCTTAGCCTCTTTGAAATGACAGTTTTTGTATACCCTTCATACTGCAGTTATTGCGGAGCCCTTTTATTTTATTCAGAGCCCCCATCATTGTTTAGATTCGTTTTTATCACTACTGGCCTTTCCTGTCAAAACTTCCTAGGCCTAACAGTAAACTTACGAAAGCTGGCAGAACTAAGACTGGAGTCTCGCACAATTTTGTTCTTCACTCTAAAGTACTTGGTCATGGGCTTGATATGCATGATTGCCTAAAATTCTTCGTGTAAACACTGACTGAATTCACAGAGTAGCTGGCATTTTCACATCTATTGGAAGGACACTTTCACAGGTAATGTATAGAAATGGTGAAAAAAGGGAAAAATATTTGTAGAATTTTAATTGTGTTGAAAATATTTCTACTTGTAACAGATATAACCTTCAAATATTGAATACATTGAATAATCGTGTGCAGAGAAATACTTTCCTTTTGCATACTTAAGGACTTTTAACTGTATCTGTATTAGTGTTAGAGTACATAGTAGTGTATCAGCAGTACCATCACACTTAAAAACTTTCTAACCTGAAGCAAAAGTTTCAGAGATTACTTGAATACTGTATTCATCCAGGAAGCTCAAGTCCATTTTCATAATATGAGAAGGTACAATAATATACTTTAGTAGAAACAAGAACAGGTGAAAGTTCAGGATGTTCAGAGTTAATGAGTGGAAATACAAATAAATTAAGGTGCTAACAATAAAAAAAAAAAAAAAAATTAATAAAAAAAAATGGACATTTTCTCTAGTCATCATAGAAACACAGAATAGTTTGGGTTGGAAAAGACCTTTGAGATCATCTTGTTCCAAATTTCCTGCCATGGGAAGGGGCATATACCACCAACCAGATTGCTCAAATCTCTGTCCAGCCTGGACATGGATGCTTCCAGTGTTCCAGGGATTTTACTACTACTGTCCATTTTGCACACACACATCCCAGAGCAAGAAAAATGTTCCACTCAGAAAGCCATTAAGAATTTGACTAATTTCAAGTATATGCATAATTCCGGACTGAATTCTTGCCCAAAGGTGAGAATAAATATAAACTGTTCACTAAAAGGAAATGCCTTTTAAATGCAAGGCAGTAAGGTCAAAGAAACAAGACAGAGAATTTTAGTGCATCTATGTACTTATTCAGATTTGGATGTGAAAAATTGGATTTACTAGAAAGTACCACTAAAAATGGTTAACATTTTGTTAAAATATATTATAACTTTCCTGTAAAATACTATGAAGTAGTTGCATACTGTGTGTAACTTTTAATGAGACAACAGGTCTTTCATCTTACTGCCAGTAAAAGACACAGACTTGTAAGTAGCATTTTTCATTTATAACTTTCTGTTTTTTTCCTTACCATTACTCTCAGAATTCTTACTTTCTGTTATCGTTATGTTGGAACAAAGATGGTAAAAAAAAATATATATAAAAAATTGAATGTGACACCTCTTCATCTGTTTGGAACTAATAATGCCTTCACAGCAAACAGTTGTTTAAGTACAGGTTGGATGCTGATGTAAAGTAACAGTGGATGAAAACACACGAAATAGTTACTTAACGTGTGTGTGTGCATTTCCTGACATAATTGGGTCATTCTTGTAAGGTTTCCAGAATAAATTATTTCAGAGGGAAGCTCTCAGATTATTTTTAAATACAAAATGCTTACTCTATGAACTGGGAAATAAAAATATAATATTTAGTTTCTTTGAATAAAGTGGTCACAGTTGAATGATACCTCAGTTTTTTTATTACTGCCATTTTGTTAATTTTCTCTGCTTTAGAAATATATTCAGTTCTCAGTACAATGTAGTGTAACATATTCCATAAAAACTAATCAAAAACCCCCTATGCAGCACCTGAATACAAAATATTGTCAATTGGGGCTGTAAATCTTCACCTAGGTAGGAAGAACCCCCATTGCTGTACTACCTCACAGAGTTTCTGTGGTTACTCCCCTCAAGCTACCCCTCTAATAATTAATCTGCTTGCTGTGCTCCAGCTCACCAGTTCTACAGAGGTGTCCGTCTAAGCAGATATCTAAGAACCCAATGTTCCCTAATTAGCAGTCTAAAAAATAGAACTACTCACCTACTGGAGAAGAAAGACTGAAGGTTCTTTCCCAAGGCACACCTTATAAAGACCTCTGTCCATAAGTTGTATGTAAGTGCACAAACACTGCCATACTGTTGGCACTATTCAACACATGTAAACATGTGAACTCAAAGAAGTATATCCAGAGATTCTTAATGCTGGCAGGATTCAAGCAGCTGTATATAACTAGGAAACTTTTAGACACTGTAATAACTTTCCTTTACATTAAAAAATTTAATACTCTGCTCTAAAGCCAAGGAGTGCAACAGCAAACTTATTTTCTCCAAAGGGAGGTCACAAATTTTCCAGGAAGCACAGTCTTCTTAAGTATATTCGTAAGAGTGACAGCAATATTTTATCAAATGTAAAATTAATTCTTACTCCATGTTTATACAGAGAGAAGTATTTGTAAAATCTATAGACAAATGTTCTGGGTTTTTTATTTACTAAACTTATGAAATATTGAAAACCTTGAAATGTCATTATGAACCTAAAGGAATTTTAATTATTATGTTTGCAATTTATGACCAAATAATTGGGCTAGGAAATGCATAAAGACACATAAAGACACATTATGATGTTATTAGTGTTGTAAGTCTTCTGTATTTTCTGAAGAAAGTAAGTAAGTAATGTATCTTAGTTTGGAATTGTCACTTAGTTTAGAATTTCATAATCACATTGTTATAAAACAGTGGCAGATAATGTTCAGGGGCAAACAAAAAAAAACTGTCATTCTACTCTTTGCAAGTAAATATATGTATATATATACCCACATAAATTAGTTAGGGAATTCTACATATGTAGAGGCAATGTTTAGAACAGTGATAAAGGCAGGCCAGATTTAAAGTTCTAAAATTAACATCGGTAAATTCTTTTATTATTAATTCTTTTCATGCAAATGATTGTCTTACACGTTTCTAATTATTGTCACTATGTATTCAAACCCCTTAGTTCTCAACAACCATATCTTAAATAAGTAAGTACTATTATTATAATGCCCTCAGCCTATTATAGTGTGTGAAAAATAAAACAAGGCCTTAGGTCACAGATAGTTCATCCAGACCATCAGTCATATTGTAGAAAATCATTACTCTCCAATGTTTGAATCAATTTTGCTCCATACCAAGAAATAATTTTTGGAAACATATTATAAGTCTCCAGTTACTGATTTTATCTGAGGGAAGAAGAAAATGAAGAGTAACCATAATATTTTGCTGTGAGATAAAGATCTTTTTATCTCTTCAGGTATGTCAGGAAAAATGAAAAAAAAATATATAAATAAACAAAACAACACACCAGAGATAAGAATAATTCAGAAGCTACTACTTGTACTTTTGATTGGAATTAGGTTCCAGATAAAGAGGTGGCTAGGGTGTAAACGTAGAGAAGAAATTGTTCTAATGTTTTCACTATAGCTTCTTTCCTATACAGAAAAATTCCTGAAAACTTCATTAATGGTATAATAATAGTGGATTGCGTGTATTTTTAAGAAAAACTTTCGTCGGTTGCTGTACTGGGTAAAGTGTTTGTTTGTTTATTTTCTCCTCTCCTTTTTAACTAATCTTAGTTTGCTCTTGATAAATTATTTATTGAATAGACTTCCAATAATCTATAAATCATATGTTGCTGCTACCAATACAAAAGGAAATAAAAACATATGCATATACCTTACAGGTTGAAAGAATGATCTTACGCTTCTCAAAGTGTTGAAGCATTTACTTTAAAAATATAAATTGTAGAGGTAGCCAACAGAAAAAAAAAAAAGAAAGAATCTCATTATTTTGTTATATTTTTCTGTCATTCCTAGGAAAAAAGATAAAACCTGAAATTAATCTGTGCCATATATTTACTTTCAAAACCATTCTATAAAATAACAGTCTATGAAGTAAAGATATCATATGATAACATTAGGTTCAACTAAAATTATTCACTTAATCAAGAATTCTGTAACATTCTCAAAACAATTAATGACATTTCTCAAAGTTTAACTCCCTTGATACCTTGTTTATTCGTTTAAATTCCAGACAGAAAGATTTTAAGGTAAACCTCCTACATTTGCACTTTTGGGTGTAAAACAATAATGCAACTTAAAATGTACTATGAGCTTATTATTAAACCAATAAATGTAGGCAAAAATTAGCAAAATGTGATTTAAACTAAAAAATTATTACAAAATTAATATTCTTAGTAAATAGACTAGTAAACACTATGATGTCTAATAACAAGAAATGGCAGTTTAATTTGCTTTTTTCTTTTCATTTTTTTTTTCTTTTCTTTTTTCCTATATGGAGTTATTCAATATATCTGCTTACTGAGGCAGTGTATTAAATTCTAAGATCATATGAGGTAGACCCACTTTGTTAGTAAAGTCAATACACATTTTTCTCATATTATTCTCACTTTCTTTAAGTCATAAGACAAAAAATAATACCAAAACAGAAAGGTTAAATTTAACAATATGGAAGATTTAGATGTCCAAGTCTCTGAATTCATAAGACTGTATCTAGGGACCATACTTTGATAAAGGTAAGAAAAGTCATGTGAACTGGTAATTTACTATTCATTCAGCCACAAAATAATTCTGCTGCTTTGTTTTGCTAGCAGAAATGGTCTCCCTACTTTGCCTCTCTCCTCCAAAATCATGAGATTTGGAAATGAAAAAACATATTGTTTAATAGCAAGGTTAGATATATGTATTTTTCCAAAACCTGTAAATAGGGAAAACTCTTACATAAGTTTCATGGTTATATGTTACCATAATGGATATTATGCAAATTATTTTATTAGCCCCATTTGAAAATAGGTTTATATGTCGGGTTTGCTAAGCTCCCCGCCAAACACAGCTGTGTGCCGGCTAGCTCTCCCCACCCCACTCCCGAGAAAAGGAAAAAAAAACTAGAAAAAGGCAGAATTAGTAAAGGAATATATATATATTTACAGATATAAATATATATAGCTAAATACTATGTACATATAATACAACAATCCCAAACAATCCCAAACACCACACCCCCCCTAAAAGGGAAAAGGGGAAAAGGGGAAGGGGAAAAAGGACCAAAAAGGGTAAAAACAAAACAATCCCACTCAATCAAATCCCAGGAATTAATTAAATAGAACAATAACACAGGAAAGATCTCACCAACTTCCCTTAGGAGAAGTGAGTGCCCTTCCTCCTCTATTGGCAGAGACAACAGCTCTCAGCCAGACCCGAGCTCAGAGAGATAAGCCGAGGCCTAAACACTGAGAGCTGCCGGCTCCGTGTCCACCCGACAAGCGAGAGAAGAGGAAAAGAGGGACAGACAGGAAACTCCCTCCTGTCTTTATACACCTGGTTACGTAAGGGAATGATATGGAATACTTCCTTGGTTTTGTATCCCGGTTTCTAGGGAAGGCCTACAGAAAAACTACCACAGTTTATACTTACACAAAACTTATATTACGGTTGTATTTTTCAAAATGATCTGTTTTATAAAATTCTGTTACTCAAGGAAAAAAAAGCAAATATCCATTGACATAGAACACTAGAGTAAAATGTAGATCAGTAGACACGAGTATTTGTAGAAAATATCATGAAGTTCATATTTTCTTTTCTTGGATGAGTTAAGTGAGAATTAATACTTGTAGAAGACATCAGAATTATATGAAAACTTGATATAAGAAACAGTGCTTTCTACCTTGATTTACCCATTATGTTCTTTAACAGCAGATTTTATGGTATCATTTTTATCATAAATTGAACCATTAATTCTGTAGCCTTTCCTACCTTGAAGATTACTAGATCGTTCAACAGAAACTTTATGACACATATGATGCTTACAGTTCCCTGAGAAAAGGATCTCCAAACCAAAACTAAATCATTATCACAGACCCTGATTAGTTTAACGCATCTAAAACATTAATTTAATTTATGTATAATTGTATAGTTTCTTTAATACTGCTTAACAGGATATCTAGGTACTTGTTTATTTTTTCCTTTATTTTGGTTTTGGATTTGTTTTATTTTATTATTCTCAGCTACCTGGAAAGACTGGATTTTTAAAATTTTGGTTTGGTTTGGTTTGGTTTTTGTGCCAAAGGAACAACTGTTTATTATACTGGAAGTGAAATTTTATTAAAATGCCTTTGTTGTTGTTGTTGTCATTGCTGTTGGTGCTTTGTTGGTTGGTGGTAGTGGTGGTGTGCTTTTTGGTTTTTTGTTTGGTTTATTTCTTTTTTTTTTTTTTAATCATATTGATAATGCCAGTGAATAATTGAACAGTAAGTTCTGCTTCTATATGCAATAAAGAAAATATACCCGACTAGTCTGAATTTTAAAATACTTAATGTAAAGAAAATATTTAGTGATAAATTATGAAATTCTTAAAAACTTCTTTATTTGCCCTATATATAAATAAACTTGATCAGAAAGACCAATGCTGATATTTTAACAAAATATTTTAACATTCACTAATTTCTTACAGTTATGAGAATCAAGAAACATCTCACCGTTTGGAAATGGTGGCACAAATAAAAAATTATTAGTACAAACTTATTGATCATCATTTAGAATTTTTGCCAGCATTTAATGTAAAAATCAAAGAAAATATACAAGTTTTTTCCCCCTTTTTTTTTAATTTCTTTTTAAAAAATTTATAGATTGTTATGGCTACAACACCAAGAAGTTTTAGTGGTGAGCATTCACACCAGTACATTACCTGAATGAGACCGCCCCTGCCTCATCTGGTGCAGAAACAGCAGGGGGGAAAAATGAAGCTGTGCTGGAAATCAGAAGAAGGTGACTCAAGTTTTCACTCTCTTCCCAGGGTGTGGGTTCTGGAGGCTTAAGGGAAATGGAGTTCCTGGCCCTGACTGAGGGCCTGACTGAGCCCACATATAACGCCTTTCTTTGCTGCTCAGCACCAGCTTTGCCACCCCAGAACCCACCATACTGGACCCCATGTGGGACCCCTGTACTAGACCTCCTATCCTTTGCTGCTTGCCCCATCCATGCAGAGAAAACAAAAAACCCAGCAAAGCCCAAGTCCAGCCAAGCCAAACGGGTAGTGCCAGTGTCATGAGGGGCAAGGCTGGGAGTTAACAGGGAAGACCCTCTGCCCTCTTTGTTTATCTTCTTCCCAGAGATGGAGGTGCCACAAGTAGGGTGGGTTTCTCCTTGAGGGTAAACTGTTTCCCGTGTATTTTTGCAGTTATTGCTGATTTCTTTTAGTAAATTGCCTTTCCCCCCCTCCCCCCCACACTTATAACTCCTTACACTTTAAATTAAATATCTTTATTAATTAATTTGTCTATTTTAATTACTAGGGAGGATGTATATGAGCAACACATATAAGCCCAACTTTAGGTTTCTGTTTTAAGCAAAGCTCTGATCATCTTTTGAAAGATAAAATTTATGGGAATAATGGACCTAAATCAAGACCTGCATACTGGACCTGAATAACGAACTAAAATCAAGAAAGTTCTGAGTGTTTTTCTTTCATAGTTTCAATGAACGTTTCTGATGTGCCAGAGAATTGTACTGCATCCTTCCTGAAGCATTTATCTCATTTAATTTGTTATATACTGAACTTAGCCTTCTATTTCATGGTTCTGAAATTCACTGCACTGATAATTTCTGGAAATGCTGCTGTGACCATAGGATTTTACTAAATGTAGATATTTATAATCTTTTGTCCTTTCCCTGAAATTATTTGCCCTATAATAACACATTTTGTACTTTTAAAACAAATTGTGTTAAACCCACCTCAGTTACTGATTTGAGCTATTATCCAAATTAAAACTCTGCAACGTTTATGTCATATTTTTGGGGAAATTTGGAGATAAGTATAGGCAAAACTCACAGTTCTATTTTTTATGAGATTTTCTATACACCCTTAGTACATTCTTAGCTTAATTACACAATTCATTTTAGCTACTTTACAGTAATTGAGCTACAAGCTAAGCAGAGTCCCTGATAATGTGATTACTTCCATTTCAAATATTTCAAATATTCAAATACATTTATGGTAACTTGAAGTTTAGCAATAACAGAAGTAAGCACTGGACAAGCAAAAAAAAAAAAAATAGAAAGAGAGAGAGAAAAACAGATAAAGATTTTTATTTACCTTCATGACCTATTTTGATTGCTAAGAAGTCAAACTATCATTTGCTATTATCATGTAAACCATATACAAAATAAAGTCCACAGCTATAATCAAGGAAATTAAGAAATTTATATGACTAATGCATTCTACAAAACTAGACAATATTGAAGTGATAGACCTTTTGCAAAACACTTTTATTTTCAAAGGTTGGGGTTTTGGGAGGGTAAGTGGTAGGAGGAGCAGGGAGTGGGAAATTCTGTGGAAAAATCACAAGTTTGATTAGAACTTTTAAAATGTCCTGTAATGGCAAACCTCTCTGCAGAGAGGATCTGGACAACATGGTCAGAGGTAGGCAGCCCTGATCAGAGGTGCCTTGCCACCTGATGCTACCCAGTTCAGGGTTCCCAGACTATGAAGCAACCTAGGATTATTTGTGGTATTTCTCTTTTACATTCTATTGTTAACTCCCATAAATATTATCAATATCTTTTGGAATCTACAATCAGCCATTTTTACTGGGATCGTAACAGACACTAGCCATAGTGTATTACAACAGTCATAAAGAATTAGTTCATCTATAACATACTTCTCTGCAGTCAAAAGGATTGGGAAAATGTGGTTAGTGCATTTTACCATACAAATAAGCTATAGCAAAAAAATGCATAGCTTTAATATTGCAGTTTATACTTTTAAGTTTTAATTCATGTATGTTATGTGATTTAAAGTACGCTGATAGTGAACATCATCTTTACTTTCTTGATAACTGAAAGACGGTGACAGAGAAAACCCAATTTTTGGTTCAGCGGCTATGGGAAAATCTACTCCACAAAAATACGTTTTCTAGCTATATTCACTTTCTGAAGAACTCAATTTTAATAACACTTCAAGGCATTTAAAATGTTAGTTTTCTTACTGTCTTTTAGTTTCCAATCAGAAGATATTTTTCAGTCTTATTTTTCATGATATAATAAACATGAAAAAGTTGTCTCAGATACAGCTTAGTTTTCAAGCATCTATTCATGTAAATTTGCTTGTGGGATAAGCATTTTATTTTAATCTTCATATAGCAACTTTTAAATTTAAATCTATATTGGGGGGGGAAAGACTCCACAAATAAACCCTTAAATACAAATTAACATATTTATTAGTGTGAAAGATGACGGCTGGTTGTGCTTTGAAAGTTATGTCTTGAATAAAAAAAATCAAAACCAGGAAAGGTTATGCAGTATAAATTCAATAATCTGAGATATCCAGAAAATCCAAGACTGACACTCTTCTTCCCCATGAGTTAGCATGGATATTTTCTACTCTATCTGTGGTTAGTAGATTGGTAAAAATATCAACTATAACAGACTTTATTATGCTTGCCTAGGAAGCTCAAGAAAACCCCACACTATATTAATACATTTCAGTTGTCAAGCCATCAGTATTTCTCCTTCGAAAATGAATGAGAAACTCAGCAAACCTCATGCCCTCTTAGAGGAGAAGCATTAGTGTTTCATTTTACCTTTCATATCTGCAACAGTATACAAACACCTACCTGAAATTCTGACTATCTGTAAGGCAATAATAAGACTTCTTCAAACCTATAGAAAATTAAAGGCAAAAATCAATTGAAGATTTCATGAAAAATCAATACAAGAATACAGCCAGGATATTTCACACTTAGCTAATATTACTTCTTAACAATTTTCCTAAATATTACTAACGTACACAAGTCACAATAGAAGACTGGTGCTCCTGGTTGGGCAGACTGTTTTGTTCAGGAGCCTTGTAGTTGATTGGAATAATACTCCTCTGATTCTACTTATCATGACTCTTTATTCATTGAGCTATAATAGAGAATATTCAATATTAAATATAACTCCATCTCTGTCTAACAAGTCTTCAGCGTGGAGCACATACAAAAGCATATTATAGGTCAGGCAGAGTGACCATGTCTACCTTTTACCTGCACATCATGTAGTTATATTAGCAACTGTCACAGATGATAATATAAATGTTGATACTGTAATATAACATTCTCAGCAAAGAATGGAAGAAAGGAAGAGTAATAAAGAAAAATTTAAAATTTAATATCTTTTATATGTAAGTCATACAAGCATTAAGTGAAAAAATAAGATGTAACTCAATGCTTTGTAATTTCTTATGAAAGTAATGAAATGTTTACTAAAATTTAGACTGCCTGCTTTCTAGCTTCCTTATTTTTGAAGATTCAATATAAGATATAAGACAGCAACATGGAGAACAGCTCTGATTTCCAGAGGCATCAGATAGAGACTTTCTGATGGAGAGGGTTAAAGTGAAGTTGATTACTACAGGGGAAACTAGAGAGGGGAAAAACTTAATTAAAAAAATAAATATAGTAGAATCGTAATTTCTGTCTGGATTAAAATAAATCATGAAGATTTTAGAACTATGTTCAGAGAAAATGAGATAAGCTACAGCTCAAAGCATAACAGTGAAGTATTAAAAGTTCTATTGTTTGAGTTCTTTGAGAAAATATTGCCTGAATATACCTTTGGTAGAAGTCATAAATATGATATCTGTTCAGAGAATGGAGGAGATCTAGAAAACAGATCAGTTTCTTACCTACTTTGTACTGCTGAATTTTGTTGAATTATCTACCACCTTAAGAACGTGGTAGGTAAAAATGTATATTGCATAGCAGATTTATGTGAATATATAAATGTATATGAACCTGTACTTTTGCTTACTGGTATTCTCTCAAGATGTATAGCTTCATTTTACATGTCTAATAGCAGTCTAATGTAAAAGTTTATGGATAAAGAAACAACGACCTAGAGGAAATCTAGAATTACTTTTCTAATTAGTGAGCATGCTCTCTTCCTTTTCTTAATGGCTACCCTAATATATTGAGAGTAATCAATCCAGAATACCATGTACATATCAGAACAGATCACACAACTTATTTTATTCTCAGCAAAACAACACCCAAGAGAACAGCAGACTTTTATTATTATGGTTATCTGCAAAATTTGATTAAGAAATGAGTATAAATGGAGACCTATATTTAAACTCTTCTATTTGTGAAAACAGTTTTCCCTCAGTTCTAGGTCCAGATTTTGATGTATTTCTTTTTAATGAAATTGCATGTAAAGATATTAAGGATATATTAGGCAAAATATTTATGTTCAAAGATAAATATGTAGTATCAATAAATCTTAACATAAAATTAACAGGAAAAAAACATACTAACCCCAAAAGTTTCTGATAAAATAAGAGACCTACAGGTTAAGGAGAAAGAAATAAATATGTGATTTTTGATTTTAAGAAGGCTTTAATTTTGACTCCAATTATGACCCTGATTAAATCACACCACATATTTTATCATTTTCAGTTAAAAAGAAAAAGCAAAACAAGATGTATAAAATATAAGGGATCATAAAACAAAATGTTTTTCTAAAAAGTCTCGTTATATTTTATGATGGGTCAATAACATCATCAGATATGAGATACAGGAGGTAAATAAACTGTTATGTTCTCTACTGTTGCTTAAAAAAAACCAAAGGTTGAGGTTGTCCTCTATTATAAAAGTCTTTCAAACAATGAAGAAATTAGATGGTAAAAAGACTGAAAAAAGAATTGGAAAATTTAATGCATGATGAAAAGGTAAAGAAGATGTTGACTTGGTGAAAGAAACATAAGGTGTTACTGTATAAAAGGTCATCAATCATTTTTCATATCCACTGTATGGATAGCACACATGGAAATCATTTAATTTTCAAACCCAGAGAATTAGCAATTTCAGCTATAGGGAATGTTTAGTCATCTGGAGAGGCTGGTAAATTCTCTCTATGATATATTTTTACAAATATACCTGAAAGTTATCTACCATTGATTTTTGATAAATATTATTGAAACAGTTGTTCAGGACACTGCTCATCAGAAAATATATAACCACTAAGGTGTCTTTATTTACTTTCCTGTAGTTGCACTTTGTTCCACATCTAGGAGCATAAGTATTCATCATTTCCCTATAATTTGGAAGTGTGAAGAATTTCTTGGAAATGTGTTATGAAAATATATTGTTTCCAGTGAAAGTTATATATCTAATTAATTATTGCATAAAAATATGTTCTTTCTTCATGAGTGCATTTGAAGATAAAATGACTATACAGTCATTCATATAGAAAGAGTTTAGAAGATTCAGTGCTCATCTGTACAGTAAGTGAAGATAAAGCATGGAAAAGAAATTCCAGGAGACTAAAAAACCAAAAACAAAACCCAAAAAAAAAAAANAAAAAAACAAAAAAAAAAACCAAAAAAAAAAAAAAAAAAAAAAAAACAAAACAAAACCCAAAAAACCCACACAAAAAAAACCCAAAAAACCAAAAAAAACCCCTCCAAAAGTCAAAAAGGCAAAACCTATGTGTCATTTGGGCATCTCCATGTTGAGACTTCGATTGAGATTGATATCAAATGAAGTCAGAAAATCATAAAAATTCACACAACCTCTCTAGAGTAAGTTGTTTTGAAACCATGACAGTGGGGGCCAGAGCCATGGAGCACTGAAGAGTCCCCAGGATTGGAACATTATGCAAAGGGACCCTAGGAACAACTTCAAAGAGATTTGAGATGAAACTGTAAAAGGATGCGAGGTTAAATAATAATAACTGATACCTAAAAAGGTGAAAATATAGTCTAGAGTAACCCTAGATTAATATAATATTGAAAAACACACATTTCGGTGAATTTGTGTATGTAACTGTGATAATATAATAAACTGGACAAAAATCAGCACATGCAGGCTAAGAATTTTGTCCTAGGCTTGACTGAATATGAGTGATCAATCACATCTCTTAGTATGATTATTTCCTTGTTACTTTTTTGAACAAAATAATGTGATCATTTCCTAGGAGGTGTGCCAGCTGTTTTAGATGCCTGGCACCCTATTTTGAGGAATTACAATAAGATAAAATATCTCAACTCTTGCACACCAGATGAAAGTGAGGCCTTAGGATTTTTATATATTTGTAGATTTTTATATAGCTACAGTATTTCTCACACTCAAGGTAGCAGATAACAGTTTCTGATGGTTGGTGCCACATTCCTGAATTTTTTTTACTGTCTTTTCAGTGGACGAGATTACACCAAGGACATCGTGTTTGGGACACTTGCACCTGGACCAGAATAACAAGGCAAAATAAGATAGAAGGCCCAGAACCCTTTGAGGCACTCCTACAGGGCAATTCTGAGGATGATACCAGAGGTGTACCAGGGGCAAAAGGTTCTTGGTTTGGATCTGTTAGATATGATAATTAAGTACCATTATAAATTTGGAAGAACGCTACACAATGTGCACATTTATATACTTTGTGCACACGAAAACTTCCATTAAAGTACTGCTTTCTACTTTCCCTGTATTAATATTGTCTCAAAAGCTTTATTCCTCAATTTTAGGCAACAAAAGAATCCTGTTTTAGGGGCAACAAGTTGAAAATATATAATAAATTTGGGTTTGGTACTGTGGCTGGAGCACCTCCCTTTGGGTCATCCTCCAACGTCCAGTGCCGTTATTTTCATGCCTCATAGCACAGCACCACAACTGTGGCAGGTACATCACAACCTTCCCCTACCTCTCCTGGGAAGTGGGAATGAGAAGGGCAGGATACCTTAGGGCTTCCAGGCAGTGAGAGGTTTCAGCCCAGAGAAGCGTCTGGACCCTGACAATGTATAACCACCTGTCCCAACCCAGCCAGGTCACAGATGGGACCCCCACCGGAAACCACTGTATATGGTCTTCCTCAGAGCAGCAGATCTGTGAAGGAAAGCAACCAAGGAGACTTCCTGGGACTGAGTGCCCTTCCCCTTGGGTAATGACTATTTTCTACTGGACACCTGAGAGTGATCCTTCAGCCCTTTGGATGAAGCCAACCCACCCTCTGGGTACCCTCGAGTGAGAGGCTCTTTGTGTATGCAAGTGTGTGCACATCCTTGTCTGTGTAGTGAGAATATCTTCAACTGGTACACCACACATATAACTTGTTAAGTGTCTTTGCAGTGTCAACATGGTTACCCTGTTGTTCATTAGTTTTGACTATGGAATTTTGTTCTAAATTAATTTTGTCTGAGTTTGTTACCTGAGAGAAGTTGTTTTGGTATACCTCTGTGACATTTTAATTGGTACAATGAGCAGGGTATTGATGGGTTGTTACACAGGCATTGTTGTTACACTTGTTCATTGGAAATGGCATCCTGCGTGCCTGCCTGATGCAAATGCAGTACCAGCATAAGTATTACGAAGTGGTGGAAAGGGATAACTCAGAGATGCAACTGGAGAAAGATTGCTTGAGGGCACAGTTACAGTGGGAAAGCATGAAAATATTTGTTAGTACAAAAGCTTGAGCTCATGTTGTTCTAAGCAAAGAAGTCCCCCTCATGTTTTGGAAATTCAAAAACTGTTTGCAGAAACAGATCCTGAAGATTGATAGAGGAACATTTGGGGATATATTGAGGAGAACAATGTAAAGAGGAGTTAGAAGAAATGAATGCAAGAACTCTTGTTCAGACAGAGACAAGAGAGTCCAGAAGGTAGAAATGCTAGAATCACTGTCCATGCTACAGCATGGATAGGACCTGAATCTGGTGATTTAACAGTTAAATACTCACGTAAACTGGCAGAGATGGAAACAGAGTATTTGTGACAGGTTCCATTTATAAGAGATGACAGGATATTTTTGAGTGACGATGAATATATGGTTGTTAGTGTAGGTCATGCACTATTAGTTGCTTTAGTAGAGAAAGTGGCCTGCAGTTCCAGCAAACTGGTGGAGACACCATTAGGTCTGGGGTCTCTAAGCATGAGACCCCCTGTGCGTCTGTCTATCAAGAAGAAGGATTGGCTGTTAGATTCAGGGAAGACTCGATCAGTCACCTCTGTGACTGATCAGCCTTTCATCCAAGGGTAATTACTGGACAGACTTGGTGTCTGAGCCCAGCTACTGGAGGTATCTACATGGTGTGTATTTCCACTAATAAACCATCCTTCTGTTCAGGGAGGTGAACAGGATGAGGCCACTGCTGCTCTTTGTGTTCATGTGAATGTTCTGTTTGGCCTCTGCTATATCTGTATATAAGTTTCTATATATCTGTATATAACTTTGTATATCTGTATAACTGAATCAAAATCAACAAACCTGAATGGAAACTGTAGTGGTTTTCACTGCAGTGGAGGTATTTAATCACAGCAGTTTGTATGATGCTGTGTTTGGGTTTGTGATGAAAACACTCTTGATAATGCAAGGATGTTTTAACTATTTCTAAGCAGTGCTTGCACAGTGTCAAGGGCTTCTCAGTTTCTCACACTGTCCCACCAGTGAGGAGGCTGGGGATGTAGAAGAGATTGTTAGGGGACACAGCTGGGACAGCTGAAACAACTGACAAAAGGGATATCCCATTCTGTATGAAACAGTGTTCAACATTAATACTGAGGGAAAGGAGGAAGGGGGTGACTTTAAGAATGGTGGAATTTGTCTTCCTGAGTAACCATTTTATGTGATGAAGCTCTGCTATCCTGGAGGTGGCTCAACAGCTACCTGCTGATGGGAAATTATGAATTAGTTTCCTGTTTTGCTTTCTGTGCATGTTCAGCTTTTATTTTACCTATTAAATTGTCTATATCTCAAATAGTGAGTTTTTGCACTTTTAACACTTTGATTTTCTTCTACATTTCACTATACTGTGTGTCAGGGAGCAGCTGAGTGGTGCTTACCTGGGGTTAACCCAGAATACCTCCAAACCAAAAATCACTGTGACTTGCACAGTCTTCAGTCAGTGAAAAGATACCTCCTTTCTGATTCTTTCATATTGGCTTTCAGAAGGATGATGCATGATCAGTACTATAACTGATAGCAAATTTTATAGGCCCTGTAGACACAGAAGGAGGGTTTTTTTAAATCAACAGCATTTTGTCAGGCTCTTTTTTTAAATCCAAATTGCTCTCCAAAGGAAAAAGAATAATATCTATCCATTCCAACTTAAAAAAAGGTAACAGTCTTGTTACGCTCCAGTAGTGTGTCAAAGATTAAATGAATCATTCAAGTTCTTACATTTCTTTAAAGTTCATTTCTTTCTTTTTGACAAAGATGTATGAGAAACCAAAAAGCATATTTTGTATGTGTCATCTGTTTCAGCCTTATCTAAACAACAGAAAACTGTTAAAACAGGAAATTTATGATTTCTTCCTGACCTTTAGGAACTCTTTTATTCTGTCTGGTTTTAATAAATTAGATTTAGCTTTAGTCTCAGACAAAGTAGAAGAAACCTCCAGGCTTAAACAATAATACAAAGTTATTGATAAAAGCTTAATTTATGCAAGAAAATTCCTTAGTAGAGTCCAATGCAGAATCCCAATCTACATGCCTGCAAATTTTAAAAACCAAAAGATAATGGAAAGAAGCATTTTGTCATCATTATGTTGAATATAACAATTCATTGTTTGAGTTATTTCAACACTGTAAGTATGTGTAACACTTTCTAAATATAAAACAGAGATTCACAAACTCCTTAGACATGTTAAATAAATCAACAGAGCAGGAAAACACTCTATACCAGAACTTGATCTAAACTTGAAAATTCTTAAAATCAAATTCTGTGTATCATTATAGAGAAATAAATTAATTTTCTACTAATTAGTATGCCATAGTTTTGGGGGTTTTTTCCCTTGAAATTGAAAGACTATGATGTTTATCAACATGTAATCGTGTTTGTTCATTACATTGATTTTTGGTATGGGATCCCACAATTTGGAATAATTATGAAAGAAACAACAGAAACAGATTTTTGATTGTTTATTGTTTGGGACATCTGTGGAAATATGTCGGCTTAACATCAACTGTTAACAGGCTTTATTTAAAATTTAAGGAAAAAAAAACAGTTGTGAATTATAAACATTGTTTATAATGCAACTTTGTAGTTTACATAATTATATTCTGTGAAAGAAAGGAGGCAAGCTTGGTTTGACTTCATTTTTCCATTAGAAAAGAATCAACTGTCTTCATCCCATGATACCAGCTGCACTATGCTTTGTATGAGATCACTATGCTTAATTTCAATAGCCTGCAGAAAGAGTTTATTTTTTAAGTGCTGTCTTTTGCAGATGTGCCAAGGGAAAGATAATTTTGGTTTCTCTAATCATATGCAGAAAGCTAGTTCTGTTCTGAAGCTTTACCTTGAATGGTGCTTTCAGAATAGCCTGTATAAAAATCATAGTTTCAGACTGAAGTACATTTGAAGTCAGTCTGTTTCCCATAAGGATTCATCAAAAGTACTCAGAATTTGTACTTAATATGAATATTTTTTTGCTCACGGGTATAGCTATTTGAAAAGAATGTGTGTATAAAGACTTTGCAAATAGAAGACCAGTGTTTTTAAAAAATAGTATTAAGTGTGAAGACAAGAACATAAAATTTGTTTCAACAAAACTTAGAAACGCTTGTACTTTTACAAAGAACTTTGGGCACTGAGCCCAGATCTACAGTGAATACAACGGAACAGATTTTTCCTTTCCAAGGTAAATTCTCATCTTGCTATTTTAACTTAGTCTAAGCACTTATGAAACAAAGCCTATGAATTTGTAAACCTTAAACCTCTTTTGCTTATCTGGAAGAACAGTGCATGTATTTCCTTCATCATAAATGCTAAAAAATAAGCCTGTAGTTTTATTTTGTGTTTCCATTAGACAAGGGATAGTCTATAAAGTAATGTCTCTTGAAACTACCATTCTATCCTGTGAAGTTTGAATGAAGGTTTTGGACTTCTTGGCAATACAGATGTTCAATTAAATAATATTTCTCACAAATTTTACTCATTTTTTGGACTTAAAATACCTTTATTAAACTGAAAATCAATTTTAGATGAGCTATTTCCCAAATTCTGGGAAATAAATGGTAAAGTGTTAATTAAATTGTCCAATTGGCAAAACATTTAAAATATTAAAAATATAAAATTATCACATTTTATTTGAATGAAATAATAATTAGTAACAATGTTAAATGTACTAAGATTTAAATAATCTCTGTGATTTTTTTCTTCTTGTAAATAAATATTGCTGATTGTATCTTTTTTTTCTTTTTAAGGCAAATTAGTTACCATTTTTGCTAACAATAAAACTTGGAAGTATATGTGCGAGCACATGGAAATAATTTGAAATGATCTGGTTAAGATAAGAAAAACATTACAGTAAAGAAAGGGACAACAACGGAAGATTCAGTCATTTTATTATATGGATTGGACAGCAAGACAGACCTGCACCCAATAACAAACAAAAACAAAAACAAACAAAACAAAAACAAAACAAAACAAACAAACACACAAAAAAAAACCAAAACAAAACCACAAAGAATTTACAACATAAATAGGAATAGCAATAATAAATGCAAATATATATAAAACACATTACAATCATAAAATTATTATGTGAAAATACTGCATTAGTTCATACAAACAGCAAAGGCAAAGTAAGCTTTCTAATCTTAAAATACTGTTTGGGCCTTGAAATGAAGGAGCAGAGAAATAATGAGACCATTTTTAAATGTTAATCCTTTCTTAGAAGATTAGAAAGTAAAACTAGCAGAGCAGATCCTGCCTATTTCTTAGAGCAAGCCTTTAATCACATTATAATGCAGCTGAATGTAGCTTGGTTTGGTGCTTATTTAATTATAATTAAATGCTTGCAACACATGTGTCAGTGACAATATCCCTATTTCTAGACATCAACACTAGGATATATGTCTAATGATGATTCCACACTGAAGCAGTTGGGAAGAGTCTTGAACATAGTCTCTGATAGGTATTAGGTCAGAAAAGGGGGGATTGCAGAGCTAAAAAAAAAGTCTAAAAAAACAGTGAATTAGTATTTTATTACCAATGACAGGGAAAAATGATGGAGCTATAGTCTAAGACGCCTATAAACTTAAATGATACATAGATTTATCATTAAGAAATTTTCTCTAAATTGAAGTGTCCTCTGCATCTTAGGTTATTTTTCAAGAGGAAGTGATATACAAAACACACTTATTTCAGTAACACTGAAATAGAGTTAATATGCCAAATTTATTCCTTAAACAATATAATGCAGTAAAAATAAGTAATGGCATTTATTAACTAGAAATCTTTTCTCCACATTGCTGGTTTCCTTGTCAGACATGGATTAGGTGAAACCTAAACCTTTTTAATTAAACCATAGCTAGAAAACAAAACTTTTCAGTATAAGAATCTTGTTATAATGTAGTAACCCCATAACAACACACAAGTGATCATGTCAGTTATGACAGTGGAGAACACCTGAGTTCAAAGCTCTAGTCTAGTTTAGGCAGAGTAGGTATTTCAATCTGAATCCTACAGATATGCCACACTTATTGACAGATTTCCCACCATCCTGTGGTATAGGTTCCTTCATTTTTATTCAGACAAAAAAAAAAAAAGTCTGAAATATCTTAATTCCATGAAAGTTTTATGTATGAATATATGAATTGCAAATTATTCTCTTCCAGCTTCAACAATAATGTGGAGATGTTTCTATAAAATTATTTTACTTCTCTCTGAGTTCTAAACTGTTGTGTCACAAGGATATCATTGATTTCCATGGGTGTGATAGTGACATAAATAAAGATAGTGAAACAGCAAAGAAATGCTTCCAAACCTGGCAGATCAAACAATGTATGTGTAAATAGATTATATATATCAAGTGTAATCAATATACAGAGCAATTTGAACCAACTGCCTTTACTCCATCATCACTTAATGCAGCTGAGACATGGTCTATGCCAAATTGCCTAAAGGTATAGACAGCTCTTTCAGAAGAGTCTGTGCAGAACTTACTGCAGGATAGAAGTGTTAAAGGCTCACTCTGAAGTGTTACATCCTGCACTCACTGATCTCAGCACTTAGGCTATTGAATGCTGGATATCCACCAATCATCACGACTGAGACTGTAAATCCTATGTGTGCCTTCTTCAGATAAAAAAACTGTTAGGAGAAAAGTAAAGATTTTTTTGATATTTCTAAATTGCCTGGCTGCAGCATCATTTAACCCTACTTGAAATAATATAAATAGGTGATAGTCTGCAGTCTTTACCAGGCTTGACACCACTGTGACTTCACATAGTGAGCTCCCACCAGGCAGGAAACTCCTCTAGAGATATTGTCTGAGCAACAAACAGGTGCTTTGGAGCCTCTGGGTAAGGATTCTCCAGTTAGAGAGTTACTAACATACTATTCTGGTGACAGTTGTTGGAATGTAGGTGGGTGGTTTTGTAGAGTTGACCTGTCCTGGGTCGAGCCTGATACTAACTCTCCTTTCATTCTCCATCCCTGAGGCATTTTGCCTTTTATGTAGTGGCATCTCAGCACGAAAGGAAGGATTCCTTCTGCTCCAAGCAGAGGTAATTGTCTCCTTTGACTTGTGAATTGGTTGAGTCTGTCTCAGGGTTAGAAGCAAGTTTACTTTCCCTTTGCAAAGGGTGAAGACAGAGCTGTCACTCAGCTTCTAACATTCATGGATTTCACAGGTGAACCACTTGGTCACTAAGGAATTCACAGGATGGTTTGTACTCAAAGGAATTGCAATCTATGGTTTGGTATCTGGGTGGAGGACAGTGATGTGTGGCATTCCTCAGAGGTTTGTATGGGGTCCAGAATTGTTTAAACCTTTGTAAGGAACATGGACAGCGGGATTGAGTGCATCCTCAGCAAGTTTGTGGATGACACTAAGCCATGTGGTGTGACTGATACTTTGGATGGAAGGGGAGAAGTAATACCATCCAGAGGTACCTTGTCAGGCTAAGTAGGGGAGCCTCTGCAAACCATGTGAAATTCAACAAGGCCAGGTGTAAGGTCCTGCACCTGGGTTGGGGCAATCCCAAGCACAAATACATGCTGGGAAATGAATGGGTTGAGTGCAGCCCTGTAGAGAAGGACTTGTGCGGTATGGTGGATGAAAAACTGGATATGAGATGGTAGTGTGTGTTTGCAGTTCAGAAAGCCAACTATATCCTGAGTTGCTTCAAAAGAAGCGTGGTCAGCAGGTTGAGGGAAGTGATTTTCCCACTCTACTCCTCTCTCCTAATGCCACCTGGCACACTGTGTCCAGTTCTGAGGTCCCTAACATACAAAGGGTATGAACCTGTTGCCGTAAGTCCAGAGGAGTGTCACTAAGATAATTAGAGGACTGGAGTACCTCTGCTATAAACACTGGATGAGAGGTGGGCTCTGTTCAGCCTAGAGAAGTGAGGGTCTGAGACAGGAGCAGGAATGATGTTTTAACCTTTCTGTTCTACCCTACCTTTATAGAAGTGCAGTCTCTTCTCTGTTAGTTTGTGATTTATTTAAAGGACAAAGACAAGTAACCAAAGGCATAAAGGTATTGTATATTGATGTCTTAATAAAAGAAGAAAAATAATTTTAAAACTCCGCAACATTTTTGGGTGCATCTTTAAAACAAATAAAAAGAAGACTTTCTGATTTATACTTGGATGCTTTTCAGCTAGGCACACTTTCACACATTTCAGGTGTTGTCACTTGCATATATTTTCAGTTTGTGTTCTAATGAGTGTTAGATATATGACAGATCTGTATTTGAAAAAAAAAAAAAAGGTTTACTTGGGGTAAATTATAGTCTTGAGCATTTTCAAAAGGTTCTCTGAATTCTCACAAGCAGATCTATTATGACAGACTAATGTCAGTACCTCAAATTTGGCTCAGAGGTACAGGTAAGCAAGAAAAGCAAACCAATCTGGCTTCAGACTGACTGTCTTAATCACCAGCTGGCTAAGACTACTAAACTATACATTTCCCAAGGAAAGATTATAGAGTAAAAAGCCCTAATCCCCATACCACCTTCAGATTCTCATGAATTAATGCATTAGTTCATAAATAAATTACATACTCAAACCTCTTCCTAAACTATGTTCAGTCATTTTCTTGCATCCCTACGGGTTTCTGAGTGTTCACTCAGATTTTTTTAATTACTAGTCAGCATCAGATGGAATAGTGAAATTTCTCTTTTCCCTCCCCCAATATGTACACAACGCACTGATACAGTTTTAGTAGTACCAAATGAATGGAGGGATAGCAATGAGTGGATGATATTTTTGCTATTTCCTGAAAGAATGCTTATTAATTTTTTGAGACGTACTTGTTAAAGGTCACATGCTAATGAGAAAAAGATAAGGATACTTAGGTTATTACAATTTTAAAATGGTATTTTTCTCTTTTTCTATAACTTTCTAGGGGTCATTAGTGCAATATTCTCTACTAATTTTCATATTTCATACTCTCTGATAATTAAGGACAAATCCATCAGTATTCAGTTTTCAGTATTTTGGAAGAGATACTAGTGTAGGCAGCCTGTGATATTGGTAGGCATAATTCTTTGTATCTGGTTGCATTGTCAAAGACTGGAAAAGATTTGATAATTTGAATAACAGTTTTATTGTGTCTTTCAGACTAAGGAGGAAATTTCAGGTCCTGGAGAAAGAATTTCATGTATCTTCCCTTTGTTAACGTCTGCTACATGACTTAGGCATCTCTACATAATTTGTGTTTCCAGGCATGAAAGTCTTATGCATTTACCAGGTAACCTGATAAAAAAATTAACTAAATAAAGGTTCTCTGATTCCAGGATAGATCAAGAAATATTTCTGGTTTTCCTTTTAAGTAGATCAAGTTAGTAGAAAAGCACTTTTAAGATCTTAATAAAACCTCAGATTATCCAGCCAGTTTCATTTTGACCCACAAATAATTATATTCTATCAGGTGAGGCTGAAGAAACAGCTCTGGGGGAAAGAAAAAGTGTTTGTTCTCACACATTCTATCAATGTATGTTTCTTTTAGCCAGAACAGGTTTCTTGAGCAAAGAGATGTTTCCAAATCATTTAACTCTTGGACCATTTCTTGTGCAGGGTCCCTTCAACCCCCTCAAGGAGGCTTTAGGAGTAAGACCTACAGCCATGAGATATGCCATAAGATACATGGTAAAGGGATTACTGTGGGCATGTGGTCTGCTGCTAAGTGTGAAAGGTTTTCAGGTAGAGGCGACATGACTGTTAGCACTGCAATCTTCCAGGTGGAAGAGAGAGCGATGTTAAGGTGTCACATTTCCTTTCTGACCTTGCAGAAAAGACCCATAGTCTTTGTAATTCCTCTCTTTGTAATTCTCAATGTCTCATTGATATATAAAGGGGCTGGCCAATCACCATTTACAGCAACAGTAACAGATCGCTTGACTAGAGTCAAACCTCCTCTTCTCCAAAAAGGTAGAAGTCAGCATTTGAAATCCTCCATGGCAGAGGATGAGATTACAGGTACCTCACAGACAAGTTTACATGCTTGCTTCTCTCTCCTCCCCAAAGTTGTGACAGTTCTTTAGTAGTATTTTGGTATCTGACTGCATTGTAGTATACCCAGTAACACCGTACATAGTGCTGTACACAAGTGGTTGCAGCCACTGAAGGGTAGTTGGAACTAGATGGTCTTTAAGGTCACTTCCAACCCAAAGCATTGTGAAACTACCATCTAGAAGTCCTACACAATCTAACAGTTGAGGAAACAGTGGTACATTCAAAGACTGTGAATAGTGAGAAGACTTAATAAAAATCTTAACTTCTCTTACTAGGATGGATGTAGATGACAATATGTAGTGAGAGTTTGTTCTTATATCTGAAGATGTCTCAATGATCCTCTGTATTTAAAGAAAAACTTTTAAAACCCCCTCCAGCTCTACTGGTGGCTAATATTTTGCAGTCACCCTGAAAAGATATATCTGTTTGTCTTATATGTTCCCAGCACTATAAGTAGAAATTATATAAATATATTCTTCAAGGTGAATTTACCATAAATAGCCTTTTTTTTTGTTTTGTTTTATAATGTCTCTTTTCCAAATGCTTTTTAAACTAACAAATACACTGTAAAATATTTAATACAGTGACTAATAAAGCATGATATATTCCTTAGGAATTAAGGATGATGTCTCATTTAATTTTTTTCCCCAAGAAAAACAACAAGTTGGAGACTGACCAGCAAACTTGACTGTAATCTGAGAAATATTAGCTGGAGGCTTCTCTTTCTACTAATGAATCATCCTTTTCTTCTCTACAAAATACTGGTTAAAAAGTTCTAATAATCAGATCAACATAATTTTCTTAGAACCTCTTGGGGTTTTGTAAGTAATTTGTAAGTTGTAAGTACGACCTAAGTAATCTAAAATGAGAGAATATTTACAATCACTCTAGTTTAACAAGTAGTTTACGTTAAAAAACAAACAAACAAAAAAAAAACAAACTCCATCAGTATCTCAATGGTATTACAGTGTTTAAACAAGTCAGAAGTGTAGATTCTCAAGTATGTCTCATTTCTTTTGGAGGTCAATTTTCTGGTAATTTGAAATGGAGAAACATGAAGTTTCAAGCAATTTAGTCATTTCACTCACTTTTCGGGACCTGCAGATGCATCTCATCAGATCCCATGAATTTGTGTACCTTCAGTTTTCTTAGGTGGCTTCAAGCCTGTTCTTCTACAGCAGGAGGTCTTTCATTCTCCCAGTCCTCACTTTTGTCTTCTTTGACTCATGCTTTGTGTCTGGAACCTCCTGGTGAAGACTAAAGCAAATTGTCATTGAGCACCTCAGCTTGCTCCTCATCCTGAGTAACCAGGTCTCCTGTTTCCTTCTGGAGAGGTAGGAATTTTACCTAGCCTTCCTTTTATCATCAAAGAGTTTATAGAAGCTTTTCTTGTTTCCTTTGACATTCCTGGCCAGATTTCATTCTATGCTTTAGCATTCCTAACCTGATCCCTGACTACTTGGGAACTCTGTATTCATCCCAGGCTACCTGTCATTCATTCCATCCTCTGCATACTTCTTTCTTCTGCTTGAGTTTGTCCAGGAACTGCTTGTTCATCCATGCAGACCTCTCAGTATTTTTGCCTGACTTGCTCTTTCTTGGAATGCATCAGTTCCAAGCTCATGGGGGGTGATCCTTGAATATTGACCTGCTTTCTTGAGCCCCTCTTCCCTCTAGGGCTCTATCCCATGGCACTGTACCAAACACATCCCTGCAGAGGCCAAAGTCTGCTCTCCTAAAGTCCAGGATAACAAGCTTGCTGCGTGCTCTCCTTGCTGCCCTAAAGACTTTGAACGCCACTATTTCATGGTCACTGCAGTCAAAGTTGCACTTAAGTAAAGGCACTGAAATTGAAGCCTCACATAGGTGTTTCGAGTTACATAGTGTGTATGATAACGGACACTGAGTAACAACTGCATTGATTTTCACTATGTTATTCCAGTTTTACTGTCATATGAATAGAATTACAGATTGACCCACCATTTATGATATTTAAATCTGCGTTCATTTCATGAGAATTCTTATATTTAAAACAGAATATCAAGTCTTTTACCCTTGGGAATTGTAGTTTTATTTCCTTTAATATTCCAATTAAATAAATCAAGTTCCTAGACCCCATGGGAATACACTTTTTAGCTATAGTACTGTATATTTTTTATTATCTCTTGAGAGGTAGAAATTTTGAGGCATCTTCATTAATATTCACAAAGTCCAGTAGCTTCCTGAATCCATCTCATGCAAAAAGTCTATGGAAGGTCAAACAGAGAGTTGAACCAGAGAAAATTAATTTCTTGTTGGAGAAAGGGAAAAAGAAACACTGCTTCTGCATCCTGTCTTCAGAGTTACAGCTGGAAAATACCAAGTTTTATATGGAACAAGTGGGCTCACCTATCATTTTAGAAACCAATAATGATCTTAAAGTTTATTATTAAATAGCCAGGAGAATAAACTTTATAAATATTTTGTAGTTTTCTAGAGTAGTTAATTAGATTTCATACAGAAAATAACCATTCATATGTGGAATAGTTTTATAGAATTAAAAAATATATAAACATAAATTAGAACTAACACAAAAATAGTGATGTATATTACTTATTAACAAGGACAAGATATAAATAATGGACTGTGCTGTGTTAACCTTTGCTAGCTGTCATATGCTTACCCACCTCCTGAACAGGACAGGGAAAGAATATAAGATAAGCTTTGGGTTAAGATAAAGATGGAGAGATCACTTACTGTTGCAGGCAAACTAGAATTGATTTAATTAATGTATTTCGTTAATTTAATTTTTTGCCAATTAAAAATAGAGTTAGATGGTGAGGAACAAAAAGTTCAGACACTTCCACCTGCCACGCCCTTCTCCAGTCTCAACTTCAAGTTCAATTTCTCTGACTCCCACCCCAAGGCATACGCGGAATGAGGAGTTGTGGTCAGCCCATAACAGTACCTGTCTACCACTTCTTTCTTCATGTTTGCTCTAACATGGGTCATTCCCATGGACTGCACTCCTTCAGGATAAACTTGTTCAAGTGTGGGCTCAGACAAAAGTTCTCTCAGGGAATATCTGCCTTCTCTGGTCCTCTACAGGCTACAACATGAATATTAACTTCACCATGGTCCTTCCCACAGTCTGCAGATCTCTGCTCCAGTACCTGGAACATCTCCTCCTCCTTCTTCTCTGCCTTTAGTGTCTACTGGATTGTTTTTCATACCCTTTTTTTTCTTCCTTGCTAACTGCCTATGAAGTGTTTTGCCATTTGTTAAACATGTTTTCCCAGATGCACCACACATTTGACTCATGGGCTCAGCTGTGTTGTCCTGTGGGTTCATTGCAGAGATGGCTGGAATGTGTTGTGTCCTGTTATTTAATAACAATGTAAGAAATTTTCATAATAGTAACTAGTAGCTTTACATAGGCAATAAGAAAGAGAGAGAATTTAGGGACTGCTTTTGAAAATGCAAGTATCAGTTACAAAAACCTGCAAGTGTACTGCTTTTTGCATTAACGAATTCATATGCAGTTTCTAAGACTGTAATATTCCTTGTCTTCTATTTTTCTTCATTTAAAAAAAAATCTCACAAATTCAAAAAAGATATGACCAGAGGGAAGAGTGTGGTGTTTTGTTTGTTTTTTTTTTTTTTTTGTTGGTTGGTTTTTTTTTTTTGGGTTTTGTTTTTGGGGGTTTTTTTGGGTTTTTTTTGTTTTTAATATTGTAATCTCTATTGGCTTACTGCATCCACTCAATTATTTAAAATTCCTGTGATGTTACAGTACTACATGATGTAATAGGAAACAATCTTCATGAGTAGTTTAATATAATTACATAGTTAAGTTGTAAGGCTTAACTTTCACTATATAGAGTTAGGTATATAATCCAAAATTATTTTTTTAGTCAATGGTGTCTCCAAGAGTAACTTAGGATATGCTACTTTAGATGTAAGTGTCAGATGGGATGGTTTTAGCAGAATGTTATCTCTGACCCCAGAGAATCAGAGAACAGCCATATGCCTAACACATATAACTTGCAGGTAGCTAAATTTGGGTAAAGTTAATAAAGAATTACATTAGAATAAACAACAATATGTTCACTGCATCTTATGGATTGGATCACATTCTAACATGAACTGCATATTATAAGGGTCTTTTGAAACTATTCATTAAGTGCCCTTGAAAAACGGATTATATAAGAAAGCCCATTTTATCTAGCAAACATATGAAGTTTTATTTTATAAGAATAGTGCCTTTCTGGATGTTATAGTAGATAAAACTCCAAAAATAAATATTTGTGGGAAGTATATTCTGCACTAACACAGGTAAAAAAAATGGTATTTAATTCAACCATTTTAAGACACTAAATCAGCTTTCCAGAGGCAAAAAAAAAAAAAAAGTCGCTTCTTAAAAAATAAATTATCATCAAGGCTAAAGAAAGTTCACAAATATAGTTCTGACATGCAGATTTATAATGTTTGTCTAGTAATCCACTAGGTATTTATTTAATTTGGATTTTTTCTTCTACTTCTATTAGTCATTATGAACTTAAACAAAATATTCAACAATTTTAGCAGTAAATTTTTCTTATATTCCTGATGCTTTCCAATAGAATCTTTTCTGTCATAAATAAGCTCTGTTAATTGGGTAATACCATTTTTAGGATTAAGAATTTTGTATTTGCTGCTGAACATTTACATGAAGATCACTTGCACATAACAAGGATTTAATAAATTTTTTTATGTTCACAACTATATTGCATACACCATTACTTCTGTTAAAATCAAGAGCCACATTCCTTTAAAGCTAAGTATACTTATCTTTCTTTTAATTTTTTTCTTTCTGAATGAGGCAATTTGTAGAAAAAAAAATTTAAGAAGAAAAAGTCTTGTAAAATAACTATTATAAATGAGTGAGAATGCTTTAGCAAAAAATGATATAAACAGGTACAGCATACTTTTTTCAAAATCCACTATGATTATAGCTTAAGTGGGATGTTTCAATTAACATGCATTTTTGTTTCTTTTTATAATTCTTTATAAAATACAAACACACATTTTACTTTACTCATTACTTGTGACTGTTTCTTTTAGTAATTAACTATTCTATTCTTTACCTCTCCTGTAAAGTGAAAGTTCTTTCTCCATGAGTAGGAAGGTAAACACTTACATAAACTTCAAGATAGCCGACAAATGGTTCCAAAACATCCCTCACAAAGGCATTATTTCTCTGACTACATGTGACACCTTGTCTATGAGTTCTACAAGAAGAATGGACAGATTTAATAACATGGAAAATAATTTCTTACTTCAGCAAGTACTTCAAATTATATAAATAAATCACACGGTGATACATGTGTTTGAGTTTACAGCTAAGTAATGTCCCTTGCATCTTCTTGAGGGGTTGAACATCTGTAATTTGTCTAAAAGTGAATGTTGATTGCAGTGGAATCCATCCCATGTGATTTATGGCTGCATTGTCTAAGCTTTTGTTCATTTGAAGACGCCATTCAAAATACTCCTTCTGTGCCTGTAAAAACCTCATTTGATTTTAGGTCTTGATTATTTTAAAAAGCATTTACAAAGTTCTACAGAGATCATATCCTTAAATCTCTGTTCTCTAATACTATAAAATAGTAAGTATAATCAAAAGCTCTTTAGATTGCATTCTAACAAAGATAATATTTTTGCATATTAATTAATTTTGAAAATACTGCTTTAGGACTTTGCCAGCTTTGAAAATATATTTGGAGTGAAAACTTCTTATAAGAAGTCTAATATAAAAAAATATTCTGGATACAGTTATAATAGATTTCATATAACTATGCAATACTTTTTAACTTATTCCGCATAGTCATTTTCCCGTTTGCTTTTAAATCTAATATATTCTCAGTGAGCAATATTATGGACTGATGATAAGAAGAAAATAGAATGTCAAATACAAAACCTTTCTGTTAATTTGTACTGTAAAGCACATATACTGTCAATTTACTCTATAAAGAAATATGTGTGTAACATAGAAAATTTTCTCATCATTAAGACCTCAAGACTGTTTTTTATAATACATAATTTCGACACAGGTTAAATCTAGTTTGAATAATATTTTGTTTGGCCCTATAAAGAGGATAATAATGTCACCATTACTGCATTTATAAGTCGTTTTCATTATCCATAGTGTGTACAGAATTTGTAGGAGTGTATGAAAACTCATAATTACCATATAATAATAGGTTTTATATAATGAACATAACACAAAAAATTAGATAACTATACTTTAATCAAATAATTTTGCAGATTATTTCTTAAAATTATAGTGACAGTTACCAGATAAGAGATCAAAATTCTAAGCTGAGAAATATATGAATCAGTAAAATATTAAGATAATATACAAATTCTGCTGAAAACTAATTTTCTAATAAAAACACAACTTATAATGGAGATAATTATTTGTATTTATTAGGAAAAATCTAATTCTCTGCTATTATTTAATTATATTAATAATTAAAT
>VXAU01004605.1:1347663-1382902 GCA_013399695.1 Formicarius rufipectus | reverse complement strand
ACAACGGGTGATCCACTCTGTGAAGTGACTAATGGCATACTCTTGGCATCCCTAATGGCCTATTAGCAGACATGACCCCTCAGGTAGGTGTGAAAGCAGGAAACTGCCTTATCCCACAGAAGTTCCTAAACACCCAGTTTGTAGCCTGATGGGTTGGGTTTGCCCTGGGCAACTGCTGCAAATGGGCCATTGTGAGCAGTTCATGAGAAAAATGACACAGGGGCTTTAGAATACACACACACACACACACACACACAAACACACACACAGTGTCAAACTGATCCTGGCTACTATAACCAGGACAAGTTGTTTCTTCTCAAAGCTGAACAGACTCAGTTCCTTCAGCCTTTCCTCATAAAGGAATGTGAATTTTCTTTGGGTTTTTTTATTAAGTGTATGTTTAAAAAAATAGGACCAGTAGCTGGTTTTCATAAAACAGGAATTTCTATACATTTAATGCTGTACCTTGCTATTCTAAAAAAGAACATAATTTGTTTGAATCTTACAAATTGTCTGAAAAACATGTAGCTGGACCTAGAGACCATATTCCCTATCTTCATGCAACTTCTCATTTAGGAAGAGTTGTAGATTTAAACCTATTTTGACCCAATATAAAAAACAATACAAATTTAGAAGAAAGGGCAGGCAATTGGCATAAAGTTAGCAGCATAGGAAAGCTGAAATTCCCACCTCTATGAGGTGGTAGCACAAGAGGTCATTATTTAGCATCATTCAGGGGACAGAAGGTCAACCCTTACGTTCACTGGGAGCAGCCATGCAAATAAATAGGCCTGTTTCCAGCTCTGGAAACAGGCTTATCTTTTCACAAACTCCATGGATATTCATCTCTTTCTGTCTGTTACTCATTCTTTATAAAGCTTTTATCATTTAGTGAGGAAGACCAGCTCAAACTGCATGATTTAAGTGACCTGTCACACTATATGGAAAAAGCCAACGTAGCTTGCTGAAGAGTGTTTTTCAAAGCCATTTATAGATTCTAGTTTCCAAGTCATGAGCCAAACACCACTAGAAGGAAAAAAAAAAAAAAAAAGACAGCAACAAAACAACAAGGAGACAGAGATCATAATTCAGATCAATCTATGAA
Organism: Formicarius rufipectus; assembly: GCA_013399695.1. Lineage (NCBI taxonomy): Eukaryota > Metazoa > Chordata > Aves > Passeriformes > Formicariidae > Formicarius > Formicarius rufipectus. The sequence continues at coordinate 1,381,797 of VXAU01004605.1, read as the reverse complement.
TGAAAAATTTAGGAATGGCAAAATATGTTGAAATTTTTTGAGATTTATCCAAAATGAAAAGAGGAGTAATGGTTGCCTGGCAAGTTAAGATGAAAATTTTTAAATGTGAGGGTACTTTCCCAACCCTGTTCTAAGCACCAGCAAATAAAGGTAGTTTGAGTACACTAGTCATGAGGCAATTAGCTATGTAGTTATGAATTAATTAAAGCTTTCCCTGTTACTTTTGCTTACTGAAGGAACAGATTAGCAAACATACTGGTACTTCCCAATGTCAGTGGGTTGGAATCAGGGAATGCTGTATTCTTTCATTAGAGCAATTTTGTTTCAAACATGTCCTAATCCCTGCAAAAGTTGAATTACAGCCACTCTATAGGGACTGTCCCATCTCAGGTCAAAGTGTATAGCTGTGTGTTCTATGTTATATAGTATCTTGTTTTAAATTACCTCTAGGCTACCGAGTAGGTTTTTAATCCCTTCATCCTTATTTGCAATCTCAGAAAAGAAGGGTTAAGTCAAAATGTGCTGTGTCTATTTTACCCTGCCAACACTGACTCTGGTATAGAATAACACATTGATAGTGTTATTTTATACTACTAGTATTCTACTACTACTATTTATATGCTACTAGTTACTAACCCTAGTTGGTGCATATTACTGATTAGTAGAAGTTTGTGCCACTAGCTCAGGTTTTGTGTGACACCCATACAAAACATATTTTTACAGAACTGTAGCAATTGAGCCAGTTGCCCAGATCACGGTCAATAAATTATATTGCTGTTACAAACTGAACTGCATTTAACCATTACACAATGGATGTTTGAATGTGAGGTGCTCTAGCTCCTAACTGTGATTGTTTTGACTGAAGACAGAGGTTTAACTGTGCAAATATATGTCAATCTTCCAGCCTGAATGAAGAGCAAATGTTTTCAAATAAACTGCAAAGTAGTAATTAAACTCATCTACCTGAGCCTTTAAGCAGAGAGTTTGAGATTTATGCACTCACAGTAAATTCTTTGCACAACTTTTCTCTTGAGACTCTGTTATACCCTGAGTGAGATTATATACATCATAGGAGAAAGATTCCTGACAGGTAGTATGAGATATGTTGTGAAGCAGAGCAAGTTTTTGCTTGGGGGGGGAAAAAAGATGTACCTATAGGTTTTGGTCTGGTTTTGCTTTTTCTTTTTTTTTCTACAGTTTATTTGCTTTTTACATTGGAAATTTTCTCATGGGAAAGTCTCTTACATATGTTCCTTTAAAAGCCATGTGACAAACAACCTGAAAACAAAAGATGAAAGGTATCAAAGAAAGTGAAGACAATTATTAGCCACATGCTATGAGTGCATTTTTTTCACATCTGTACCAAAAGTAAAATAAAAATTCAATTAAATGAAATTTTGTGTAACTGTTGTGAAACAGATTATAGCAGAATAACTTGACTTTTTACAGGGAAATATTTTATTTCCCTTGCAGTAAATACATTTGAAAAGTGGCTTACTATTTGAAGCAGTGTTCATATCTTCCCTTGTCAGATTTACAGAATAGAAAAATTATAGAGTTGAAAATTCATTCTGAATTTCCTCAATCTCTGTTTGGTCAGTAATAATATTAAAACCACGTGCCTTACGTTCTGTAGCATAGTGAGTCAGAGTTATCAGGGATAAAGTGCCAAAGTCCACAAGTTCATAAGGGCAGACAGTAGTTTACTATAGCCAAAGATCCAAAACACCTAAGTAAGACCAGTATTATTTTAGGGATGAAAGAACATGGAGTACTTCTACAAGAGTATTTATTAAAATCTATATTCTCCTCTGAAGAGTTATGCATATCTAGCTCTTATACATAAACCAGCCTTTAAAAAATAGATCTCAAGTATTTATTCCTGCACTGCAGTTCAGACTATCTTTTGTCTGACAAAACCATAACCTCAAAGCTATGAGGCATCTGGAGTTACAGAGACAGATATTTGTGGTAGCGTGAACAAGGACAAAAACATATTGTCCTGACAATATTAAAAATATAGTTGAAAGAGACAACTTGAGAGAAAAAAAATTTTAAAAACACTTAAACAGTGGAAAACCAGCAGCAAATGATACAAGCTTTTAACTAAGAAAAAGATTGATCATGAAAAACAATAGGGGAAAAAGATTAGGCAAACTTGTGAAGTTTATTCAATAATGTTTTACAGATTCGTTGTTAAATGTTGCATAAAATATTTTAGTTCTGACAGTCAAATGTATACTGGGTACATGGAGGGAGATAAAGTAGTCCTGGAATTGAAAAGGAAGGTATTATTTTCTTATTCAATTTTTTGAAACATTCTTCACAACTTTATCTGATTCTCTAAATTCAAGGTTAAGTTAGGGAATTATTTTTTTTTAAGCTTTCAGGTTGTTTGCTTTGATACAGAGATGCTATAAACCCTTGTGTTGAGGATTATTCTCATATGAAAACATTCATAGTCTCAGACTTCAGACATAAAAACTCCAAAATTAATTTGATTTTCTGCCTGCTAAGAGTATCCCATTTTCTAATCTGATTAATGGAGTAAAAGATTGAATATAAGATTCAGATACCACTATTGTCTATGTTCAGAATCTCACTCTATGTTTCCATGTGACATTTCAGTAGTTAGGCTGCTCAGTTACAGGAGTGAAAGCATATTGCTTTTTTATTTCCTTTTAAAATGCTGCTTTTCACAGTATATTCTAAAGGACAAAAAAGATTTAACGAGCCCTATTAAAGCTTACTTTTGTCCTTTTTCTCCCCTCCAATGTTCTCAAACCTGCACTCAGCAGCTCTTACACAGACAGGTTGAAGTAGCTTCCATGTTGCAAAAGGTGAGATTTCTTCTAAGCAGTGTTAAAGAAACCCAGACCAGGCTGATGGTGCCCCTTCTCAAAGGTGAATTACAAAGCACATATGTGAATGGGCCTCATTGAAATGAAATGAATTTTGCAGTTATTGCTATGGTTTCACAGAAGCTCTTGTCTCTGTAGACACAGAAATTTCTCTCCCACCTGAGTTTACAAAGAGGATGTCAAAGAGCTGATCTTTCTAGCTGTAAATTCGCATTCACATTACTTCTAAAACACTCCTTTGGGTTTTCAGGGATGCCAGACTATGGATGTAAGTCAGAGATGCAGCTGACCTCTTAAGTGCTGCCTTTGGCCCTGCAGTGTTCCACAGTTTTGGTTTTTTTCAGTCTTCAAAAGTCTGTGGAAGAACTGAATTTGGAGATGTAGGAGGTCAGTCCCAGCAGCACAGGCTGGGTCATGACTGAAAAATGGATACAGGTTGAAAATGTTACGATGCAAATCATTAAAGACACAGTGAAGAAAATGGAGATCAATATCTTGGAAAGGCTGTTCCTTTTCTAGAATGGAGACAAAAGATTCTTTCCTTTTAGTGCAAAATCCTTATGCAGAAAATGAAGGGCAGTTCTTATTTAATACAAATAGCGAAACCTGTATCCATCTCCATCATTGTGAGGTACACCCAGATTAGATAGAAGTCATTGATTTGCAATGGAATAATTTGCTTTTCAAAGGTTTTGAACTGTGCCTGAACTCTCTCCAGAGATTTTTGTATTTCAACTATGTCATTAAAGAATTTTTTTTTCTGTTGAAACCACATCTTTCTTTGAAGTAGTATTTTGTCCTTTCCTTTAAACCATAGACTTGCATTTTTCACAAAGTGGAGTTTTTTTGCTATAGAGAGAGATTTCATGATTACAGATGAAGATTAAGCAGCAGGAATGCAGAAACTGAGAAACAAATGTAGTACTGCTATACAACTGACTTCAGGGTTACAAATAAAGAAGAAGAGAAATAGCAGAAGAATTAAAATAGTCAGTTACCCGATCTGACATTTATTTCACATATTCTGTATATTGTCAACAGGTCTTTGAAGTAATGGCAGAATTATTAACATCTCCACTTCTTACTGAAAACTATATTAAATATTTTTCATTTGTTTTTAGTAGGGAGATTCCAAAGTTATGTAAAGTATTTCAATCTATTTATGGTTAATGTTAAAATTGGCAAGGAAATTTGCACTGAAAGAATTTTGTTCATGATTTTTTTCATAGGATATCAATAAAAAAGTTTCCATTGCAATCTTTTCTAGAGTTTAATGGAGTGAAGAAGTAGCACAAGATTTGCACATAAGTGGAATACACATGCTCATTGTAAACCTTCCGAAATATATGGCTCTAGGTAAAAACTTACTGTGTCCCAATCTAATGCCTGTTTAATGCACAGAATGTGCATTACAGAAAGTGATGTTGTCCAAACCAAATTATCCAGAAATTTCCACACTATCAGGTTAGTACAACAGGGACAACTGGCAAATGGGCAGAAAAAAACCCAAAGAAATGACAGTTACATAAATGCATAATGGGAAAGATTTTGAGTAAGTCATGTCGAGAAGTAGAAAAATGGTGGGCATAACATTTTGTATTTACTTGTGGAATATCTGACAATAAAACAACATGAAGGCACCATGAAAGTCTGTTATTATTTTTTGCTCTGAGAATTTTTTTATCCTAAAGAACTTGGGAATGTTTTAGAGAGGAAGATACAAAGGATTTCTTAAAAAAAAAAAAAAATTTGGTTTGGTAGCCCCCCTGATCCCAGATGCGATATTCTGCTCTCATTTGATGATTTACAATACCTTCTCTGCAGATGATTTTGAGTAAGTCCTTAACCAGCGTGTCACTTAGGGGCAAGAGCTGTGTTTTAATTTGTTCAGAGCTGTAATATTTGGTGTACATGGCAAGGGGTGTTTTTTGGGAACAGAGGAAAATACTGGGAGTGACTTCTCTAAGAAGACACCAGATGCTGCCCATGTTGGCCATGGCATTTTCAAATGACTCCAAAAGGGACCTAACACTGGATGCTGCTCAGTCAGTGATTAAAGCTGCTGGTAGTACCTCTGTGACAACATATATAGGAAATGGTAAGAAAGTGCTGCACAGCATGTGTTAGAAAGGAGTGAGACTCTATAAGAGAAAAGCCCTGCAGACACCAAGGTCAAAGTAGGAAAATGTGGAGGAGGGGATCCTGACGCTGGAGTAGGGATTCCCTTGCAGTCCATGGAGAAGACGGTAGAGATTCAGATTGTCTCCCAGCAAACCTGGGAGGTTTAAGTTTAGTGCTTTAGTGATTAGTGCTGAGAAGTATAGGATGAAGGGGAATGGATTTTTTTTTTTTTGTTGGATTTTTTCTTTGTTTGTTTGTTTTTGTTATTGCATTGCAGTTCTGCAAAAAAACTTTGATTATTCTTAAAGGGAAAAACAATCCCAGAGCTAGACTCCCATGTAATCATGCAGACATAGGGTAACAGAGGTCAGCTATGCCTAAGTGTGCCCTTCTCTTGGGGTGAAACTTCACTCTTACTGGTACTTCACTTTCTTAACCCAAAGGACAGAAGAACTGAGCAGTAGCAGATACCACAAAGGCCTGCCAGGAGAAAGAGTGCAGCAAGTGTTGCAGTAGTATATTGAAATTAAAGTATTATGGGTTTTTGAGATAAATATATAAGCTTTCAAGCGTTTTCTATCAGTAACTTAACTTTTCCTGTAGAATGAAAATAGTATTTTCTGTGTCCTCCTAAAGTGAATGTTTACTGTTGCAGTTATTGCAGTGTTTTAAAATGAATAGCCAGGAACTTTTCCCTGTGATTAACTGAGAATAAGAAGGATAAAAAGAAATTGTCCTGGGACTACTTCAAATATAATCTGTCACCACCACAATAATGAGAGATAAGTTCTCATTTCTGAAGGTTGTGTAAGTGTTGCAAACGTGCTTTAATTTTACCTTAGTATAGGAAAAGGGCAGCCTAACTTTTCCCTTTGGGACAGAGATATTCTATCCCCTTCTTTAGACTAAGTTATTAGAGACAGCTAAGAGAAAGAGTAAGGAAATGGCTTTTGATAGCAGAGAATATCTTTAGGGATTCCTTTCAAATCACATTCGTAGGCTGCTAATACAATGTTAATTGTTTAAATTCACACTGAAGGCTTTATAGATTACATCGTTTGCCTTTTATCTGATCCAAAGAGGCACTCTGCAGTCAAAAAACCTCCCCTAAAACTAATACAAAAAACCAGCATATTACCTCAAGGAGAATAAGCTGTGGGTTGTAAATTGAATGAGGAGCGAGTTGCAAGTACCTGAGCTGGGTTACCTTACTTAGTCTTCATTGGGCACATAAACCATGTTATTTGTTTTCAGACTGTAGCATAAATAATTGTGATAACCATTATAAATTTCAGATTATGTCCAGTCTAATATGTGATTAAATGCTGTTCCTGCAAGCATTTCTGCCATTTCTTATTTCCCAAAATATTCCCAAAGAGGGAGCAGAGAAAAAGGCAGATACACTTGGCTTGTGGATATTTTTGCAAGTTGTAATTTTAATATCTGTTGTGGAATTCAACTGCAGTGCTCTATTGCTTGCTAATAGTATTTTCTCAACAAGACCACAGTGGTTGAATTATTAAGAATGGATATGGCAGAGCCCTGAGGGTAAGGAAATTGATGGCAGCTAGTATCAACCTGTGAGGAAATCTTAATGAAAAATTTAAAAAGACAGTAAAAGAGAATATGGACAGCAGACCTCATTGCAATACACAGCTTCCTTGTGAGGGGAAGAGGAGGGGCAGGCACTGATCTCGTCTCTGTGGTGACCAGGGATAGGATGCAAAGAAATGGCCTGAATTTTTGTCAGGGGAGGTTTAGGTTGGATATTAGAAAAAAAGTTCCTCACCAGAGGGTGATTGGGCTCTGGAGCAGGGTCCCCAGGGAAGTGGTCACAGCACCAAGCCGGACAGAGTTCAAGAAACATTTGGACAATGCTCTCAGGCACGTGGGTCTGAGTCTTCGGGATTGTCTGGTGCAGGGCTACGGACTTGCTCATCCTTGTGCATTCCTTCCAACTCATCATATTCTGTGATTCTGGGAAAAAGAGTGCAAGCCCAAGAACTTAATCTAAAACAAAGAAACACTTAAAAACTCTACTGTGAAACTAAGAGAAGTAAGTAAATATCTGTGGAAAGATGTGTTTAAAATAAAACCAGTTACAGAAAACTTTCATATGAATGTCAGGTCATCTTGTGAATAAGTTTTTTTCAATAGGCACAAAACACGTGCCATATCACAATGCCTTCTTTTTTTCATGGACTGTACTGTGTGTTGTAATCATACGGGAGAAATAGCCTAGATGAAGAAACTGACATAGTTTAGGGACAGTTTAAACTATTATTAATGTATACTGAAATTTTAGGGAAACACTGCCACAAATGTATGGGCCCTGATGAGTACCATGTGTCTGTAGAGTCTCACTTCAGCAAGGATTTCACACAGGGTATGGTAATAAGAGAAACGCCACCTTCTCCTTTTTCCTTTGTCCCCTAAGCCAAGGAAAAAAGCATCACTACATAACCAAAAATACATGGTAAAAAAAACAACCAGGCAACAGTCAATTGAAAAAAAGGAAAATCATAGATAAAAAAGCTGATAAAATGACACCTGGATTTATTGCTGTATAGATCAAAACAAGTGAAGAAATTAAGATCGTTTACAGTGCTTGTTCACCAGATGGTGGGTTGTACCTGCAGAGTAACAAAAGCTCTGTGCTTATAATTTGTCTGCACTAGAAAGGATCTATAATTTACACAACACATCCAAATGTCAGTTTTAAATTTGGAGTGTAATGTCTGCTTTCTCACTCTATTTGATGGATAAAGGAAACAATTTTATATAACAAACTCTCTCCTGCTTCTTTACTTGCTATTTTAGGTGTATCTCCTTTCAGCAAATTCCTACTACTTTATCTTTGAATGATGACTTATAATTGGATAATAATGCTAAACCTCCACACACTGGAAGGAAACCCACAGCCAGAAGCCCGTTGCTGTATAGTTTATGTGATGTACTGACACAGCTATGGTATTAAATAAGTGAAGATGAAATAGCAAGCACAAGCATCTATGTTTCATGGTAATTAGGTCACCCTGTCTGTGTCTTGGACTTCTCCAACTACCCCTCTCCTTTGCAGTCTGCTATCCTAAGGAGTAGCCCAAGCAATGTGACTGCGAGTCAGGCCATATACTTAGCTTTGGGCCCAAGTTAGGTTCCTCAGTGACATGGGCACAGCCTAGGAAGCTCTGGATGCTGGTTGGAAAAGGAGCTGAGATGCTCTAGTAAGGCTTCTTGGAGAAGTCCAGTATGTGATGGCATCCTATGTCCTTTAATTGAGAGAATGAGGCACAGCTGGGTTAGCAGATGTCCTTTCTGTGGGAGAGGATTGTGGAGTTGTCGAAGAGTTCTGTTTAATGGAACCTCATGTTTTCAAAGCTGCAGACAATAAAAGTATGTTTTAGAGTACATCTGAAAAATGTATCTGCTCTGCTTTTGTTTTTAGAGAGTTTAATGATATTCTCTGGAGAACTAATGCTCAGACAGAAAATATTGTCTTTCATTTTGATTGTGTCACCTGGCACTACCCAAAATTTAAGATCATGTTCTTTTTCTACCATGAATAAACATGGTCTAGGTGTGTTTAAACGCTGGCCAAAAAAATCAAACAACTTACATTTGTACTATGGAATATCATTAGTTCTCTGAAGTCCTGTGACATATTCACAGTATATGAAGTATATGAATACACTTTATATTACATAGGTATTTCTTCAAATGTGGTACAAAACCCCAGGGATATTTGTGAGGTTTGCAACAGCATTTAAAAAATCTGCTTTGTGCTCTCACCTTAAATCCAAAGGCGTTTCCTGTAGGTATATATTCTAAATTCCTATGGTTAGATTTTTATACTATTATTACACACTTGACATACACTTTAAAACTTAAAAGTGTTGTGACTTGAACAGTATCTAAGTATGAACAAAGGCAGTTTATGTATTTTTCTATGTCAGATTTCCATCCGAGTAATATCAAGGTTGACTGGGTTAATCTTGTGACTAAAGAGCTGACACATGACCGTGCTTCTACTTACAGGGAAAACCACAAAATGTTGTACTGAATTAATGTAATTGGGCACCAAAAAATGCTGTCTTCTTCACTAAAGTGAGATTCAGTATGCTCAGGCTTTGAAGTGGAGTCACTCAGCATTTACATAGTAATGCTGAGACCCAGCATAGACATATGAATCAATTCAGTGGGCTTTTGTCTACCAACAAAAAGATGTTGTTTCCTTTCAGAAGCTGCTTATGAGAAATTTGAGTAATTGGATTGACATGACCAATATTTCTCATATGCAAAAGATATGTTTCAACACTAGCATCTTCCCATGCGGTGTCCTAAGGAACGAGATTGCCACAGAGAGATGTGGTGCCAGAGCAGCATGCTCCCCTGTTGGCATATCTTCCACTTTAAGATTTCCAGAGGATATTAAAATGAAGGAGTAAAGTACTATCATTGGCTGATTTCTGTATGATGGCATCTTTGCACAAACCACTGTGCAGAAGAAACTTTTTTAGGACAAAATGATCATGCCAAGTTCCTAAAAAAAAGTTTAATTAAAAAAAAAATCAATACAAAAATAAGTGGGTGAAAAACTGAGTGTACAAATGGGTTACTGAACTTAGTAGTTAGGTCAGCTTTGAAGGGAAAATGACCTCAGGTGTAGAACAGCACAAAAAATAAATTTGCACAGACTTCATCCTAAAAATACCAGCTTCTATTCTTATCTATAACATTTCTTTGCACTTCTTCCCCTGAACCAGTACAAGAACATAGTGTTCTTTAATAGGAACAGATGCAGATGTAAGAGCTAGAAAGAATGCTCCACACACATCATGGTGTATGATAACACAGTCTTAATGATTTTAACTATGTGGTAATCATTCTGTTCCCCCAGTGTAGGAGAAAGAGGATAATACTTAGCATGTCTTTCAACAAATTAGCTGAAATATAAACATGTGGAAAAACTGATCTGAAGTGGAGCTTTGAGCTGCTTTACCTTTTTCTTGCTGCAAACATGTATTAGATTTGATCCTACAGAAAGCTTTCCTTCCTGTATTCCTTAGCCAAGTGACACCTTTTACAGTCTGTTTTTGATTGCACTCAGACTTACATATTTCTTCTCTCACACAACACATTTTTGTACTCTGAAGTGGTTGTCAACTTACACAGGGCAAAGTTCAGTGTTCTGGATGAGGTTATATCCTAACTATCTCAGATGATGCTTTTTTGAGGGGCACACACCAGTGCATGACAGGCAAGATTTCTGTTCATATGCCAGAGAGTGGAGTTTCAAAGCTCAGAAAAGAGGACATTAAAAACGCTGGGTCAGGTCCAATGTGTTTTCATTCTCAGTGCTGCATTAAGGGAAATTGTGCTGTCTTTTGCTTCTGAGCCAGCAGTAACGTGCAATTACCTAATTGACTTGTTATGGAAACTACATGAAGGGACCACAGTATTCAATGCCTTAAAAACATACCTCCTCTCAGTGTCAATAAAATTGAACACCTACACATTCGCTTCTCCACATCCTGGGTGCATTTATAGCTATGGCATTGACCTCCTTCTAGTTTAATTCCTTCTATAGAGCTGATGGCAGGCAAAGCTCAGCTGTTTAACTTTGGCAGAAGTCCAGAAGTTCAAGTTCAAAACCAAACAAATGAAAGATAAAATATTTGTAAATACCAGTTCTGTGATTGAAGTCAGGGTATTAAGGGAGACTGGACATCTCATCTCTGAAGAAACTTGGGGGAGCTTTATTTTTGGCAGGAAAGATGCACTGACTGTGCTTACAGAGTGTGCCTTTTAAATCCCAGAACATATGAGTCACTCCTGTCTGGCTCATGGCAAAAGGCTAGGGAGGAATAGTTTCTGTAACGTGAAAAACAAAGTGAGAGAAAACAGCATATGGTTAGTGCATTGACTAAAGCAGAAGCTTGGAGAGTATTATAGTCGCACACAGAGTTTTTAAATTGGCATAAGATGCTTCTTCTCCTTTATTTTTCCTTTCTTCTTCAGCAGGAGATAGAGGAGGGAGTAAAAAAAAAAGGTTTCTCATAAGCTTCTTCTATTCACTGGTGATTTGCTTCATTTGCTGAAGTACTATTTCACCTTGGTAGCGTGTGGCAGTAGCATTGAAGTGTCTCAAAAGCAAAGAGAATTGTTAAAGCATGTTTCTTTTCCCCTACCTTTAGGGTAGTTCAGGATCTTTTGTGATGGTTTTTTTGAGGGTTTTTTGTGTTTTTTTTTTTTTTTTTTGTTTGTTTGTTTTTGTTTTTGTAACTATTTCAAGCACAGATGCAAACTGTAAAATGATGTTTTTAAGGATATGAGTTTTATACCTATCATTTTTCCAAAAATCTGTGATTCCTACATTGAAGATCAGCAGGAGAGTTCCAACAGACCGTCATAAGGCAATTAAAGTGAATGCTTTCTGTTAGCTTTTATGCAATAGAACAAAGTGGGAAAATAACACATTTGAATTATAAGCAGGAGAATCATGTTTCATTGCTTGTTTCTGCATTGTGAAAATAACCTGTAATTAGGTTTTAAGGTTTGCCGTGTCCTGTATGGATTTTTTTCTTTGAATCAATCATTTGCTGTGGTATAGCTAGTCCTTGTCTCTGATTCTTGACATTAATAAGACTATCTTTTTCTTTCTCTGACAGAAAATGCATGTTAAACACTCACACAGAAATGTACCTGTGATATGGAAGTTTCAGTGACTGAGTTTAAAGTTTCCTTTCTCTTTTCAGATTTTTCCCCCCTATCTTTGATGCAGTACATCTACATTTATATTAACTACTTTTTGAGAGTTTTGCTTTTATAGAACCTGAGATTTTTTTTCATTATATTTTTGTCATGAATTACTGGTTAATTTCCTAGATTTCTTCATTAAAAGTGCAGAAAGTAATTTGCAATTTCTAGAATCATTATGAACAAATTGGTATTTAGGGGAAAAAAAAAGGAAAGTGAAAAGTATTTTTTGGTGTCCAAAATCTACTTAAAGAATGCTTTTACAGAGTTGAAAAGGCATTCAGAAAGCTACATGCTCTGACTCTTATCCTGACTCCTGACTATGTGATACTCTCTGATTCTGATCATGTTGCACATCATTGATATAGGGTGCACAGAAATGTTACAGTTTGCTGCTTTTAGAAGATCTAACTGAAAAGGTCAGCCCAGTTTACAGTTTACACAAAGTAAAACAAAGCATTGGATCATTTTAGGAATTGTTTCACATGAAAAATATTGTTTTGGCTTTCAAAATCTGTACTGGTTTGAAACAAATACAGTTATGCTCAGTTCTTTAATTCATCTTGCGAACTGTAAGGAATGGCCTGTGGCTTCAACTAGAAAGTGATCAAACTGTAGAAATGCCTATGCTTTGATGAAAGACTGCTCTGTCTTTCACTGAGTTCAATACCTAGTGATGCAATTTCATTTTGTTTTTGTTGTTTTTTCAGGTCTGACAGTCCTATCGAACAAAACTGCTTATGCTGACTGAATAGTGATTTGCAAGACACATTTCCTGGTCTGCTATCACTGTCCTTGTTAGCATTTGTTGTTTCTTTCTACATCTGTGGTGTTTGTCATGATGTATTTGACTAGTTTTAGTTCTACACAAAAGGCTGAATAGGTCTGTTATGTAGAACTTACTTCTGATCTGGTATCATGTTTCTGGTTGCTAAAAAGCCCATACTATAGTATGTATCCTAAGCCTAGATATGGCAAAAAATAAAACAAACAAACAAACAAAAAAAGCCAAGACAAAAAAAAACCAAAACAAAACAACTAAAAGATAATTTTAATCTAGGGGCAGAGCTTGTGACATTTGAAGATCAGTATAATTAAATTTCACACAAAAGGGAAAAAAGTTCATATACATTTTTATTTATATCTAAGTGCTATAATTGGTTATACATATATGTTACACTCTGTGTAAGCTTAGGAAAGGACCAAAGCCCTTGAGTGTCCCAAGATGAAAGTATTTGGTAACAATGGCTGCAATTGCATCAGTTGAATAACCTTTGCAAAAGCTGCAGGTATCTTGCTGGGAAATGGTCTGGGATGTAATCAGTACCAGTTTGGGTTTGCTGGCTCTACCATGCTTGTCTGAAGCTACTGCTTTTGCCTAGGAGGTACCTCTGGGCAGGCATTTGTTTGCTGAGAGTAGCTGAATCAATGAGCAGTGATAGAATCATTCAGAGGGCTGTTAGAGGGTAGAAATGCTACATCTTACGGGGTTCATATTCTTAATGCACCTCACAGGTTACAAATACCAAAGAGCAGGGAGTTTATCTTGTTCATTGTCTCAGGGAAAGAGAAACGAGATGCAGGTTGTAAATGAGTTTATTAAGTCATCCTGTGCATTCAGTCTTCCATCGGGATGGTTGCTGCTAGCTGTGTTGTGCAGAGTGCTGGGTAGAGAAGGCAATTGCCAGATGTGACACCTGCTTTTTGTTTGAGTGACAAGGGATCGACAAAGGCAAGGCACAAGGGAAAACTCACTTCTGGCTCCTTTTCTTCAGAGCTTGGCCAAGTAAAGAACTACTCAAATTATTAATACTTAAAATCTCATTTTCTTACTTGAAACTAAAGCTGCACTACCATAATATTGTGGTATACATGGGCTCTTTTGCCAAAGGCCAGCAGGTACAGGTCCCTGCTGTGGGCTGTTGGGTGTCAGCACCACTGGTACACCTTTCTGCTGTGGGATACCAACACAGTTAATTAATATTAAAGAGTCACAGTTAATAACACTGACTTGCAGGGGAAATAACCTCCAGCAAAGAAAGAGTGCTTGGAAACCAGTTAATGATGATCGTCTTTGGTATTTTTCTTGTTAAGTAAATGTCTGCTAGGAAGAATTATAGAAATGCAACAACCCAATAATGTATACTCTTATACCACTTCAGAATCGCTATTTTTTGCATAAACAATGATGAGCACCTCTTTAGTAATAGGATGCCTTGTAATAAAAGAATATGGAAAAGTATAATTTTGCTCAGGAGAAGTATAAAGTATTCTGGAGAGATCTGGGAGACCAAGGTTTTTTTGTTTGTCTTGGATTTGGATTGGTTGATTGTGGTTTTTTTGTTTGTTTTGTTTTGTTTCTAATTTTAATGTGGCAATTAAATCAGGAGCCTAAGCAGATGTTAGGAGCACGGTGCTTCAGTTCACTTCTCTGATTCACATTCCCTCACTGCAAAATGTGTCCTTAGTTTTACAGCAGCTGAAGAGAAGTTATAACTGAAATGAATAACATTTTACATGTATTCAAAAAACATTGAAATGGGTCACTAACTACTCAAACCCACATGTTATTAAACTGCTTTTGAGAAGAAAATTTTGGAAATGTTGGTTTAAAAGGGCATGAAGTAGTTCAGCTGTAACTTTGGGACAATACTGCATTAGGAAAGTATTATGGCAATTTTTCAACTAATATGAAATGAGTTTATAACAAATGATAGCCTAAAAAAGCATTATTGAAGTGGAAATAATCTAGTTACTCAATAATTTAAATATTTCTTCTTAATAAAATTTCATTCCTGAGTATATTTATTTGCAAAGAAGAGGTAATTGTCCTAATAGAAATCAGAAAGTTTCTCACATTTTGTACAGTTCAATATATTTTATGTAGTGCAATGCTCAAGTTATTTTATTGCAGATGAGCATCTGTTACTATTTATTGGGCAAATAACATACATTGTAGGCAGTTCCAGCACAGTGATTCTGGTACTTGCCAATACAAATCCCAGGACAAATAATTTCAATGTCAGTTATACAGGATGTATTCTGACACTACAGTTTGTAAATAGAAGATAAAATGAACAGGAAAACAAACAAAGCAACAAGCAACACAAAACATAATCTTAGCTGACTGCAGAGTGTGAACATAAGACAGAAAAAAAATTAATTGCTGTCACTGTCCCCTGAGCCCCTTCCTGGGGCACGGGAAGAAAGGTCTGCAAGATTTCCAGTTGCCATTCAGCCATGTGCCTACCATAGCTTTGACAGACCTTTGATGTCCTTTGCAACTGTTGGTAAAGGAAGATGATAAAAATCAGTATGAAATGTTCAAAACCATTGCAATATCATGAGATTATGTACATTCTGAACACCAGTAGGCCAGCATTTTTAAGTGCAAAAGTCAGATGACATTTTGTTGCACAGTTCAATTGACTTGCCAGAGAACAACTTTCTCCAGTATTATCATTTATCTGTGTGCTATACAAAATCAATGTGGGCAGAAATAAATAACTCCTAACTCAAATTACCGTAACGTAGTGGAAGCTGTCAAACAGCTCTCCGCAGCACTTGTACAGAAAACTTCTGGAGTAGCAGCAAGTGAGATCAGCAATATTCAGACTTAAAAGGCTTTGACCCCATCAGGCAGCCATTGACAGCCTGTTTTCAAAGGGAAAATAAAATGCGATCAGAAACAGGAAGAATACAGATTTAGACTTGGTATTATGAAAAGATGCTTTACTATGAGACTGGTGAGGTACTCAAACAGATTTTCAGAGGAATAGTGGATGTCCCATCACTGAGAGAGTTTAAAGTCCTGGTTGGATGGACCTCTGACCAGCCTGATCTAGTGAAATGTGTCCCTATCCACAGCAGACAATCTTAAGGTCCCTCCTGACCCAGGCCATTCTGTGATTCTATGGTCCATTTTGGGGTAAATCATCTGTAAGTAAGTGGTGGTGGCTAAGAGGGACTATCTTTCCATGCATCAAAATGTCACCTTTTATATGGACTATATGCAAAACACATGAACGGGTGATTGATCTGTTGATCTTTTGGTCCCTTTGTTGAGGCAACACTCACACACGAAGAGACTCCGCAAGGGCAGTGCAGAGCATGGTTCCCTCTCGCCAGATGTAGCTCCACCAATGAGCCACTGAGAGTTTTTCCTCAATAGTGTTACCTCTGCCTGTGCTTTTGCATTTCTCATTTCACTTAATTTCTCCTTCTATATTTTACAGCTTCCTCAGAAGTCTAGTGGTTTTTGCAGGTGTTTGAGTGGAGTTTTAATCAGCTGTGCCAGGCCAAAGCTCAACTGTGGATCAAAGAGTACTGAATGCGTGGGAGGAAGGTCAAAGTCTGGCAGACAGCAGACAGGCAGTGTGCTCCTATCACTTACTTTGTGCAAAGTTCTCACCTCCTACCTCCCAATAAAACCTAAGTACTCAGTTAATGTTATTTTCTTTGCATCTCTTCTAGGGGGAAAGGCTTAGAGAGCTGGGTTTGTTCAGCCTAAAGAAGTAAAGGCGTTGGGGTGACTTAATTGCAGTCCTCCAGTACCTGAAGGGAGCCTACAAGAAAGATGTTGGAGTTTCCATGAGGGCAAAGGGACATGGCTTCAAACTGAGAGTAGGGTTAGATTGGATATTAGGAAAAAATTCTTAACCATGAGGGTGGTGAGGCACTGGAACTGGTTGCCCAGAGAAGCTGTGGAGCCACAGCCCTGGAAGTGTTCAAGACCAGACTGGATGTGGCTTATGAGCAACCTGGACTAGTGAAAGGTGTCCCGATCCATAGGAGGGTGTTTAAACTAGATCATCTTTAAGGTCTCTTCCAGCCCAAACCATGTTATGATTCTCTGATTCACAAAATTGGTGACTTAACTTTTTTGCTTTCTCCCACTTATTGCAGGAAGCTGGATAACACATAGCTTCTCTTTGGATGTCTCTAGATAATTATATAAGAAATATCATTCAATGCTATGGATCACAATGCTATTGCGTGGCTACAATTATATATATACCATTCATCTGTTCACTGGTTGTGCTGTCAAATTCTTGAAGAAGGAGCTTCTGTGGCATTTCTTAAAGAGTAGGGTTCAACTGTGTAGGTGTCATAGAATATGTTAGGAAGGAAAATATGA
This sequence comes from Formicarius rufipectus, assembly GCA_013399695.1. Taxonomy (NCBI): domain Eukaryota; kingdom Metazoa; phylum Chordata; class Aves; order Passeriformes; family Formicariidae; genus Formicarius; species Formicarius rufipectus. The sequence goes on along the minus strand of VXAU01004605.1, from coordinate 1,364,922 downwards.
CTTCCAATGAAATAAATTCTATGAAATGATAAGACAATTAAATCACATTTTAAAAACTTGTTCTAGAAGCACTATGGTCCCACAAATCTCAGCTGTAGCAAGTTGTTTAGAAATATTAAATCAAAAGCACTGTGGTTTTTGGTTTTTTTTGGCTTTTTTTTTTTTAAATTATGTCAATGTTTTAAAGACTCTTTTGTTAAAGCACAATTTTATTCTAGAGATTAATTACCTTCCTGTTTTCCTCTGTCCTGTGAGAATTGCCTATGATAGGCAGGAATGAACCATCTCTTCTCAAAAAAATAACCCAAACAACACTTTTTTTTTTAAATTTTTTTTTTTTAAATTTTTTTTTTAAATTTTTTTTTTTAGTGACGAGGGAAGGAAATTGGACAAAAGTAGAACTACTTCCAAATATAATGTCCAAAAAACATTGCTGGTTAATCCTGGTACTTCAACATACTGGCAACTCTTACAGTGATTAAATTAACTGATCTACTGAAAAAAAATTATGCAAACTAGTTCTTTACTGTAATGTTACCCAAAACCTGGCCTGTGCCAGAGTCCTGGCCTTGACATTTACACTAATTATGTATAATTATTTCTACTACTATTGGTACTGGTATTTATATTTTATGTGTGCCATACATTGGTCTGTACTACACCACGATGCATAGACACAGATTCTTAATAAAGATAGGGCTATTAAATATCTCTTCAATGAAGTTAATCCTTTCAAATGGGTATCTGAATACTTATGCAGTCAATTCAGGGGGAAAAAAAGTATTGTACTTTAGAAATACAATTCACTTTTCTTTTATACATATTTCGAAAACAGTACAATAATGTGAATACTCAATTATTCTACTCACAACTTTTCTGGCTTAGCAAGAACAATTAAAAGGACACAAATCAGTTATCTCAGCATGTGGAAGCAGCTTCTCTTTTAATGGATGTGTAAATGTATGTAAATATGTCCTTATATCCCTAAGAACATCTGCTGTACAAGTGGATTTCTGTGTACCAGTTAGACCTGCTACAGTAATTCAGTATAAGGTTACTTATATTACTATGATAAAAACTTCATGTGTCCTCCCCTGCATTAGTGATAAACTGCTATTTGCTCATATCTGAAGTGCTGTGCCCATGTTCTTTATTATAAATGTTCTTCTGTGCCCGTCAATGAGGTGCACTAAAGCACTCTCAAAAGTCTCTCCATCTAAGGATATTCACAATCATTTTTTCCAGGTTCTGACACACACTGGGGCACTGGTGGTTTTATTAAGATGTTTTTAAAATGATGCTTGGTTTTTATGGAATCAGACAAATGGTTTTGTCAAAAGCAGCTGAGAAACAACCTCCTTCCCCCAACCAAACTGATGATTAACAAACTGATCCAATATACTTCTTTTTTCAAAGGTTTGGTGTTTTCCCTTTCCCTTTTGATTTCTGTTGCTCTGTTCATCTTGCAAACATAACATAGAAAAAGAATAAAAAGGAAGGAGGACAGATGGAAGAAAAAGAAAATAAAAGAGAAATGTAAAAATTAATCTGAAAGTTTCCTATTTAAAAATTATTAACCTTATCTTAATGGAGATACCATTTTCAGTCCTGTCTGATTTGCTGTCATGAACAATAATTATGAACAAAATATTCCCTCTAGATTGTACTGTAGTAAACCTAGCCTCAATTTGCAAGCAGATTGAAGCCACTCATGTTTAAAATGATTGAGATCAGAAGCCATTTGGACCTGCTGACCTTTGATTTATACAGTAGAAGCAAAAAATTAATATTTTAAATTCTACTTCAGGTAATGAATAATTCATGTATGAGGATTGAGTGTCTTGAATAAATAAATAAAAATATTAATTTCAAGAAGCTGATTGAATAATAAAATAAATACAGTCTGAGATAAATTCATCAGTTATATTTTCTTGAACATTACTGACAAAATTGTCTTCCTTATTTGAAAGGAAAGAGGAAAACCTTTGTATCAGTTAAATACGACTCAGACAGACCATAGGAATAACAATGAATTTCATCACAAAGGACAGAGCAAATTTTGAGAATCAGAATTATAGTTAGTCAATATGGAGCCATATGTACACAACCCTTTCAAGATATATATGAATATTTTATTTAAAAATTATAAAACTGTATATATTTTATGTACCTTATAGGCATATCAACTGATCAGTTGCTGTATTTTGTAGTTTGAAATGCAGAACAGGATGAGATAAAGAAGGGTTAGTAGGGAAGATGAAGCAGGTTTACAAGTAAATCAAAAATACATTTTCCCTGAGAGGCAAATATGTTTTCATGCATTGTCCATATGAAGGATCTGAAAAGCTTTGTGAGAAGTGTGCTCTGGGTTTTTTTTTTTTTTTTTTTTTTTTTTTTTTTTTTTTTTTTTTTTTTTTTTTTTTTTTTTTTTTTTTTTTTGTTTTTTTTTTTTGTTTTTGTTTTGTTTTTGGTTTTTGTTTTTTGTTTTTTGGTTTTTTTTTTTTTGTAAATGGAATAATTAAGATTAAAATGAGCAATGATAAAACAAAGGAAAGGTGGGAAAATGTAGAAATAAGAGCTGCATGAAATTTTTTCATTGTTCCTTGTCAAAGGTTGAGTTGTTCCCATGAAATGATGACTTACTAAAAGAGGAAGGCAACTGCTGGAATGTTTGGGGACTTTTTTCTGATGTTCTTTAAGGAGCTCTGAAGCTACACTAAAACAAAGAAACCAAAACCCAAAACATTTTGCCTATTCTTTACTTCCCAACTGTGTCAGAGCAAAAAAAAAATCATGAAATAATGACAGAAGATCTACTGACTCCAGATTTTCAGTTCAGCTGATCAGAAAAAATTGTAGTAGTTTATAGTACTTGAGGTTGTCACTTTCCCCTTATTAGAGAGATCTTGTGCCTGTGCCTTCTTCATCTGTGCTGTCTGTCCTTCAACTTGAAAATAACAAGGTTTAATTTTTTACAATAGCTTAATTATTTTTATTATAATGTAATGTCTAAATAATTTCTTAAGGTTTCATCTTTTGGAGAGGAGATTTTATGTGCCCTGAACTTCACCACTTATGAAGAAAAGACACTGATATTTAATTGTCCAAAATCTGTATTGACATTTTGCCACTATTTGCAAGCACTTTGAACATTTACCATTGGAAAATGCATTTAGAATCATTGCTTTTGCATCTCTTCATTAAATAGTGTGGAGGTATTTGCTGTATTTCTTTGCAACATGCACCCCATAAAATAGCAAAGTATGGACACAGATGGTAATAACAATGTGGATACCTCGATAGTAATTATAATAATAATGTAATGATCTTAATAATGACATGGAGATCCTAGAGCATCAATTTTAATGGAATAAAGATTATACATTTGGTGCTTCTATTCAGAGTTGTACAATGTTTGGGGCAGGGTTCATACTTTCTATGTATTGCCTAATTTTTTGCACTTGAGCAGAAACAGATAACAAGCAAAGGCATGTCATTTAGGCCCAGATGTAAACATAAAGGAACTCTGTGTCATGGTGCTGCCAGCTCTCTTCAGACAAGCACAAAGTACTCTTCAGCCCGCACCCTGTTTTCAAAGCTTTTACATTAATTAGTATTTTTAGTGCAAATCTTACACTGGCAAAATCTACTTATTTATGTAGTGCATTTCTTCAAAGGAAATATTGCTACATAATAAATCTGAACAATACTTTGGCAGAAAATAAGCTAATCAATACTGTAACTGCATGCTCAGGGAAAGGGACATAACTACACCACCCTTATGTGCTAAGAAAGATAAAGTATCAGTGCTTATTTTTTGGCAGGATATATTTATTCACATAAAATTGCACAGGCCCAATGACTTCAGCTGACTATGTTTTTTCTCCAAGTTAATCCACTCTAGTAAAGTGAAAGGCCTGAAAAATGTGGTCACTTTGAAGGGTTCTGTCTCTTACCTTGAGTGAGTACTTTATGCAGCCTTAGTTTAAGCAAGGATCAGTCCCTTAGGCTTATGAAAGGATCATTCCTGTTAGTCAGGCCTATAAACTCAAGTTTTCAAAGGCATAGATGTTCATATTCACACCATAAGGAAACAGACAGACCTACAATACTTACACTAAAGCTATAAGAGTAAAAATTGGATGGAGGGAACATGATACATGTATTCTCATTACTTTGTAACATTTTGATTACCAACTAGGCTGCTCATTTGGAAAAATGAACTTAAACTGCGTTGACAAGATTTAGAGGTGTATTCCAATGCCATATTGATTCAGTTGTGAGGCATACTTTGTTATTTAGTCAATAATTCTTGTTAATGTATAGCAACCAAAATCTGAATTTTATACTTAATAATTGGAATGCAAAAGTTAAAAATAGATAAAGTATCCTTCTTCTGGTATAATTGTGCTATCCAAGACATGCATATGCTTATGCTTGGTAAGTTTATAAAATGTGAACTTCATTAAAAGTAATCTGACTAAATTGTGAAATTAATTATCCTCAGCAGAAGGCACCAAATTGGAAGTTTCCATCCATGTTAATACATCCTGTACTCATTCATTGAAGTTAAACAAGCTGCAAATTCTGTATCTTAATGTTGTAGTACAGTCTTGGTCTGCTGAACATTTAAAGGTTCTCTTGGAACCTTTAGACTATATTTACCCACACTGTAAGATAAAATACAAGCTACAAAGATATAATGAAAACTGAAATAATTAGTTCAACAGAGGTAGAGCAGAAAAATATGTATTTTCTTTCATTTTAAAGGATTAAACTTAATTTTCATACACCCCAAAGGACTACTGCACTTAAAATAATTAATTTGTAAATATGAAAGAGTCACTGAAATAAGAATGAGCTGGCACAGACACTGAATGTGCTCTGAATCTTCTTCTTGTGACCAGGAGGACTGCCCTATATAGTTACTTTAGCATTATTACTTCAAGTAGTAAAGTAGTAAGCCTTCAGTGCTCTCCTGTATCAATAGATGGGATGAAAAATTGCTTTTCCTTATTTAATGCAAATAATGGAGTATGGAATTTGTTGAGGAACTTTTTCAGGAAGGAAGATTGAATTATGGCTATCCTCTGATGGTTTGATGCTATTTGAGGAGTTCTTTCTTTTGGGAAAATTTCTGAAACAGTCTTTGGATTACTGTAGAAGAACAAAAAAAGACAAAGTGAGCCAAGAGAATTGTGTTTCATATTGCTTTCTTGGGACAATGGTTTCCATTATGTGACATCTGTCAATTAAAATCTAAGCTAAAGCCCAGGAAAGACACTATGGCACCTACTTGCCATGAGAAACTTTTCTCTCAATTGAAATGACACTTGAATTCTCCACTAAGAGAATAAAGTGGAAATTCTGTTCTTTATCCATTTTTCTAAACCAAGTGTCCTCACTGCTCTCTGGCCATTGATGTCCTTGTAAGGAAATTCTTTAGTTATCACAGTCACTGACTTATCAGTCCTAGTACACTTGACAGATCTGTGCATGTTACATTTTAGTCCTATTCAACAATTCTCTCTACAGCTTAAGATCTTGATTTTTGTTTAGCATTCAGATCTCCAGTTTTATTCTTCTTGGATTAAGACGCTGTCATATTCAAAATTGGGAGGCCATTATCCCACTGATTGAGGAAGTCAGAATTCATTGGCATTGAATTTGATTTGGGTTTAAGAAAATGGATATATATGTATATGTGGTGAAGTAAGTGAAGTAATTGTTCTCAGGAACAATTTGAAGAAACACCTGATGGGAGTGATCCCATAGCACTTTCTCCAGAGGTGTGATGGAGAGCAATGCAAAAGGAGGACTTTATGATCTCAAATTTCCTCTCACCCTACTCTTCTGTGAGCTATGTGCTCTCTTGAAGCCAGTTATGCTATAGACTCAGTAATTATTTGTCTACAGAGTTGTTCAGTACAGAACATGTCATGTCTCATTGGACAATGCTTATACAATCAAGTAAATTCTGCTACTGATTAAATGACACACATCTGGACTACTTTCCTTACATTCTAAGGTTTTACTCAACATTACATAACTGCTGTGCTGGTTGTTGGGGTACATGCACAGAACTGTGTTCTAATGTAAACATACTATCCTTACAAGAAAACTTCTAAGAGAAGATTAGCCCCTTATTTCTGACATATTTTGAAATACCATGTCCATTTCCAGAACTGTCACTCTAAGAGACAGCTAAACACAGTAGAGAAGGAAAAATGTCAGCTTCTCTCCCTTCTCTTTGTGCATTGTAATTCAAATGAAGCCAGCAGAAGACATTTTGTACTGTGCACAAAGCCATCCAAGATACCAGCAAAAGGGAAAACAGCTTTCTTGACAATGTGATTCTTTACCACAGTGCTTGGTTTTTGGGTGTGCTTTTCTTTCTTGTTCTGCAAGTTTAGCCCAGAAAAAGGCTTAGAAATGAGAAGAAAGAATACATTTCAAATCTGGAGGCTGACATTAGTGCAGTGCATTTAATAAACAGGACAATTCAAAGTAAGAGATGTATATTTTTACAAGTTTATATAACACCTAGGAAAGTAGGTTTTTAATTTTCGGTGAGGACTCTGAACTACTATGTTATAATGATTTAAAAATATTTTAGTTTTGACTTCACCTCTGCATGCTTTTTCTTTAAATCTCTGGGGAATACTGCTTTTTATCACACCCAGCAGCTGCTTAATATTGGTGTCAGAGGGGGTTGCAGGGGAGCAGACTGTTCTGCCTGCTCTTGTGGATAATTTACTGCTGTGTTTTCTCATTCAGCCCTTTTCTTACCAGAAAAGGGAGCACAAAGGGAACTTCCTTATCTGTAAAGTATTAATTTGTTTTATCGACATAAAAGCACAGTCTCCAGAAGGGTAAGAAGCCCTTCTTAAAGTCATGAAGGAGTATTCACATCATCAAATTAGGTGTCTGGATGTTGAGCCCAGGTTCCTTCTATAATGAGCATAGTTCATCACACATTTAAAAAATATGAGTACTTTGTATTTATGTCATACTGAGGATTTCACCTGTAAAAGCTAAATATATATGATGTTTCTCCCACTCATTGCCCCTTTTCTTCCTACCACTTTCCTCTAGGTCATGGTTTCAGATGGTTCTTGATCATGTTTGTAAAAGCTACACGAAAGGTCTCCAGTGAGCCTGCTGCACCAGGGAGACTTTGGGCTTTGGCCACAAGGACAGCAACGGCAGAATCCCTGGAGATTGTCTGGTCCAGCCCCTTTGCTCAGACCAGGGTCACTCAGAGCAGGTTGTCCCATCAGGTTTTGAATATCTCCAGGGACAGAGACTCTACAACCTCTCTGGACAACCTGTGCCAGTGCTCATTTACAAGTGAAATTCTTGAATCTATATCCATGCAACGATTAAAACTATTCAAATTAGATAAAACAATGTATGTAATGTGACTATATTACACTTTTTACAAGATCTGTCTCTAAAAAGAAAAATAGCACATTTATTCTTGCAGAAAAACAGCAATATTAGAGTACTGTTGTATACAATGCAACAAAGCAACATCCCAAAATAGGCGACTGACATGCTTGGATTGAAGAAGACAAAAACAGAAGTACAAACCCTTAGCTGAGGATTCATTTGAAAAGTGTGCTTTAAAGGATAAGCAGATGCATCAACACTGGCATAAAAATAATTTTATGTAAAACTCACACAAGCTGCTTTTGTCACAAAATTAACTGACTTCAAAACAATGTTTGTTATATTTCCCACAGGTGAAGAACTACTTGAAGTTATTATTTGGACATAATTTTAGTAATCAAATAAAGCTTTTGTTATTCAAAGAAATTATTTGAATTCTCATTTCCATTCTTAACTCTGCTTTGGTAGGTTTTGGAAGCCTTTGAAAGGCAATATACTAAATTTAAAATAAATTTAAAATCTTTTCATACTACTCAAGGGTCATAGTGAAGACTCTGTAAAAATAAGAGTGGAAGTTTAAATGTGTGTGGCAAAGCTTTTTCTCTGGCAAAAATTTTTGGTGGTACACAGGAAATAAAAGAATAAAATTGAGACAGCACATCCACAGTACCAGAGTTGTGGATTGTAAAGCAAAGGATCCAGGGTTTTCCTTTATGATTCAGTTGGTCATACATGTAACAATCAGCACAATCTTTCCATCTGGAGGTAAAAAGGAGAGAAATGTGAAATGGAGAGGATGAAACCAGGATTCACTGGTAAGACTTTGAGGTCTGGGGGAGAATAGAACAGACTACATAATGCCATTGTCTGGGGTTTATTTTTATTATTATTTATTATTATTCAATAAAAAAATAATTATTTATTATAAAATATTATTTATTATTTATTGTCTATGTTTCTGATGCAAAGTTTTTACACAGAGTGCACATTGCAAATTATCTATAGGCTTCCGTAAACTGCTTAGTTGTTTGAGTTATGAGCCTGTTAAACTGAGATGTTTAAGTCAAACCTAATTCTAATCTTCTCATTTTTTCTCTTTGCTTCTCATCCATTTGCTTGAGAACTCCTTTTTAACTAAAAGCTAAGATCCCAGTTCTGATTGGCTATGTTCTCTCAAATCAACTAGGGTGAACTCTCTGAGAAATGATGATCATATCCAGTTGCCTACTTATTTTTATCATGGATTCTATATGTGTAAGAGTTACAGAGATATATTCATACACTTGTGCACTTGTGCATATATCTAAACACATGTATATATAATGTTATCCTAAAATGCTGAAAGTTTTCTGTCAGTTTTTTGTAGTCCAGGTACAGGTTATTCTAAATCACACATTAACAATGCACTTGCAGTGTTAGCCACTGTTATTTCCCATGAGCTGTTTGAAAGGAGAAAGGTGTGTCTGCAAAGCCCTTCATTTATATAACCATGGGTATTATAGATATTGTATATACATATGCGTGCTAAATATATCTCTATATACACTTGTTCCATGCGTGTGTTTGCATATACTTGTACATATGTACAGAATGCTGAGAACATTGTTGCCTCAACCTGATATATTCCCTAGTAAAAAATAACAGTTTTGCAACCTCTCTTTTCAGGTAATTACAGAATTTGCAGATTTGAGAGATGTTATAATTTATAGATTATTTCTAAATTAGATAATTCCTAAACTTGTCTTAGTTTAATTTACGCGTGCTTCATGTTACCTATGTTGCATTGGCATAGAGTACTAGAATGGGACTAGTATGGATGAAAAAAAATCACAGTAAATTTAATAAAATCAAAAATATGTACACTCTTTGTACCACAGATTAGTCAGTGAAACTGCTTGACAGGAGATACTGTGCATAATTGCCTAAGAGGATTAAAACAAGTGGATATATATGACTAATTGCAATATCATGCATAATTGCATTAGCTAATCTGGAAATGTAGAATGGATACCATTATTCATGATGTGTAATAGAATATAAGCTTACCCATATAACACAGTAGAAAGAAACATTCCCCAAAAGATGTGATTGCATGATTATCAATTATGTATTTGGACAGGCATAGATTTTAAGGCAAGGAGGAATTGTTTTATGTTGTCTAATTAGACGATGATTAGATGTTTCAAAATAAATATTGATTAGTGGATGAATCTTGGGATCTTTATGTACATTTGTACGTCCCTTAATTGTTTCCCAAAGCATTTCACAGGTATGCATTTTAATTCCTTTTTGATAGGAGGAATCAATATTGGAAAATAAAGCAATTGTGGTTTATGAGAAAGATCAAATGGGTATTCTTTTTTAAGATGAATGTTTACATTTTTGTGCTTACCAGATGTAATAATTATGAAAGAAATCATAAGTAAATCTTTGCTTGTACTGCACTAGCCTAAATAGCCTAAAATATTTATTCCGAAGACAAGGTACAAAAATTATGTAAAATTAAAATAACTTAAGTGCAAAACTATTCATAATACACAGTAGATGCTACAGACAAATAGTAACCATATAGGCATAATCTGAATTTGTGCAAATTATATATATTCTTGTGATGTATCATCTCCAAGGGAATATACAATTTGATGTCCTCATGCTCCATAAAAATTAATTAAAGTTATTATTTAGCCCTTAGGCTTTATCAATGTCTCTTGTTTGATTTGAGCCTCATTCTTATTTTCATTTCCTTCTTTTACCAATGTTGCTTCTTCAAATTTTCATTTTGTCCATATATTTTTTTGTGTCTGGTTTATGTTGTCTTCTGTTATTTTCTTTCTCCATAATTTTTGTCTATTCACCTATTCCTTATTCAATGACTCAAGGATTGCTTCATTGACAAAATCTTTCTTTACAGTCATTTTCAAAGAGCACTGATCCTCTGGTCCTTTAGTTTCAACCTGTGCTGTTTGCTGAGCTTTTCCCCATATTTACCTTTCTGCACCTGTGGGATCATCTCTGCCTCAATTTCATAAGCTCAGAAATTATGTGTAAACTCAGAAATCTTTGTGTTTTTCGAGTTCTACATGTACAGTCAGTGAATCAATAAGCACTGGATTCATGCACACAAAAAATTGAGTTATTTTCTAAAAATTCTAAAATTCAAGCAAACCTTTCTGTCTCCCCTCCCTCTGCCTCTACTCTCCAAAGACTGTGGGGCTTCTAGTGCTGCTCTCCATCTAGTTTTCAAGACTCTTTTTTTCCTTTCCTCTCTCTAACTTTGCAAATAGAGTGCTCTGATTCTTTGCTTACTAGACCCCAAGGAATTCTGACACAAGAAAGATTTTAGCATCATTTTTTGTCTAGGACAGGGGCTTTCATGATATTAGAAAGGTGTGAGGAGTTTGGTGTTTGGTCATGGCACCCGTTGGTGCAAAAACAAGATGCAGCATGACAGGAGGGCATGGAGATGAAATGTTCTGTCACGCTTTCGGAGCCAGCAAACCCTTTGATCACAGACCAGTTGTAGCAAAAAGAGTCAGCATCAGATGCCTTAGATGACAAATTTTAAGACTGTGGGTGGATAATATACATCTGCTTTGATACTTATATCCAGCCTCAGGTCAATTTGATATTCTTTTTATACCACATCCACCTAAGACAGGATACTCATCCCTTTCTTTCAATATTTTATTTCTCACTGTCTCTACTGAGATTTCCTTTTCCTCTTTTTCTCTTATAATCCATCTTTCTTATTGCTTTATCAGTTTCCTCATTTTCTTTCCTTCTAGATGATTCAGGATATATTTTCACATCTGTGACATTTTATTTTAGGCAGTCTCTAATTTGCCTCTCTCTTTCTTGCAGTGCTGAGCTGTGGTGATTGCTGAATTTGTTCCAGCATCATGCAGTGCAAAAGGTTTCTCTTTTAAATTACAGAGGTATGATTCTGATCTCATGTTGCTTAAAACCAATTCAGCTGATAATCTAAAAGGCATTCCTCTTGATTGACTGTTAGTACAATGAGGTCAAGCCCTTTGAACACAGTATACCTGCAACGTTTCATTTTCTGTTTCAAATGCTCTTAAAACAGATTAAATAATGAGATATAGACTCTGCTACCTCTTCTGACATTTTACAAGGGAAGACAAAGCTTGATCATTTATTCTTTTGGGGACAATTTATTCTGTTGGAAGGATCAAGATTAATTTTAATTCCTATACATCAGTGATCAAAATACCAATATTTATTTATCTATCACTTCAGACATTGTCCAATACAGACTTTGCTGTCACAGGAATAGCAGTAGTTAATGTTCTATTCTACTATTTTTTACCACAAGTTCAGCAATTATAACATTGAACACCTTGTATTTCAGTTCCCTTGTGCACTTGCAACTCAACTGTTTTGATCATCTTTATGCTTGACCTGGCATACACACTTCACTCAAAAACTTTAATCTTCTCCTGTGGCAAAGATTCTTTGTTCACAAGGTATTAGCCATGCGGTTCAGGCTTTGAACATACCCTCTTTTATTTCTTAGGAAGATTTTTTTAGGGTTTATTGCCAGAATTGTCTTGAAAGTTTCTTTCACAGTGTCTAGATCTATTTAATCTTTTCTCCTCAAAACTCAGTCCAGTCTCTCCCTATGTGGAATCAGGGTTCTTCTCCTTCCAGTGATAAATAGATGCATCACTGTTGGATTAGCAGTCTTCTCAACTTAGCTGTCCAACCAAAAGTTCTACTTGGATTTCTTCAGCAAGTCTTAGATATTTATATCAAACTGTAGATTAAAACCAAATTTTATATAAATATCTTTGCAATATCTGTCTTTTAAATGAGATATTGCCCAATAATAATCAGTTATTTGGGGCTGACAGCAGGTTTGAGTTGGCTGATCCCCAGATTTTTAGGCATATTGAAATAATGTTTAGAGAAAAGTTCTGCAAGACAAGCTACTGAGTCTCAGATAGCCTTTATTTCAAAGAAGAGTATTTTATACACAGACTATCTGAATGGGTATGGAGCTTTCAAAAATCTCATTGATTGTGAAGATACCTCTGAATTTATTTATTTGGTATAGTTGTAGATTTTATAGATTCTGTTTCTAAAAAGTTCTTAAAGAGACAGAACAATGAGTTTAATATTAATAATTATGAAGATTATGATACTATTACATATGATATCTAGTATACTTGGGGGACAAAGGTAGGACTGTAGCAAAATAATGCNTTTTTTTTTTAAATTTACTTTATTCCATAGTTGGGGATAATAAAAGAAAAGGCATTGAGAGGTCATAGGAAAAGGAAGTTCAGCAGACTAGTTTCTCACAGATTTATCTTTTCTAACACTATGGAGCTCAATAGAATTAAGAGGCTAAAAGAAAAACACTGCAAGGCAGACAGGAGATACAGTTTTGTTTCTTTGTTTCATTTTTCACAATATGGATTTGCCAGGGAGTTTTTGTCTGGTAAGATCCTTGTTTTGTTTTCTAAAGGGCACACTCAATGGATAACTAAATCGCACTGAAATGCAAAAGGTAAGAGTAAAACATACAAAAAAAAAAAAAAAGAAAAAAAAAAAAAAAACAAACAAAAAACCCCAAAAAAAACCCAAAAAGCAAACAACAAAAAAAAGAAAGAAAGAAAAAGGAAAAAAAGCAGCCCTCATGTCTAAAGGTTTAGATGCAGCTCTATTATGATTAGAAGGAAATGTAATGGAGCAGGGGCTCATATGCTCATGCACAATTGTTTGTATCCTCCTATAAAACTTTCAGTACTAGCCTCTAGAAACGGAATATTGAACTGAATAAGATATGAGTTGGAAACTCTGTGGCAATTTTGTTAATTTATGGCCATACTACTTCTGCCTCAGTTTGAATTTGCTGTGCTCTTGATACAGCAACAAAATTAGCAGTGACAGAAGACTGCGTGTATGTGTATATGTGAGAAATTACCTGCCTCTACCAATCAGAAGTCTTTCTTAGCTTCATTTACAAGTGTCTTGTTTTGTGGGATGTATTTTAGCTTGACAGTGAGAGATGTTCTCCATTCTACTCACATAATTAGCTGCATTGGAAGGAGAACAAGTTGTTTCTGCTTACTAGGATGATCACATTTTCGAAAAAACCTGTTTCCACATTAGTCATTGATTATTCATGTTTCAGTAACAACAGATGAATGAAATGGCAGAATGGGGATGCAGAGTGCAAGCAGAGCCAAACACTCTTCAATTACCTGCTTTGCAAAATATGTAGAAATTCTGTGACATAGGAGACTTCTGCTTCAAATTGAGAGTCTTCAGCAGATGAATAATCAGTGCTGCTCCACCCAGTGAATGGGCTAAAAGAGAAATCCTAGTAAGGAGTTTGAATACCACGTACTCACACATAAGAGTTATTTTCACGGGTATTTGCAAACAGATTGATTTGAGAGTTTCCTTCTATAATTTACTTTACTTAGAGAACTTCAGTATTGGGAAATAGACTAATAATAATATTTCCTTCAAAATGTGCATTGAATGGGTATATAATTAAACTGACATTACAGAAGTCCCCTGCTGTTTCAATTTACAAAATAAAATTGGAAATAAGAGAAAATAAGCTTCAAGGGTACTCAAGTTTCTCCACTTGTCTCAAAGCAGTAGAATTCTCTTCCTACAATAACCAGTAGTGCAATTACTAACTGTGCCAGCACTGAGGTGTTCTGATTTCATTTAGAACCAATCAATATGACTTTTAGATAACTGCATAGCACACTACTTCCTTCCCAATCTATCAGTTTTGCCATTGGTGCTATATTTGGAGACTGAATGAAGTTTGAAGGCTTTGAAACCTTAGGAATATCCATCCTTAGCACCAAAGAAAGCCTGAGGGTACTGAAAAACTGCCTAGTCTGACCACTGGACAGTGTGTCATATTTTTAAAATAAATAAAATAAAACAAAGTTTCCTCATACAAGATGTCCTGTTGTGAGAACTATGTTGCTTCCTGCTTACAAAGAAGCTGTATTGCAAAAAAGCCCAGCATCTGCATTCTAAATATAATGCTGGTGAAAAAAATCATAAATTACATATTTTTATATGTACTATTGTAGAAATGTCAGAAGAGGAGGGGAAAAAAAAAGAAAAAAGTCCACAACCCCTAATAAAACCTGATTTTTTATACATGCAGAAAAAATAATAAAGTTACCTTTCTCATAGTACTATAAATGAGAAGGTTTTATGGAAAGAAGAATAAAATTGACAATATTTCTTAGAATAATGGGCTTAAAAAAAATCTCATTGCATATATCATACTATGTTGTCTGTCTGATGCTATAACACTTTTTCAAGATCTTACTGAAAAAAAATCAGTGTATAAATATTTCCAAAAAATTTTACTGATAAATAGTCAGTCATGACTGAAAATATACTATTCATGAAAGTGAGGGATTTTATTATGTGTTTAGGCTACAATTCAGGTTTCTTATATAAGCAGTTGATAAACTATTGTTACAGATTTTTGCAATAACTAATTATTAAAACACCACTATTTATACTGCAATGTTTATCTTAAAGTCAGGCTGGTAAAAAGAATGAATAAGATATTGCAGAGAACACACTGGGAGATTTGAAAATTTAGGAAACAATACAGTTTTCAATTTCCTAATCAAAACTGCTTCTGTTGCCATCATGTACAAGGAATTAAGGCATCACAATGAAAACCAACACTTAATAAGTTATCAAGAATGGGAACATTAACAATGATAAATTCTAAAGACAGCCACAACTGCATTGGTGCAACAGGAAACCCAGGATTAGGCTCAGATAATATGAGTTAAAGGAGTCTTTCTAAATGTCTTACAAATAAATCAAGTCTTAAAAGGAGGACGCATGCAAGCCATGAGTTTTTGTTTCTCCGTTTTTAAATTGCTTTAGGAAGCATATATTATGTGTAGAATTAGTGCTATGGTAACAGTAAGGATCAATGCATGTGAGGAGGGCAACATTTTTGTAGTTTCATTGTCAAATTCTCAAACATCTAAATTCTTTCAATTGTTTTAGCCAACATAGAAAAGACATACATCCTTTCCTTACAAGTTTTGCTCCTCTGTTATTGCTCAATTCATAAAGATTTTTTTTTTTGCTTCCTCACCCACATTTTGTTGAATAGAAGTATTCTGAAAAGCAACTGTAAAATCAACATTAGTGTTAATTATATGCTTCATTGTGCAAAACAGTGGGAAAGTCACATGAATTTGAAGAGTGACAGATGAACAGCACTTTTTCAAGGAAAAAAATGCCTAATAAAATCTCCCTGAAATTCAAAGATAATTTTTCAGTTTAAATACAGAAGATAATTTCATGGGTAATATTAAAATTGTTTATTGTAATCAGGTGTTTTTATTGTAATATAATTGTATTATGTTTTATTACATCCATGGAAACTCATCAAGCTCTTGATTATGTTGTATGCCTGTGCCACAAATATATGGGAAAAGAAAGAAAGAGAGAAGGAAAGAAAGAAAGAAGGAAGGAAAGAAAGAAAGAAGAAGGAAAGAAAGAAAGAAGGAAAGAGAAAGAAAGAAAGAAGGAAAGAGAAAGAAAGAAAGAAAAAGAAAGAAAGAAAGAAAGAAAGAAAGAAAGAAAGAAAGAAAAGAAAGAAAGAAAAGAAAGAAAACTGCATCTCACTGGAGAAACATCTTGTCTCCCTAACCTTTCCTCACATTGAGCAATCTGAGAAGATCGGGTGTTCACCCCATCCTAATGTCTGAGCCTAACCTTTAGACTGGAAACACTTTATCTGAAATACTGATATAGGGATATTTAACATTCCATGAAACCTTCCCTCAAAGACCACAAAAAGCACAAAGTGCTTGGTGACTTCCAGAAAGGATGAAGAGAAACAAATACAACTGTGTGTGGATTTCACATTTCACTGAAAGGCTGGTCTGGCATCAAGGTATGTTATCCTGGAAAGCAGCTTTCACAACTTTTTTTAATTTCTCCTTGCTCTCAGAATTGCATACTGTCCCTCTAGCCAGCAGGCTCTCTGGGATAAGTGATACAGACTACTATTCAACCAACAGTTGGAACAGGTCCCTGTTGGTATATTGGCATCCTACAAAGGAGGCACAACGACATGGGGAAACTCTTTGGAGGGACCTGCCAATCAAAATAAGAACAGGACTCATTCACATCATCATTTACTGGCAGCAGTTCCTAGCCTGAACTGTTCCTCCCAAACTTTGCCCAGATGGCTCAGGTCAAATCTCAGGCAGAGAAGGATGTGCTGAGCAGGACACATGCAAGTTCATGTGTTGAGAGCTCCTTTTCTTCTCCTTGGGTGGTTTCCTAGAATAGCCCCAGATTCGTAATATCTCAGCTCCCTAATATTTTCTTCATATCCGAATTAAATTCAAATTAAATTATGGTTTGTGGATTGCATTATACATTTTTCTTTCCCTAACTAATATCAACATTCAAAACAATTCATTTGGACTAGATGTTTCATTAATTTTGCCCTTGGGAATTAGGTGAGCATGGAGCAATGATGGATATGTAATCCAAATATAATGACCAGTATATAATTATCCTTTTAAAATACAGTTCCTGGACACACAAAAGTAACAAACCAGAAAAATTAGTAAATTGGAGAAAAAATTATACAAGAAGTATTTATTTAACCTAAGTAAATCTTCATTTTACCATTCATTATAAGTGAAAACCCTCCTCATCACTTGTCATCATTACTCCTTTCCCTATCCTCTATTCTCTTTCATTTTCAGTTTTAGTTCATTGTTACTGAGAGTCAGGGAGCAGAGTTGCATCCAGTACTCAACATGTAGGGACATATGTGGACATTTTCCTTGTCATTTTTCCTTTTTTTTTTTT
>VXAU01004605.1:1304112-1347629 GCA_013399695.1 Formicarius rufipectus | reverse complement strand
TTTTTAATTACTTTCCTTAGAATTCCTAACATTAGAACTTTCAAAACCTACTGGAAATAAAAAGGGCTTACTTAAAGGTCTTAAATCAGGTTTTATTATAAGACCATTACATCTCCTTATACGCATAGGAAATGGGAAGGGATTGTGCTTACGTAGGAAGGTGCACATTTTACTTTAAAATCTCCTTTTTGGCTATCAAATGCAAATACATAGAGAAAATGAATCAGAAAAGTGAGATCTACTTTTTTTCTATTATTCTAAATAAAGAAAAATAAATTATTCTTATTTTCAGTTTAACGCATTTAAATATTTTTTCCTGGAAATAGATTTTTTTTAATGTAGTAAACAAAATATTTTTTAAATAAGTTAAGAAAAATGAATTCATCAAATAACCATCTANNTTCAACAAATAACCAACTAAAATCTGAAAAAAAAAAAAAAAAAAGAGGGAACATATAACAGTTTAAAACACAAAAAACCGCAAATAAGGAGAAACTTTATACTAATCATATGTACATTAAAGAACAATCAGAAATTGAGGATTTATATTTGATGTATTTGAAATTAACTAATTCACATGAGATTTATGAACTACTCATGCCAGATCTTTTCCAGCTGAGTCAGTTCTCAGGATATGGTTATGGAAAGAGTTTGGACTACCATTTTATACAACTGCTGTCTCCAGGAAGAAGAACTAGCAGAATAATAAGGCTATAAATGACTTTTTACTTCAAAGCTAATACTAAACCAAGAACAATCCAAGGCTGTTGGATCCAGGCCTCCATTACTTGAAGCAACCACACAATACCAAGTTGTTATTATTAGATACAAGTTGATATTAAGTAGATGTCTCTTTTCAGGAGTCCTACCAAGTGGACTTTGAAAGTCTGGAAGTAGCTTTTGAGTAGCTTATGATTTCCAGTTTCTCTTATAATTTTCCTATGGTCCTCTATGTTCTTCCAAATACATGGATTTCTATACTAGCACAAGTGAGAAACACTCCTGAAGAGTATTCCCCCTTTTTCTAGCAGACTTTAACTCATGGCAGGTAAGGATCAAGATCTAACTGCAAACACTGGAATGGTTTTTGCCCCACGGGGCTCTATATGTTTGTTATGGTATTTCTTGCCATGAAGGGGGGCATTGTTTCCTTGCAATGGGTTTCTGTCAGCGTAGGTCCCACTCATTTATACAGTGCAAAAAGAACTTTCAGATTTCAGTGATGTATAATGAATATCCTGTTGACTGTTTCTCCCTCTGTCTCACCTGTGTCTTCAGTGGGAACACAGTAGCTAGAAGTGCTATGTAAATCAGGAAGAAATCAAAGAAATCTACAAAAACTCTGAAAACTTTCTACACGAAGAGGTTATTTATTATCCCATTAAAATATGCAAATAAATCATTCCTAATCAAAATATGCCCTAAGTCGAAACTTTCTATTAAAGCAAATCCTCCTATAAATTTTTGATTGGAAAAGAGAAAATGTTTGAGATAAAATTGTTTCTTTCTCTCTCTTCAGTATTTATAAGACTGCACAAAACTGTTGGCATCCCAATTCCTTTGTGTTTTCCCAGTGAGTATATAATGACTTCATTTAAACAGTTCATCTTCCTTAGAACTGTTTATAAAACTCTGAAATTCCTTTTCATTTAGCTATCTGCTAAGAGTATTTATACAGCCCCTAGTTTCAAAAGTTGCATAGTCCCTTAAGAATAACAGTAGTATAGGCACCTGTGTCACACCAATTTTTAAGTCAGAGGTTCTTGGCAGATATGCTTTCATTGCTTCTTGATCTCCTGCAAAGTCAGCTAAGCTTCCATGTGGATTGTACCTCAGGGTAAGATTAAAAAGAACAGAAGATACGCTTTACTTTAAAGCGATTGGTTCTGCTGGAACTCTACAGTAATGAGCAAATTATGCAACCAGAGGAAAAAACAAATAGTTTCATGGAGTAAAGCAGAGGTACTAAATAAGGTGGTAACAACAATTATCTGTTTATAAATTACATTTATACTCAGTTTGTACTTTTTTCTTATTACCTCTCAGAAGATTTTCAGAAAGGCTATGATATGCTGCTTTATTGTTAGCCCAGCCTCTTACGCTTTCTATACTCACAAGAGTTTACTAAACAAAGTTTCATTTCTGTCAAAGAAGTCAGGAACTTGGGTCAAAGCATTTATTTTGTCCTGTGCTGAAGTGGACTAAACTAACTTAGTTGTGGTGGCACTGTACCCACAGTAAACCAGGTGATTCAGAGGTACTTTAATGTAATTTTGGTGTACACTCCTCAATAATGAATATTTCATTACTTCTCATGCCTCTGGAATGTGAAAAAGAAGGAAATAGGTATCACTATAGAACTCTTTTTGTTAACATTATTTAATTAGATGGCTCAGGATAAAACCAGTATGCCTTTGCTAAGAAGCACAAGATATTACTTTCAGCATGACTTATAACAATTATATGCTTAATGGGCAAACATAATTGAAAATATAATCTTAGATTATTTATCAGCATATTTGAATATTGCACATTGTTGCTAATTAGACAAATTAATTATCCTCTTTCATTATTTCCAGTCTGAGAATATCTACTGAACATATTTGACATTTTAGTACAGGGGAAGATGGCAGAAAATGTGAGCAATTATTAACAGATTTCAACCTTTATAACAGAAAGAAAAGAATGCAAACAGATATTTTCACATACTATAGGATACAAATATGTCACGTGGGTCACTGCTCTGTTTTTTATGCCATTTTTGTACTAAGATGAGAGTATGGATGCTTGGTCAAATATGACTGACAGCCTGAAGAGCTAAGTTTTGTGTTTTTCTCCACCACAGGCATCTTGGAAGCTCCTTCAAAGGCCATCTGATGCATTTGTATCAAAACCTTTTCCAGCTACAGTGTGATTTTTGGCCCTTAAAACAAACAAATGTTGTGTCAGGCTTGTGTTGGGGTCTGTTACAAGTGCAGGTATTAAAGACAGATAAGATGACAGACCTGTCCTTAAGGACACTCTGTCTGACAGATTTCAAGCTGCTCTGGGTTGAACAGATGCAAAAGAAAAAGTAACCACAAATGGGCATTTTTTTTCTGGCTTGTAATCACAGTCTCAGATAGTAGTTTTTACTCTAGGTAATAATCCAGAGTAAAATAACACAGATGAACTTGGTATCCCAAGAAAGAACAATTCTTTGAATTGAAAAGATTAAAGCATTGGACCTACATGTAATGTCTAACAGAGTTCTTGAAGACAGAATTTCCCTGCCACCAATAAATTTCCTGAGTAGTAACAGTATCAAGCAATAGTCTAAATATTTACTCAGAAACTGTCTCTTGTTATAGTGGTGATTCATCATGTAATATAATTAGTGTCACCTTCTGCTAAACTAGAGAGTATTGAGGTCAACAAGTCATAACATCCATTGATACAACATTGGTGTATTACTTTACCATACCACTCTGGAAAGATAAAGATAAGACAGTGAGGGTGACTGATTTTGTAAGGAGCAGTTTGCAATGAAAACAAGTCCTTGTAGGTTTGAAAGCACATCAAATGAAGCCTAAGTCAAACATTTTTGTGCTTTCATCTATTCACTCTGTTTGCCTTTAGGCAACATTAGTTTTACTGGATACCAAGACTCATTCCATGCTTGATACAGAAATGCTCCAAACAAATGATAGTGTAATTTCCTACATTTTGATCAATAACCTCAACAAACCCACAAGCGTTAGCTAGTTCTCAACGGCAAACTATAAGAACTAAAATGCAAGGCAAGTTCTCTTTAGAGTATTTATACAGCAGCTTCTTATGTCTGACAAAAGAGAAGGAGGAAATGCAGCTAAGTACTTCCTAGTTCCTAGATCTGGCAGAGTGCCCTGGTCATGCCCCAGGTATATACGTAATGATACTCCCAGTTGCGTACTAATTTTTTATGTTCCCTTTTCCATCCATCCCCTGTCCATCTCCATCAGTCATCTCACACACTATTCCAGTATTCATTGAAATGAAGTGTGGGAATGAATGCACAGGTAAGCACCGTATATCTCAGCATGTGTGACAGGCACAGCCTTCAACAGGTATATGCTCTATTTAGAGATCAGAATTAGTTATCAACCAGTGTAGATTTTAAAGTAATTGGTCCTGGCTTGCTATAGCATGTATTTCAGAGTCTAACTGTACTATGAACAGACATATCTGTTCTTAATAAAGCTTAAGCCTATTAAAAATATTTGTTTGGTTTGTTTCTTTCTTTCAAAATCTTTGAAAATAAGGAAAGTCACAGGAAAATCAATGTTAGATTATGCTTGGAATTAAATTAAAACTTCATGTTTGCTTCATTTTAGTAATGAATTTAAAGGATAAAAGAACAGTAATTCTTCTATCACAGCACTCAAGAATCAGGCAGAGAAGAAAAATGTCTTAGACAATTAAGTGCTCTTATCTGACTGCTAAATTCAAAAGCTTGTAAAACCAGTCCATGACAAACTAAAGGAGGGTCTTTAAAATCTGTTGCCTTCACCAGTTTCTTCCCTGCTCCCATATTCCAGAAGCACACCAATACTTCCCGTGACAAAGTCAGCTGCAGCCCAATCTCACTCATTTCTCAGTCACTGAAATACAACTCCACCATGGCACCATCCTGGGTTACAGACAAGCTGTATTATCAGCATATCATAAATCATTCTAACCTGCCTCTCACAGGCTATTCCCATTGCTGCCAACTTCCCTGTATGTTGCCGCCCTGTATGCTGCCACTGAACAGGAAATGCTGACACTTCTTTATGTCACAGGCTAAAAACACTGTTTACGACCCTTTCATTCCTAAATCATGTCCTTTTGATATATACAGGTTTTACCAATGCTTCTCAGTAGCGTGCTATACCCTTCTTATTTCCAAAGATTTGAAGTGAATTTGGTGACCTTAAGGGAGTTGTCTTTTCATAAAATACTAAGCATTTGTCACAAGAGTATCAGACATTTTAATAAAAACATAATGTTCATAATTATTAGGTTTCTGCATAACAGCCTGAAGATATGTTCTTTGGTGCAGAATGTTCTACAATGACACGAGGCTGCATTTCACTCTAAATGAAAGTAAAAATTAAAAGATGACAATAAAAGTATAAATTGTATATGTTGCTCACTGTAGAAGTCACATTATTGAGGATTGAGTAAGATGAAAACAAGATTGTAGTTGTTTTTCATTATGTACTAAAGGAACAATAGCTGAAGGTTAATTAATATGGAGATTTCAATAAACTCCATAACATAGTTCTGATTCAAGCATAGCGTTATCTTAATAGCAAAATATAAAGGTTTTTCTTTCATTGTGGATTTATGTAGCTTCATCTCTTATATTTTCCAACAGATTTCAAATTTTCTAGTTCACTGGCTAAGCCAAAATGACACATTACTTACTGTGTATATCACCAGTCGGAAAACATGTCTATCCATATAAATACTCAGGGTTTTAAATTTTTCTTTGTTTGTGGCTATTTTTTATGTAAAAAATCTACTTTCCCTTTTATTAAACCTTTCTTTTTTATAATTTCTGTCTCTAAATTATTTGTCTTATCTCCGTTTAATGATTTGTCTCAGTGACAATTTTAGAAAGAAGCATTTGTGATATAAAAAACATTAAAGGACTAGCAAAAATGGAATCAATTCTTTGTCTTTTGTTTTCAGAAATGAGAGGTTTGAAAAAAAAAGGCTCTCTTATTCATGAACATAAAGCTGATGAGAAAAGATGGAAGACGAACATAGATATAACCCAGACATAAATGACCCTACCTTCAGATAGGCTCACTAGCTTGGTTTTCCATTTCTTATAATGGAAAAAACTGAAGTCTTGAAAATATTTTTGCTTTGAAGTTATTAAAGATAGAACAAGGTAAATCTAAGAAGCATAGACTAGCAATGAATATGTAGCTTAAGGTAGGAAAAGGAGAGGTTGGTTTTTTTACGTGAAGTTTGATACACTTTTGTCAGTTCTGTATAAAATGTGTCTGTGTGAAGGATCAAGGGATCTGCTGTACAGTACAGGCCTTGGACTGAAGTCTAGAACCAAGGCAGAAGATCATGTTCAGAAAGGGGAATTGGCACATTGTCCTCAAAAGTTAGTCCTACACTGGCTGTTCTATATAGACACTGGTCCAAATAAGTGAAGATGCAGGAAGGCAGTTCATGTAATTTCTTTAACTAAGTGGAAAGAAGAAGTTATTATAGGGGAGATCTTTTGTTTCAGCTGGGCTGGAGTTATCTTGATAAGTCTAGAGGAGCCAAAAGTTCATTCTAGCCCTATGATACTCTTCTTGATATTGAAGAACATCACCTGAGGAGTCACCTATTATACTGCCCCAGCTTGTATTGCAGGCGTGGCTGCAGTGCCATATTTGTGTCATTTGGTGGCAGAGATGATGAGTCAAGGTCCTCCCCTGGTGTTCTGACCCATGTGGGCTCCCAGGATTGCTCAACAACCTGACATTATTGCTTTTCTGTTTGTTGGTTTTTGTCCTTAATGTTAATCTGATATGTTACACTTGAGAGGCGGCGGGCATTGGCCGAGTGGCGTAGGCCCCCGCCTGTGGAGCCGGCTCCTCCTCTGAGGACGCCGGTTCGAATCCTGGAGGAACTCGCTGTCGCCGTCTGAGTGTGCTCGGCCGTGGCAAGATGTACCTCAGGAGTAAAGGGGGTGGGGCCAGTTCTGCGCACACTGTGCCTCACTTAAAAAATCCATTGCACAGGCTTATCCCAAGATCTTCATTCGCAAAGTCCGGCCAACAACAACATCTATTATGTTTCAAGATTGCTCAGCAACACAGACCAAAGTAGGAATTTCAAGTAGGGTAATCCATAAGAAGTGAACAAAAGTCCCAATGATTATTTTTTCTATCAGGTAAGTTGAAGGGTTTTTTATGACAAATCCATCCTTTCTTCTTTCCTTCCTCCCTCAGCACCTCCTTTTCAGCATGCACAGGTCTTGCTAAAATACCACTTGTGGCTGTCCAGTCCTTCTCTTTTTCCCTTTATGTTGGTTTGGTTTAGCAAACTCCATGCAACCTAGTGTCTGAATTTCTTATATCACATTCAGATGATCATGGTACTGACTTAAAAAAAAATTGGTGTACTCTACAGAAAATAGATGTAACAATCAAAATACAATTGTTCACAGCCGCTCTTTTTCTTCCCTTTCAAGCCTATAAAGGAATTTTCTCCAGCCTGGGTCACAAAGGAAAAAATATTTCCTGGTCTTCTACCTATCTGCATTAACATGCTATTTGATTCTGTACCTGTAGGTAGCAAATACATGGAAAGTATTAACTGCTTGGATCACTAGGTCCTTAACATCTTTCTCTGTAAAAGGCCTTCACTGGCATTTCAGTTGAGTGATCTGGGCGGACTGTCTGTGGCTGCAAAACACTGTAATTTGCTTAAAGCTAAGACATCTCATTCAGTGAAGCAGCTGTTGTCAGCCAGGCTTGAGTAGTAGTGGTGCAATCCAAGATGTTTTCTACACTGACACAATTTCTTGCCTGATGTTAATCTTGATAGCTTGTTCTTTTCTGTTGTCAAAGATGCCTGTGATAGACTATTTCACTTTAAGCTCTTTCCCTTCATTTTCTTCTGAAGTGTCCTTTTACCTCTGTTCCAGTCATGTCAACCTGCAAGAAATTCTCTTTTTGAATACCAGATGAGATGTTCAGGAAGCAGCTGCACTTCTTGATATTGAAATTCCTTTATTCAATGTTTTCCCTTCTGTCCCCTCTTAAAAAGAACAAAAAGAACATTCTCTTTGAGTAAACAAACTTTGAGTAAATAAATAAGGCTCACATTTGTGCCATGGAGAGTACAAGGCTGGACATTCACATGCTTCATGGGAAATTCTTCAAGAAAAGCAACATAGAAACGCCTGAGAATAGCCATCACTAGTAAAAGGATATCAGTAACAAACGCATGTCAGGTATCTTGGTCTTTCTTAAATGCTTACTTAAGGATAGGGCACACTTTAAAATCAAATATTAAGGCTGCAAATGAGAGCACAGTCAGAGTATCGGAGAGAGCACTGGAGTTACACAATAACAAGTTTCCATGGGACCTTGGACAACACATCCCTCAGTCACACAACACAACCCAGCAAGCAGCCTCAGTCATGTGTTTGCCCTGCCTTAGGGGCACAGAAGGTCTGAACTTGTGATGGAGTGGTTTGGGGTGACTCATGTGGCAAGAGCTAAGTAATAGGTAATAGAAAGGAGAATAGATCTCTTCTATGTGAAATTTAGGTGCTCAGAATGAAAATGCTGGATGAAATTGAAGTACTGCCTTGACCTTTTGCTATTTCACAATGACTGGCTTAATCACCAGCCTCTGACATCTTACCTAAAAATGATCCCTTTCTTTTTACCTTACTATAGGAGAAGGTTGAAATGCAATTACAGCCACACTTTGTTTACAACTGGATTTCCTCAAGAATGCCAAATGATTTTTGCAGTTCCAAAAACAAATAGCCTGTACTCACCTTTCCTTTAGCTGAATGCAGCCTATGGATGTCTCCAACACTGAGCTCTTTCTTTCTTAGAAGGATTATTTCAAGTTGTATTGGTTCTCTGAAACACAGAGAGATGAAATCTCCTTCTACATATATTCTTCCTGTACTTTAAGTTGCTGCCTTTACAGTGACTGTTGTAGATTGAATATAGTGATAACAGTATGTCACTAATTATTACTAAGCTTACCTTTGATTTGAAAAGACTTTTAGAGCCTCCTGCATGTCCTATAAGGACAGCAATTTTGGAGGGGCTGGAATCAAACTTGATTTAACCCAGACCTTCTCTGGTAATTTCAGTTATTGATTCCCTGGGTTTGCTTCTATTTCTCTTATAGGGAAGTCACATCTCCCTCACAAAATATTGCAAATGGTCCTGATCCTTCATAGCATATTTTTGGTTTTATGTCATGTATGGGGCCTATGTGTCCTAGGTTTCCCTGTAAAAAGTGGGCAAAATCCATACGCTAAGAGAACAGCAGTATTTATCTGAGCATTCAACGGTATTTATACTTTATTTCTGGTAATGCATTTAGCATGAAAGTCAAATGATCCTTTAAGATCTCCTACAGTCAAACCTTTAAAATGAAAAACTAATTTTTCATTAGCTATAGCAATTTCCAGAGCAGTTACTGGAAGTTAGTTACTAATTCTTAATTCTTCTCTCCTATAATATAGATTAAAGACCAAAAAGATTAAAGACTAACAGACCAAAATTAGCCATGAATATATTACATATTAAAACACATACCCATATCATAGGTCTCAGAACTGATTCAAAATTCCTTCCCAAATAACACTTGGTCCAGACTGCAGGTGAGTGATGTTGCAATAATATTTGTAGTTACACAATATGACTCTCTGAACAAGGATTGTATGTAATATTTACGGGAGAGTAGCACTACGTATTCTATTCCAAGAGGATGCTGTATATTTTAATAAAGGAAAACAGTATTTTCAAAAAGGTATTGTAAAGTTGTATTTATGGTGGTTAACTTTTTTTCAGAATATATATTTAAACATACTGCTTATAACAACTATTAGAGCTATACTATTAAAATTTCATAATGAAGCTGAAGACTTTTATGACTGATGCAGTAAGAACAAGAACTGGAAATGTTGCTTTTATGACATGGCTTTCCTGACTGACACTAATATGTATCCCTTCAACAGGTAAAAAAACATATTATTTATTTGTTCAAAAAGAACATATATACATATGAACATATATATATGTTTACATATATAAGTTCTGACATTTCCAAGAAGGTCTTTTATCTCAGGTATCCAGCACCTAAGATATTATGGGGAAAAAGTCTAAGAGATAAGAAGCAAGTAAACAAAGAAGCAGAATCAGAATTATTAATTAGTGTAAAGGAAGAATAGGACTGTAATGGGAGCTATCAGCTTGACTAAACAATGGGTTCATCTTGGACCTCAAGAAATAAGTATGATGTTTACAGAAAGCAGAAACTAGGCCAGATTCAAGGGGAAGATGATAGACCAATAACACAACAGGACAAAATCAGGAAATACAAGGCCAAAAAAAGCTAGCTAAAAGCAAAAGAGGCAACAAAAGTGATAACAGGAAACGATGTGGGAAGTGTACATTATAATATATGCTATAGGAAAATGCTATGCTGCAGTTGAACAGAGAAGGAAATGTACCTATAAATGGCATCAAGAATGTGAACAGATAGATGTCATTCCTTGCCTCAATGTTTTTGCAGATAGAATGTCATCTATAATCTGGTGACTGATGCAAATTCATTTAATGAAAAATAGATATTACTTGAGCCTAGAATAAGGAAAGCCAAAAGTTTAGTGAATACCTATGAAAGTAGAACATTTTGAAATTATTTGGTACAAAAAGCCTTATCCAACATTATTTAAAGTGGTGACATAAACAGAATGTTTTAGTCATTACTCTTTAGAGTTCTTGGAATATAGTGAGACACTAGATGACTGATGAGAAAAGAAATGAAGACTTCTCTGGAACAAATGGGAAAATAAGGTCTGCATACTCCGAATTATAAAATAAACCACCTAGCTTTAATTTCTCAGGAAAACAGTAGGAATAAATAAGTTGCAGGAAGAAACAAAGATGATCAACAGTCAACATGGATTTATTGAGAACAAATCATATCAAAGAAACCAGATTTCTTTCTATAATAGAGAAGAAGCAACAGATATCTATTATTTGGATATTAATCTGATAGTATTCCACAGGAGATTCTCACAAATAAGTTGGGTACATGTCTCAATAAAAGTCTCAGAATTTGACTATCAAACCTGTAACTGAGCTCGCTATCAAAGGGAAGAACATATTGACTGAACTTTTACAAGTGTCTACTCACTCTAGTACTACCTGCTGTAGATAAGCAAAACTTTAAGAGAACAGTTTAATGGAGTAGAACTGATTTGGATTTTTATAAACTAGACAGAAAGCCTGAAAATTAAGACAATTCAGCAAAGACAGATAGAAAGTGTTCTGGTTTGGTGTGAGCAATCAGTAGCATAACTACAAGCTATGAAAAGTTTCATTTGGCAGCAGTGTTACAGAAAAAGTCCTTGAGGTAAAATAGATTACAATATGACTGTGACTCAAACAAT
The DNA here is from genome assembly GCA_013399695.1 of Formicarius rufipectus. Taxonomy (NCBI): domain Eukaryota; kingdom Metazoa; phylum Chordata; class Aves; order Passeriformes; family Formicariidae; genus Formicarius; species Formicarius rufipectus. Next base: position 1,336,465 of record VXAU01004605.1, on the reverse strand, counting down.
GACGTTTTTTGAAAGGGCAGAGAAATGGATAAAAAGTGGATAAGACCATTATTCAACTTTAGACACCATGATTCATGAAAGACAGTGATCAATTTGGCACAATCCAGTCAATGAGCAAAGGTTTAGAAAACATCAAAACTAACAAAAAAGAATATGTTGAAACAGGGTTGTTTAATATCTAGGGACATAAGGTTGTAGAAGAGACTGACAGTATTCTTTAAAAACAAAAGAGTGCTGCATAGAGGAAGGAATTATTTGTTCTTTTTCATGCACAGAACAAGAAATAGTGATCTTAAATGACAGTAAGAAAGATTCAGTTGAGATGTCAGGAAAACATTTTTAATGATAAAGGTAGTAATGCACTAGAACAAATTGCTTCTGATGCTATAGAAATCATTTGAAGTGCTTGAGAGTAGATTAAAAAAACACCAGTAAAGAGCACTTAACAACAGTCTGGCTAAAGAAAGGGGATGGAAAAGGATGATGTGCTGTTCTTTTCCAGGCCTGTTTTTTAATGTTTCTGTGGACCTGATAGAACACTGGCCATGGACCAAAACTATACAAGGTTGTGTTGAGTACAACTGAATTCTGCAATGGAAGTTTATTGCAAACAGCAGGGAGTGTGAATGCTTGCCGAGCTCACCAGAACTCAAGTTCAAGGTTAGGCTACTGCTGAAGTTATCAAGAAATATGTTACAGGGAATGTTCCTGATTCTGAGACAGAAGTTTCCACCTCTTCCTGGTGAACTGAGAGGGCTGTCTCCACATCCCAGTATTTTCCTTTATTCCTCATGTAGTATTTCAGGGGCTGAATGTACTGTATGGAAATGCCTCCATGTTACTGAGGTAGGTGTCTATTTAAATCATCTGGTGATCTAAGATGCTTTAAGATGCGTATTCTAGACACTCAACAGAAAAACACTAAATTCTTATGATTTAACTTCTTACAGAAAAAGTATTTAATAAACAATAGCTAAAGAATCAGGCATGATTCCTTGCTGTTAAGGATATGTTGTTGCTGTCCATGAGATACTGCTGATTCTATATTACTTGCTTCTACAATGAAGTACAATGAGATCCCCAGAAAGATCATCTCCATAGTCATTCCAAATGATTATTTTACAATATTTTCAAGGTCATAATTTTAGATGTTATAGGAAGCATAATAGGAGTGTTTAAGTCCAAAAATCAGAAGGACGTCTTCTCCTATGATGTAAAGAACTGGCTAATGCTTGTTTATTTCTTTCCTCATGCCAGGAGTTAAAGAAAATCCACTGCTGAAAGAGCCTTGATGTATGCCCAGCTTTGAGACTCCATCCCTGCTACCTAATGTATTATTAACACTTTAATAACACACTAAATCTTTCATCAACCTGACCAGACATACTATTGAACTGTGGGGGAACATTAGAAAAGCCTATTTATATATTTGGCTTGGTATGTTAAAACAAATGCTCTCTTAAATAAAATACTTAGTAAGCACTGATCAAAAAATTAATTCAAAGGCATAGTCAAGTGTTGATATCTCTGAAATATCTAAGACTTTTGGAAAAGACCTCTAAGATTATCGAATTCAACGATTAACCTACCACTGCCACGTTCATGGCTAAGCCATGTCCCTTGCATCTTAGCAGATGGACAGTTTATCATCACAAACACTCACAGATTAAGCAGCCCCATATAAATATTTACTTTATCTGTAAGGAGGTAGTATATTATTATATTGTTACTGCAAAAATAACTGTCCCAAATTAAAAGTGCTTCCTTCATTTGGAAACATCATTAATTAAACCAAACAGGTAAATTAGTTTGCTTTTTCTTTATTTCTGTACACCTTTTCATCTCAATTGGCTGAGACCCTCACTAATTTTCCTAAGTAACTATCCTATTTTTAGTTTTAGCATTTAATTGTACCTACCATTGAGAAGAAAAGTGTTTAAAGGCACACAAAACAAGTGAAGACTTTGAGAGACAAAAGATTGTAAATGCAATGAACAGCATCAAAGAATCTGACATGGGAACAGAAGTTCTTATATATCAGTTTGGCTTCTAATTCTCTGCACCAACATGACATAGGATGATCATTAATGTCAGCAATGGCTAAAAGTTCTCGAGATTAATGTCACCCTCAGAAGGCAGTAGTTACTCATTCAACCTTTTAGGAAAGCAATGTTTTAAAAAGTCAAGGTATTATTTATTTTCTACACAGTCACTAAGACCACTCCTTTAAGTATTTTTGCAACAGCTTTTAACTTAACTATTAAAGCAACCAAACTATGCTTGTCTGTTGCCACCAAGAAATAGAGTCAAATATGACCAAACCAGATGAAGGGGAGTTTATTTTCTTTCCTGGAAAGATAACTTCCTCTCTAGAATTCCTGGACTTGTTCTACCAAAGAAAGAAACCCAGACCCTTGTATCTTGCATTTGTGTGCTTCTATTCTAAGTCTGTACTCTTGCCAGGCCATTGGTATTGAAACCAGCTCTTAAGTATTATACTTGAAATTCAGGCTTAATTAAATCTCATTTGTGATGTGCTGCAGTAAAGTTTATTCCAACTTGAAATTGTGTTCTCTAAGTGCGCTCTCCAGCCATTCAGTTTGTAAAGTAGGATTATGATGCATAGAGGCATGCAGGACAAGAGAACTAAGAGAGATTTTAAGCCTTTCAGTGTGCTTAGATTCTGTTTGTGAGATAACTTAATATGGAATTTTATGCCTGCATTATTAATACACTGGATATATTGTTTCTTTTGTGCTTAAAAGTCATTATATTTCGTTACTTATGGTTTATGAGCCACTAGCTTCAAAAAAGAAAATATTAAGACATACATATATACTATACTGATTTACCTTTGATTTTTATTTGAAACTGATTCAAACTAAAAAGCCAAATCTCACTGTCTTGCTCAATAGAAAACCTTCTGAAATAAACCAAACCCAATCTGTTGATTATTTCAGTCCTTTGCATCTTATTTGTGAACAAAAGGGAAAGTAGCTACGTTCAATAATAACCTGGCATGCGCTTCTCTTCCACTGAGACAGAGTTTCAGATCTGGCAAACAAATTATTCCCTTTCAACAGTCAGTTAGCAAAAGCTCTTGTTCCATCTATTTTGGATGAGAGATGGCATACTGAATGTGTCAGGCTTGGACTTTGCACCTTTCTGAAGTTTCATCAGACCTACTGCTTGAGCATCTTTGAGTCAGATGCCAGGAGTGACAAAAGGGCCAGCTAATTGCTTCAGGCTGCCCGACTGGCAAGCTGTCACTCTGCTGTCAGAGACTAATCAATTTGATAGGCCCTGTCACACAGGAAAATTAGTGATTTTTTGAAAGAAAACTAACAAATAAAGCTAGGCTTTGAGCAAAATAATTTGTGCTTCTAAGATTTTAAATTGTGTCACATTTAGGCATCTCGCCTTAATGCTTGGATGAGAGTATGAGCAGAGTGCACTTGCTCCATTCAAACCTACACTCACTACCTTTGTAATGTGGTTTTGGTATGAGAGGTTCTAATATCAGCTCAGATGCTCCACTTAGTTCATTCCTTCTAATGTTGTTGTGACACCACAGGCTTCTGATCCCCATTGACTTAATCAGTCTTTCTCATTTCCAAACAAAGGAATCAGAAAAATTGTAGATGGAAGCCCAACCAAAGTGCTTGCTCTTTGCCTCCACAGTGCACAGACAAGGACTGGCAGAGTTTTGGTCCTGCTGGTGGGAAACTGAAGATAACAAAAGAGAACAATTAGGACCACAGAGTGCTTATTCACTCCCTTCTGCCAGAGAAATGCACTGAGGAGCTATTGAAAGATCAGTGTCGGTGTATGAGTCTTTGGACAACCAAAAATTTATGCTTGCTTTCTCACTGAGTTACATGAGGGAAGGGATCAAAAACCCGGAGGATAAAATGTTGGTTGAAATAATCAGGTCCAAAATGAGTGCTGTTTACAAAATATTAAGCAGGTGCAGTATGTTACTTAAAAAAAAAAAAAAAAAAAAAACAAACTAGAAAATAACATGTTTCAATATCACTAGCAGTTGAATTCACTGTTAGTAAAGTAGTTAATAAGGAAGTGAAATATCAGTAAGCTATTCCAGTAGAGAAATCGTTAGATTCAGCTGACTTAGATGCACCTGACATATAGGCACCACTGATGGACAGCGATTCTTACAGTCATGCCTACCTCTAAATGCTGAAGATTTCATGAGCAGAGTTTGACAGTCACTTGTTGAGCAGCCACCATCCTGTAATGAGGAGACACAAGAATCTCCAAAAGTCTTCAGGTGAGGCTTTCCACTATTTCCCAGAATTTAGGGGTCAAACTTGTAGGTGTGCTCAAACTTGTAGAAATGGCCTTTCCCATTAATTAATTCTACTCCATATAACAACAGTAAAAAAAAAAAAAAAAAAAGGTTCAATAGCCCACTCAGCTCTCCTTGATTTCTCAGCTGTACCCTAATTCATGTGACTAGGCTGGTTTAGCACTTGTTGAAGAACAGTTATATTGTGAGATGACTACCTAATAAGTAGCTTAATAGCCAAATGAGTTATGCAATCTTTGGAGAAGGGATCTGATGCTGTTGTTGGTCTGTTATTGGGCTTTTAAAATGAGAGAGTGTCTCCTTTTCTCTTTACTTTCCTCCCTAGCTCAGTTTCTGTATTTGTCTCCAAAAGTGAAAGGTGAAGGTTTAAATCTTTTCAGACTGAGGTAAAAGACACAAGATCTTGGGATGCTTGTTTTTATCTTATCTGAGTAAGGTCACAGTGAATTAGATCAGTTGCTCATAAATACATCTTTCTCTTAAATAGATAGCACTTAGATTTTCAAGACTGTGTTTTACTTTACAGCTTTGCTGTAACTTTTATTAGGCTATTCAAAAGCATTATTAGTACTCTGTGCAGTTTTTCAGAAGGAACTCTCATATCAAAATGTAAATGTAAGTTATGGGGAGGATGAAAGTAGATGGATTTCTGCTCAGTAATTCAGTGCTGGAAAGAATAAGAGTAATATAAAATGAAATATCCTATTAAAATGTTACTCTCTACCAGCTAGGAGGAAAATATTTTCAGGTGTACTTATTATCTGCATAATAAACTCTTGTGGACTTCATTAAAACAGGTATCTCCTATAAAGAAAATACTAAATAATTCTGTGAATCCAGCCACAGAATTTCAGTATCTATGAGGCTCAGAAGTAAAATTAAAAGTAGTATGTCTTTGAACATATAAATAATAGATTCTGAACAAAATATCTTTCAACAGTGTTAATCACATCCAAAACCATTGGTTGCATTAAAGATAATTAAAAACCTCATTTAATATATAATGCATAGGATATTGTATCTCATGTTCTTGCTATATGCCCTTGTGGAACCAGAGAAATGAAAGCATCATTTTTAATAAAGTTATATACTGATGTCAAGTGGGGTTAGTTATTTATTTTAATTTTTGTTTGTTGTTTGTTTTTTGTTTGGTTTTTTTTTGTTGGTTTTTCTTTGGTTTTGTTTGTTTGGTTTTGTTTGTTTGGTTTTTTGTTTGGTGTTTGTTTTTTGTTTTTGTTTTTTTTTTCTTTTTCCTCCTCAAACAGGGTCATGTATCTACTAGGAATTCTGCTGATAGTGTTTAAAAAAATCTTAAATTCTGTATCTTTTAAGTCAGTCAAGTTTTTAGTTGTTTGGGTTTTTTTTTTGTTTGTGTTTTTGTTTTGTTTTTTTTTTTTTTTCCAAATATAGATATAATTGCATTATATAAAAGTAGCAAGCATGAGAAAAAAATTGCATTTTCATTGATCTCAGGTAAAAATAGGTTGTTTGGTCTGTTGAAATTTTGTGAGCTATGGGCATTACTCAGGCTGTGAGGTACAAACGCTTGTTTAAGACTCATGATTTTAATCTCAAGTTTTTCAGTGCGGTCTGTTGCTCATATAACCTTTGGTGGAGGCAAAAAAATTGTTTTATTTTGTCTCTGAACTGATGGATTGTGTCAGATTGGATGGATGTCTCTGATATATGGAAGCTAGAGAACAGAAGGGAGATTGTAGAATGTGTAGTTGCATGTCAGTTTTAAAAAAGCAGCATTTTATAAAACTTATAATTGCAGTGAAAGTATTTCTATATGAAGCAACCTTCATAGATTGTGGAATACAGTCTGCTGTTTTACTGTCTGAACTTTAAATGATTTTGAAGAGTTACAGGACATGCAGTAAAGGACCATGAAGGACATTTCAGGGAAGAAAAAGATGCCGTCTACTTCATTATGAAAGAGAACAGAGCAAAGGGACATACAGGAAGGGTAAGCAGCATGCAAGTATGCTTATAAACTGAGGCATAAATATTCATAAGCCAAAGGGGTTTTTAACAATAAAGCCAATTAAGGACAGAATGCAGATTGTCTATTCTTAGTCCAGGACACTATCTCATTAAGGGACACAAGGTAGAGACACCTATTTTCTTGAGCTTTGGTGGCTGAATTATCTATCATTTTAAAAACTGGTTGTTTGGGGGCTTTTTGGGCAGGAAGCTCTTGGTACTATTTAAAAACAAAGATTAGTTTGAATGCATGGCCTAGAAAAGAGGTGATCTCTAGTTCATTTTTATAAACATACAGCATGGCAGAGAGAGTAAAATATGACTAAAAAAAAAATCAATAATATGACATAGTTTGAGTATTAATCCATTTTAGCTTCTACATAATATTTTAAAACCTTTCCATATCAGTTCAGCCACTCCACTTTTGAATACCTAATGATAGTCATAGGTGTTTTACTACAAGATAAAGAATTTTACTTTCTTCTAAATTTTTGAGGTGTAGTGTTATCTATGTTTACTTCATCTTAGGTATCATTTTGCTTCACAGCATGATATATGATGTTTGAATTTAACTTTTCTCTTTCATTAGAATTCAGTGGAATTTAGTGATCTAATTATTCTCTTTTTCTTTTCTTAGCTTTAACTGAAGTTATAATAGGTATAATATGTTGTCTTGAGTCTTACTCTTTAAGGGTTTTTTTGCCTTTAAGTCTTGCTAAAGTGGAGTTACTCTTTTAATGGCCTCTTTATTATTTAAAATAATTTTTATTTATACTTCTATCTTTGTTTGATTTTAATATTAATGTTTCCCTCATGTTTATGTTTCTATATAGGAAGCATCTCTTTCTAGCAATATGAATTTCTTGTAAGACAAATTTTTATGCTCCAAGACCTTGGATTTTACTATTCTTGTCACTATTTTTTTAATTACATAATTCACTTTCATATAGAACTCCACGTACTTTTGAAAATATTTATATTCCAGTATAAATCTACATCCTTATGCACACTAATTTTATTACTCTGGTCTCTCTTGTCTTTTCTGCCTTGCTCTCTTGTCTCCATCTCTCTAATTAAAATTGTCTGTTGTTTGTTTCAGGAAAAAGTTATAAGGGTGGTCCAGGGAAAACCTCTTCATTTAGCCACTAGATTTATTAGGCAATCCTAGAAGTCATTAGGGAAGAAGGGTTCATTATTTTCTTGTACAGATTGGTCAAAACCAAAGTAATTAAAAATTCATCATCAAAACATGTTTCCTGGTTTAGAAGACATTTACTGTTGAAAAAAGTGGAAATATATTGCAATCTGAGAGACTGCATGTCACAAGGGGAATCTTGATTCCATGGATAGGATTTGTGCCCAGCATCATACCTTCCTAAAGATGCCTTTTGAAGGTAGGGTTCCACAGGCCAGCCTGTCAGCCCTTGCATCCTAAGAAGCACTTGGACTTGCTCATGTGTCTTTTAAGAAGGGTTAAACAAGAGCCGGATGCTAGTCATCAGGGTAGCCAAATGAAATTAAAAAGTCTAACTCACGAGTGTTTAAACACTGGAATTAATATGAAAGGAGCTGATAGGCTCTTTTTAGCAGTCACTTTTTAAACATGTACAATTGGTAGCACCACAAAAGAATGTCATTAATATGTAGAGGAAACAATATTAAAGAGAACAGATGAGATCATAAATGAATTTGTGAAGCCCCTTTTATCCATGAGGACCAATATACTGCAGCTGAAGCATGAAATAACTGTACCCCAGGAGTTATCTAGTGTCATTAATCCATTTAAGTGGCATGTGGGCTTAAAGAAATATATATAAAAAAATCTAACCTAAACCACTCAGAAGTTCTCATAAACTTAAAATGCATGATTCAGCAGTAGATGTAATCATTGTGCTCATATATTGAATGCTCACACTGCTGAGTGCTTTCCCCAAAACAGAAGAAGGAATAAAAATCTTCTGTACTCTACCCATATTCCTCTGGATACAGAATTCTGCAAGGCTGCAACATGACATGGATCAAGTTGTTGAAAGATTGATCTCAGCAGCTCTTCCCTTACCCTGCAGGGAAACGTATTTCCTTGCCACCCACCTGTCCAACACTTGCAGCCAGTAGGTAATAGTTTGAATTATTATTAGAGGTACAAGTGAGATACCCATGTTGCATATCACAGCAGTTTCTCCAGACTTTTAGAAATAATTATCATAGCTCTTTATTAGGATAATTTTGTTTGTTTGGTGGTTTTTTTGTTTGTTTGTTGTTTTTTTTTTCCCCAAATTATCATAAAACAATTTGGTGGTAATCAGTTTCTTTAATGAACAAGTTTCATTATCACTGTAAAGTTGCTATCTGTTGAGATGCTTTTTTGAAATATTTTGTCATGAAGTGTAAATTCCTGATAGGATTTCTAATATTAAATAGTATTGTGAGATATATTGAGGTTTTGGAAGATATATATAAGGAGCCAGCTGTTCTATTTTACAATGAAAACTGACTTTCAAACAAAGCTTAAATATGCCTTTTCTTTCCTGAAGAATAGGAAGTACAAACTGCACTGTCTTATTGCTTTCTTTTGTGCGGACAAGAGTCAGGAAGAAACAGGAAAAAAAAATAGTAAGGGGAAAAAACCACTATTTATTCAAATAAAATTAGATTAGAAACTAATTCAAACCTTATTAATCTCATTTTGTGAACTCCCACTGGAGTTTTGCATATAACTTTTAAATTAAGTAATAAATATTTTGAATCATAATAAGTGCCACATAATTTATGTTTAGGTATTCTTCTGACTTCTAGAGCATTAGGGAAAACTGCCAGGAGCAGAAGCACACAGTTCCTCTGAGACAGTGTGCTGTTTTACTGCACAAATCTTGTTTTATCTGGCTGTCTATAAACAAGTTGCCTAGAGGTAATTAAATGGAACAGTAGTTGAAGGCAAAGTGGTCCAACCTCCATTATCTTTAAGAACATTTTAGCCAAATGCATTAGGGTTTCTGTCTTCCAGTATTACAGACAGTATAGCCAGTTTATCCTGATACTGAGAACAGTTTGTTCAGATTCTCAGTAACAAATGTAACAGAGAAAATATGAGTGTTTAAGGCTGTGCCTCTGAAAAAGTGGGAAGGTTTCATTTCATGAAGTTTCATGAGGTTCATACTTTGCCCTAAGTACTTGACTTTAGCAATACTAAATGAAAGCATAAGCAGTGCTATTAGTAATGTTTGGTAGCTACAAAGTTACTCTTACACTGTCAGTGACATGTTTAGATACATTTGAAATGAAAAGTGATCCAGATACTTGTTATCTGTGCAAACGGAATTGCTCCTTGTGTCTTTCTCTGAATGCTGTGCTTGAGGGGTTCACCCCTGAAGCCCAGCTTTCAAGTTCCTTCATTCCAGGGAAGAGTTCTGTGGTAATAAAAATGATAGCTTTTGAGAAGGGAAAAATATTCAAATTGGTGATTTGTTTGTCCAGGGCAAGAAGAAACCTTGCATTTAGAGGCTACTCCTCTGCCTTCTTAATATAACTTCATGGTCAACGCTGCCTGTTAAGTCATGCCTAAAATAAACAGTAAACATGTAAAAAGCTCCAAAGGGGACCTTGGGAAAGTAATAAAAAAGTTAAGTACAGAACACGCTTCTTGAGACTAAGAAAAGTATGAAGTTATGGCTCTGAAGAGTAGAGGAGATGCCCATTGCTGTGGCTGTACCCCCAGGAGGCGAAGAGTGACTGAGACAGAGTGCAATGCCTTGGACCATAGAGAATCACCCTCTCACCAGTGATAACCTTGCAGTGCTCTTCTAGTCTATTCTACCTGTCACTTTGTGGCTATTCTTATGTAGCTTTCTAGTATAATTCCCCAACACTGTGTATCCAGGAAGGAAGTTATTCTATTCTACAAATATTTGGAATTTAAATTTTTCTTTTTCCAGAAGGAAACTAATGGAAAACCTGAGATGCTCTTCTGCACCCATTTTGATTGAGGGTTTGTGATGACACATGTGCTACAGATAGAAGGAGACTGCATACTATGCTATGGGATTGGAAAACTTAAAAAATTGATTTCAAACACCTAAGTCTAAATATAATTAGGCTAGTGCTACACAAGATAATTAGTCCAAAAAGGGAAGCTGAGAGAGGACATTTTCAAAGAAGTTGATAGACTAGACCATGACAGGGCACGATCTTGTGAAACTCCAATGTTTGTTTGACATAATTGACTATACCAGAGATTTTTCTTCCCTGCTTTTTACTGTCTGAAAACATTTCCACTCAAAACTGTTTTAGGTTCCGGTGGTACTTGCTGTCCCTCTCCTATCATTAATCCCTCCCAAAGTATAAGTGAAGAAGCTATACCTAGCCCATTGATGTTTGACACAAATATTTTTCTACAGATTCAAATCTTCAGCACAACTTTTCTTGTACCTCTTTTCTTGAATTTGCTTATCATTCACAAGCCTTTGAGACTACTCAATAAAACTGCTACAACACATTCTCAGAGATTTCAGTAATTTGTAATGAGATGGTGAAGAAACAGGTGCAAAGAAACAGCTCAGTGCCTCCCCGAAGCTGTATTTCTCAGGGTACTCAGTGGCCTTTGTGTAATGAGTTGAGTGGTGAAACATCCCTTGATCTTATTATGAATAATTATACAGTTAAGGTGGGAACGGCACTGGCCACATGAGGAACTCCTACAGTGAAGAACAAGAGCAGGGATAATCAGTCATCCCATGACAGACTTGGAATTTTCTCTACCTGAACTGTAGCCCAAGGGGAACAGTATCATTTTTGCTAGAGTTTTGAAAAACAATTTTCCATGGCATTGGAAGCAATTGCTTTGGGAACTCCAGTAATTACTGATAACTAAAGAAAATCATGAGATCCTATTAGCAGCAGTCCTGAGTGAGAAGGCTTGAGATCTCCCTCTAAGTGGGTTGACTCTCAGAGCTTGCCAGCTCTCCAGTTTGCAACAGACAGAGGACTGCTGGCTGATGACAGGACTGGGGCTGATACTCTTACTTCTTGGTGTTCAACCCTTTGCACACTGAGAAAGGCCAAAGCATTTTCCATGAGTATTTCAATAACACTTGAAGGAAATTTTTCACAGGTATACATTTGTAGACTGTCCTGGCTACAGGGACCAGGACTAGTTTATCACTCTGTGGGTATAATCAAAACTGTGTATTCTACACCCTCTATCCCATTTCTGACAGACAGTTAATAATGGATTGTTTGCAGCAGCTGCCCAGGGCACATTTGACACCTCAGGCCACAAACAGGGTGTTAAAGAGCCCTGTGAGATGGGAGTGTTCCTGTCTTCACACCAATGACTCAGTCCTGATAACTCCTCTCTGGGGAGTCATTAGCACCTTCACACTCAGCCTGAGGGGTCACATCTGCTAATGAGTCATCAAAGAGTCCAAAAATATCCCGTCACTCAGGGAGTTAAATCACCCATTGTGATTTAACCACCACCATTGAAAATGGGGGAGGTACTGGGCACTCCCACCTGAACCAGAGCATGTATAATCTTCTGGGTTTCGGACTTCTGATACTACTTATCAGATCCAGAGGAGGACTAGAACCTCAACAGGACTAAAACCTCACCAATAGGTTTTCCTTTCCTTTTACTTTGTATGCAGGGGGACCATGTGGTGCTCAGCACAGGGGCTAATGAACACCTGTTCATGGCCCAGGGTGCTGGGTTATACATCTGTCTTTGTGGGTTAAAACAATTTTTCTCTGCATCACTGTATTCATTGAGATCTTTTTAGTAAATTTTAACTCTGATTTGTAGTCTCTCCTGAGTTAGGTTCACTTCTCCCACCGATTTACCTTTAAACCAGCGCATATGTGCTCCCATGTATGTGTATGTGTGTATTGATCTAAATGCCTTACAGCAAAAATAGCAAAAAATATGATGAATATATAGCTAAAACTGTTACAATTGTACTTACAATTATTGTAGTCATAATTTTAGTAATCCACTATTATGATTGTAGTAGATTTGATTGAACCATTTACAAATTAGTCAATGATAAACTGCTGCTATGATCCTTCAAACTTTAACTGCTTACCAAGTCTGGGAGTAGGATTGGAACCAGCCATAACTAGAATCCTCTCTGAGAAAGAGTTTAGAAAGCAAGGTGGTCCTTTTTGAACCTCATGACCCAAGAGGAGGGTCTCCACTACCTTGTCTTTCCCTATTAAATCCTAAGACATAAACTGTTGACCAGGTCTGGGACTTGGGCTGGATTCAATCACATCTTGATTCTGCCAGGAGTCAGAAAGCAAGAGGGCCCTTTCTGAATCTTGTGACTCAATGGAAGATCTCCTTCTTAAACTTTTACTCCATTTTCACACTCAGTTTATGCATAAATCACTCTAAATAGATCCTAATTTGATGTTCCTGTCTATGTTACATCCATATAGTAAGTAGTAGAGTGAACTTTTCTATCAAAGTTTGTCATGTTTTTGCAAATGTATATTAAACTTGCTTTTGCTGATACCTTTTCAGTGATTCTTTAAGTGGCCCAAACCACTCACTTTGCTATACCACTGTCTCTTAATGTTCATTTCAAAGGTTTTCTTGTCTTTCATAGTGTTTTGCTAATAACATCTACTTTTCTTGTTCTTTTGAGCTAGATGTCTCTGAGTGTTTAGTATATTGAATACCAAACAATACCAAAAAATACCATGAGTATAACATTTCTACTGGAAAATGTTTTCCCTTATCCAAGCATGATTTCAAAATTTATGCCATGAAATACGGAAAAAAGGAATCAGAGATTCACTTTTACTTTTAGCTATAGAGCTCTCAGTACTCATAGTGCACCAATGATTCTCCCTTCCCTCTATGCTCTGGGCAACAGAAACAAGAGTCCAGCTTCAGATGATTTTTACCTTTTTTTCTAAGTCCTCCATGGACTTAGATAGTGTTCTCTGACTGCTGAGAAACCCTCTGCTATGAGAACTGTGCTCTCCACAAACACCAAAAATTCCAGTTAATAAACTGAGGCTCATCAGTGTAAAAGGCATAACCTAGAGTCTCTTCTCAACAAGAAAACATCCAACATCCTGACTGCTGAAAAAATGGAGACGTTTTTGAGTAGAATTGCAAGACATATAAGACCAAACTACAGTTCTAGCAACTTACATATGAGAAATAAGAGAAAAAAATTTGTATTTTAAGCTCCAGACATGGTAAGATGCCCATCTATCATGCTCCTACATACTTACACCAATAACTCCTGATCTTTGGAGATACCAGAAGACCAGAATCCCAGTACATTAGTAACCATAGCTATGTTTTTACCCATTTGGGACCATGAAGCAAATCTACTGCTGTGTGAATATATTTCATTCTTTGGTCTCCCATATGCTATTGTCTTCTACTGGCTTTTGTTTCTTCACTGATGCCTTTGTTAATGCTCATAGCCACATCCCAGTTAGTTACCAATTCATGGCCGAGGCTGAATTTCTGTCTTTAGAGAAACAAGACTCTTAAGTGTAATTAGTGTTCAAATAGGTCAATTATTTTATACTTGTGTATGTAATACTGTTTTTCCAATGTTCAAAATGAACTAAATGCTTCAGGTCTCAGCTATAAGGCAGTTTTACTGTGAAGATAAAAATTAAACAGTCATTAGTACAACTGAATCAATTAAGTGCCACAGTGACAACTTTAGTGCATGTATATTATGTAAATGTATAAAGCATAACCTTCCCTCACTACTTAGGGTTTACTGAAATAAAAAGATTTTGCTCTGGTGAGAATAAAATAACAAATGTGAACGTATTCAGAGCACTGTGATTTTCTCCATAACTGATATTTTCCTCTGTAATATTTTGTTCTTTAATTTTAAATGGATAGACTGCATATTCAAGAAGGGGGAGGCAACTAAGAGGATCCACTTATAAAAATTATAACAAAGTCCTTTTCTGTCAGCAACTTCTTTTTTTTTTTTCCTGAAAGCTTCTTTTTGTGTATATGTTTGACATACAACATCCTTGGTCCACAGCTAACTGGAAAACAATCCAAGAAGCAGTCCTCTTACTCAAAGTTAAGCAACATCACCATCATATTCATGTTTTTGCTGTTATTCTGACAGCAAGTACCACATTGTCATTACATCTCATACCTACAAATCAGAGAATTTATTTTCATTTCCAGTGTACCCTCGGATATTTTTCTTTCAACTCATCCATTTTAAGACTCTACTTTTTCAGAATCTGCATTTGTAAAAGCAATTTGAAATATTTTACTAACATCTAAGGAATAATGTTGAAGTCTGATAAAAAAATATTTTCCATGCACACTTTTATATATTCCTCCTTTCCAGAATAATGTCTTTTGTTTAGAACATAATTTAAAAAAAAAAAAAATCATCTGAAACCTCTATGCATAAGATTTATAAATTTTAAGTTAAATAAAAATATTAGCTGCACTGTGGAAAACTAAACTACTGTGAATGACTGGTGGTTATCATGAACAAGACACTCTATAATAACTATTAATATATTTTTAAACTGCAATTCTTCAAAATTATCTTAAAGACACAAAACTTTCATAAAGAATAACTTGAGGGTTTCTTTTTTAGTGGATTTTTGTTGGAGTTATTTTTGTATCAGAGGAAGTGTGTGTTGGTTGGTTGTTTTCCTGTGTGTCTTTCTCCTCATGGAAATACAATCCAGAGAAGTGAAAGCAAGTTAAAAATAGCAAGTTCTAATGCAAATTTTAGTTAAGAAACCTGTGACACGTCTGTTCTTATCTGTTTAGTCATTAAAAGAAATGCATAAAAAAAAATCTGGGAAGTTAGATTTAAGAAAGACTACTACTCTGCTTATTTACCTTGTTAAGCATTGATATGTATGCACACATTACATTAGATTTAGTAGAAAATTGTACATACACTTGCAGACATTTGGGAAAACATTACTTAGAGAAAGTCTTTCTTTATCAGAGATTAATGTGCTTGTTTTGTGCATACCATCACCCATTTAAAGCCTCGGTGGTTTTCTGTACTACTGGTTATTCTATCTGCTTAGCAAAATACTATGTAATGTCCATGGTTTATAAATCGTTTCTCAGATGCTAACCATGAAATCTACCAGTATTTTCTTTTCCCAAAAAAACTCTGACTCAGTCAACTTGTTTTCAAGACATCATTTTTAATGCCCTGTAACATTTATCATCTTGACATTAATTGGGATTTCTGCTGGGCATTAATGTCTTACTGTACTGTCTTGGATACATTTGACTATTGATTTCCAAGTTAGAATTCACTCTTCATGAAAGGAAGAAAGCATATTAACATAAAAGCTCTTAGCTGACCGTATCCACATCTTTAGTACGTTTTACCCAAGGCATGTCAGGAATCAAATGTTTCACACTTTTTGGGTAGATAAAAATTTTAAAATTGAACTAGCATAAATAAAAGCAAAATTTAGCACATTACATTTTCCAGATTAGAAATAAAATACTTAATTCAGAGCTTCCTTTTTATTTTCCTCTATGTCTGCACTAATGTGCAGACACTGGACATTAAGGACTGATAAGGACAGCAGATAACCTACCTTCGGACATGCAAATTGAGATAAATCAAAATAATTACTACACCAGCATTATGTTGCTGAACATGTCCTGTGTGTTACAACAGTGTAATTCAGCTGCTAAATTAATGTAGTATTGAATTAATTTCTGGAATACCTATCTTAATTTGTCTATTCTTATCTAAACTGTTCTAACCCCTGAAAGCCAGATAAGAAATGAGTATATCAATCCCTTAAATTATAGTTTGCAGCACTGATAATGTATTTCCATGTAGCCTCTCTAATTAAAGTAAGAAATAATTACTAGATACAGCAGGGAAATCTAGATTGTTTTGAAACAGATAGTATGGTAAATGAAGAATGAAGGGGCCTCTCAGCGCTCCTCTCAACAGTTTTTACAAATCACTGAGGGTATTGTAAAACCAGTAGGTATAATCTGCCTAACATACATGAGAATAAAGGATAAAAATAACAAAATCTAACTGAGGTGTTTAAAAAAACCCCCAAAATTTAAAATATTTCCTCATTGGACCCAAGTTAATTTTTTCCTGGAAATTTTATACCAAGGAATATGAAATCTGTAAGGAATTCTTTGGCTCTTGCAAGCTACCAGTCCTGTGTTGCTCTAAGACTAAATGTAATAAACATTTTATCATAAAAGTCAAGTTAAATAGTTACCTTGCCACAAAACTGCAACTTGTAGGCTTCAATGCCTATTGAAGAACTTAATGCTTGCACCTTCAGCTCCTTTGCTGAAACTATTTGGCTATTAGCATCTCTGAATTTGCTTCTCAATTTTCCTTTAGTTTAGAAGGATTTGCTTTACTTTGTTGTACTGCACATTTAAAAACATTGTATCATATTTTGTTGCCGTGGACTTCTGAAACTGCTTCAGAAATGACAAATGCTGACATCATAGATGAATTGTGATCATTACAATCTAGTGAAGAATATATTAAACAGTTTTATGCTAAGAAGAAAAGATTTCTCCCTGGGTTTAAGGATCCCAGTGACTAAAAAAAAAAAAACCAAACAAAAAAAAAATCCTGAGAAAGAATCCATTTTAATTCAGAGATAAAGTAGCTACCAATTATTAAACTGTAGATATTCTAATGCTGACACAGATAAAGAAAAATATTTTATTTAAAATAAACAAATACAAGCATTCAAAGTATGCAAAGATACCTGAGGTCTCACTGCTGAAGTTAGATTTCTGAGTTATGCCTTGGCTAAGATGTTGTTCTGCAGAGTTAAAATATACTGCAAAGATACACTTTCAAGAAAAAAAATAAAAATCTTTCAGGTTTAGAATGAGATATTAAAAAAGAAAAAAAGAAGCCAAAACTAAAACCAAACCTAAAGCTGCCATTTATTATCCTCTGAACTCTGGATTTGAGAATCAATCTGTGCTTTCTTCTGCCTTGTTGCTATGTCCTGAAATGAGTCGGTCTATAGCAGAGACAGTCTGAGGTCATGTGGAGTGCCATTCTCCTGTAGGCATACTTTCACTAGCTAAAACTCTCCTTAAATCCACAAAGCCTAAGCAAAATTGAAACTTCTGCAGCTCTTAGTACTCTACACTTCTTTCTTGGAAAGAAACAGAGAATGAGAAAGAAACTGCTCATTTTCATCAATATAATTAAATTACATAGCTCAAATATCCCTTGCATTAAACCTATTCAAGTGGGATTTCATTTTTTTTTCCAAACTTGATGAAGCTCATAATCCTTTTAGTAATTAAATCAAGACTGAAGAAATGCCAATGCTGCATTGCCATTTAACAGATGGTTATATGGACTATGAAATAATTAAATACTAGTTTTCAGAAAATTTCTACTTAGTTTTTGATCTCAGTAAGGACTAAAATATAGCACTTGGGATAATCTGATTTTGAAACAGTTTGTGGTTTTCTTGCATGCAGGAAAAACAAAAGCATTAATCTTTTCATATAGAATTTTTATTTTAAACCTGAGATACCAAATGGAAAACATTTATCTGAAAAGGAATCACTTTAGTAACTCATGAGCAATTTTAAAAGTAGAAATAAGGCAAGAGTTTCTTCTCAACTATAAAAATACACTATCAGTTCCTACTGTAATACATGTAGTTACTTTTTGCTGCTATTGAAATTTGTATTACTTAAAATTTTGAAAAGTAATGCCTCTACTGATGGATGATATGCTGTCAAGATATCTGCTGTCCTTCTTGATAGCTATGGATATTTTTCTTATGATTTATGCTAAAACAAGTGAAAATAATAATTTTTAAGAACCACTTTCATGTACTTCATTGTCCTGCTGGCTTCAGTGAGTTCTTCTAGTTTATGTATCACCTATTAAAAGCTAGCCTTGCCTCTGAACTTAATGTAATAGGCTTTCTTGAAATTGTAACTGACATAACCAATTAAAATATTAATCTTTTTTAAAAGCTTTGAAGGTACATAATAAATATTCACAAGTTTGAACTTGATAGTCAATAAGAAAATGCATTCTACTAATCATTTTCCCTGGAAAGCTTTTATATACCAACTTTCACAAGCAGGCTTAAACTTTTATGTGGGGTTTTGTCTACAGAAAGAGCATCTTTCTGCTCCCCAAACATAGAAGTTAACTTCATGATTTGTGTGATGCAGTTCAGTTTTTTTGCTCAAGGAAATGGGGCAAATTTTAGAGATGAGTGAAAAAATGTAAGACTCTAAAGCCAGGAGTCACCTACACCACAAGAGAACCCAGAGCTGAACAGAAGCAGGAACACCATGCTGAGACCCCCAGTCAGAGAGTATTGCAGAAGCACATCTGCCCAGAAGCAGCTGAATGGAAGGTCAAGCAGAAGGCAACCCAGACTGCTTTACCTAACTCCATTTTTTGTTGTCAACACGCAGCTGGTAAATCAAGCCGGTCCTGTGTTTGTCCATAGGTTTCAGACTTCAGGGTCAGTCAAGATGTGTAGTCATTTGAACTTAGGCATATTGCAGACAGCAAAATACTAATTTATCACTTCCTGGCCGATATTCAGTTTTACAGTGCTAGAAGATATTGGGAGTCTGTGCTTTCTTTCCTGACTAATATATTGTAAGGGTGGACAGGCAGAAAAGCCTGAAAGGAACTGATCCTTTCTCCTTCAGTAGAGAACAGTGGAGTGCCACAAAGTTGCTCTGCTTCCTGGGCTGTGAAACAAAAAGGATATGGCACCCTCTCCACCAGTTTTTCTTTTAAAGAGCACTGATCTGACTGACCTATGCTGTTCTTAGACTTCAATTCTGTCAGCATCAGCTCCACAATGCTAGCAGAATGAGCTTTTCCAGCGTTTTCCAGGCACCTAAACTTTCAACTCCAAGTGGACCACATTGTAAGCTAAATATATAGTCAAAGTCTAATATTGCAGTGAACACAACAGTACCTGTGGTCATTCACAGAAGCAACAATGTAGGCACCTAATGCATATTTGGAAAACGTATAGCAGTTCATAGGTTTACAGAAAGCCAACAAGTTAAGAACAGATTTTGCGAATTGTACTCCTGGGCTTGTTACCACAAATTTCGGCTGCACTACATTTAAAGCTTCTATTATACCCTCTGTTATATTTCTATTGTATTCTGTTTAATCTTTACTTCTTTCCTATCATAAGAATTTAATCTTTTTTACTATTCCTTCTGTCTCTATTAGAACAAATTCACCTTAATTTTGAAAAAAATGTATTTTTACATTACTCTTATAGCTATTATTTCCCCACAGAAGTACACATCTTTCCTTTTGGACTGATGCCAATTATTCTTCATTTTACTGCTGTGCTACTTGGAGCTATTGATCCCTTAAGCAGTTGGTCAGTATTTACAGGTCTGATGAAATTAGCATTGCCTGTTACTTTCCAGTAATTGGGTCTCAAATATCCAGTTGTGATTTCAGTTCTCTCTAGTCCCCTATTTGGCTGTCATCATTCTATTCTCTGTACCACACTACCATCTCAGCTCCCTGACCCCTTCTAAAGCCTTCAGGCAGAAGGTAATAAGCAGAGAGTAGAGAAAAGGGAGAAAATTTTATAAAACTCATAGAAATTAAAGACACGTTTTCAGGTGTTCCCAGCTAGGTGCTGGTGTTGTGCCCAGTCGCATGCCTTCCTATGAGAACAGAGACTGCTAAAATGATCCTTTGTGTACTGATGTGAGCTAGAAGTGTGATCAGTTTGCTCAGTGCAGTGAAAAAGCAGATACCACTGTGGTTTTCCCTTGCTCTCTATCCTGCTATGCCTGGACCAGAAAGACCTCTACACTAAACCCACTGCTGGTCTGGAGCCAGGACAGGAGGCGTAACTTAATTTATGCAGGGTTCAGAACATTAATTGTAGAGATTGGGAAAGGAAAAAAAGAAAAAAAAAATCGCTTTCCTAGGTAAGAAGTTAAAAGAAGTTTCCAGGTGGATTTTGTACACATATATTTTTGTGCAGTGGGCCAGTCAGTCCTGTAAGGTGCTGGCTGATGTTACAGAAAGGAGAGACTCCTCGCCACTTTTCCCTTTCTGAGGAGCCACCTCAGAATTACACATGTGGAGATGAAAGAAGGCAGATGTGCATCTGCACCTGGTGTAAGGCACATATACCTAACTCAAAGTGGCTCAGTACAGCATAGAACTCTATGGAAAACTCGAATACAAACAGTCTTAGCAACCAAATTTTTCTCTCATTTCGGTTAAGGGTGGGTCACTTCCCCTTCTGTAGAAACCAACTACGACAGCAGGGCATCATCAGCTATGCAGGAATATTGTCTGTGATGTCTTTCCTAAAATAGTCTCAGTTAAGGTCTATTTCTTCTAACCTATTGCAGAAATATGCAATCTTCACACAAATTTGTATGGTGGGATTCAACAACTAACTCATAACTATCCATTATCATTTTGTTTATTTGCTGAGACTTGCTGCTGTGAATATACTAGCAGTAGTTTCAGAAAAGTATATTTACTTTATTCAGTCTCACAATTCCTAGGTCTTAACTCTGAGGAAAATATGCTTATATTTGTACCTCTGGTTAATACTCGTGATTTATAATACTGCACTTTTAAGTTTTAAACACTCTCTTTTAAGGTCTAAATACCTTGCTTATGTCATTTACTATTGTTCTACTCATGCTGGATTTGGATCTACCAGTTTTGAGTATTCTGTGTAAACACTCCCTACTCTAATTGTCTTTCAAGAATTTGTCTTGAAAGAAAACATTCACATATAATTGTGCCAATGGAAATTAGTCACTTTTTAACTCCTATAGATGCATTTTTTTAGAACAAGACCTTACTCTTGTTTCCTTAATACAATATTCAAAGTACTTACATAAAACTATTTCTGTATTGAAATAACCTTTCAATATAGAAGTCAAACTGATTGTTTTGAAATGAAAAAGGGGTTTTCTTTCTCCACCTGATTACTGATGGAAAATTTGAAGCAGACTGCTACTTCTAATGGTGGTTTTCTTACTCTCAGAGACATCACAGAACTGTCAGAAGGTATGTTAATTTTCCCAACTGTTATACTTCTTTTGCCAACTTCAGGAAGTTTCCATTTAGAGGAAAAGTTAATTTAGTCTCCAGTACCATTTTATGGTCTCCCTAATGACAAACGCACTTTTTAATATAAATGAAAGAGCTGCAATAACTGTGGGGAAAGCTAAGACAGCCAGCCGTATTTACTGCTCACCACAGGCCTGTAATAGAAGGGTATGTTAAAAGTTTACATGCAGGTTTATTGTTATAATAGCTCAAACCAGATTAAAAAATCTTCAGTGAATTAAGGTATAAATCATAACATATCACTTTTCTCTTTTTAGCAGACAAGAAAATGTTTTTTCTTGCGTTTGATTTTTGCAGAACGCTCTCCAGACAGACATATCATCAGTGTGAATCCTCTGGGCTGATATTAGCCTTTGTTCTACAGAACTATTATTCTGCTTAAAGACCTTCTGACTGGGATTAAGATTAAAATGTAGATGTGTCTCACTTTCTTTTAGCCTGGAAAAATTCTGGTTTGATTGCAAACAAGACTATGAGGAGAAAAAAAATCAATTATCTGCTAGGAAGGCATGAAATTTCTTCACTGTCACCAATGATAGTTTCATTTAAATGTGAATCTGTAGAGACAGCTAGGTATCCTCTGTGCTAAATGACTACTGTGAGATATAGAAATATGTTCTGGCTACAGTATCTTCTCTTTTCCAAGGAGGTGGATGGCAAACAAGATTCATACAGAATGAGCATCAGTCAGTGAAAATGTAACTGTCTGAGTCACAAAGGGGATGGATTAAGCTATCAAATATTGCCATTAAAAAAAAATCTTCTGTAAACATTAATCTAAATCTTATAAATCACTAGGTTGTCAAATGGGAATTGGAGAAAATTACACAAAGATTACAAAGAATGGCCTTCGACATCTCTAATTTGTTTATTACCGTGGTAAAATACCACATTCAGCAGAAGTACTGAAGAGGGATAACTTCCATTAGAGTAAGAAATAAATGTTTAAGTCAGGAGGATAGATGATTCTTACTAGATGGTTCTTATTTGTTATAGAATGAGATTACTGTATTGTTCACTGAAGTATTATTTTTCCAAATGAACAAGATAGGCCCAGGGAGGACAAAAGGAAGACAGAATACCTAGCTTTCTCTTCTTATATATACATATCCATTTCTACTTGTATATACATATACACACATGAATACAAATATATATATTTGTCTATGCATAAGCTCTGTAATTTCAAGAGCCAGAAGCTAATAGTCCTTACACCTTGGCTCGGGGGACATAGTTTTAGCCACAACAAAGTGTGGTCCTTACTTGACAGCTCCCACTTTGTCCTGTATAGTTTGGTCTCAACCCAAGCTGATCTGATCTCTTTATCACCTGCTAAACTTTTTGAAATTTTTCCTGCTATATTTTGTCCAGACACAGACTTTTTCAGAACTCCTTTCAATGTAATGATTAAATTTTCCAGACCACAGAAAAAATAAAGAGCAGTGTGGGGAAGGAGAGGAAGACTGCATTAACCAAACAGCACCACAATTTCCAACCATGCCTGTAATTTAGAGAGGTGGCATGATGAGGAAAAGACTCCTCTTCCCTCAGCCTCATATCCTTTCTTGGCTCTAATGGGTTTAAACTTGTTGCAGTGCTGAGAGCACAGCACAGGTCTCTGACTCCTGAGCAGAGCCCATGTCTCCTGTGCCATCTTGGGCTGGGCACATCATCGGTGCAATGATGCTGGTCTGGTGGCACTGGTGGCTACAGGCCCAGATGCTGAGCATCTGCTTGGCAGGATCCCATCCTGTCTGATCCTTCCATGGCCAAGTCCCTGGTGTATGAGTGTGGCTGCCTGGCAAGGCCTAGTGGAGAAGGACAGAGGAGAGCAGATGCCAGCACACTCTGCAAAGAGAACATCGGGTGCTGCACCTCTGTTTAATTAACTCAGACTTGAATTGGCTTTTTATGGGTGTTTGGCAATATTTGTGTTAATTAGGGATGCATTACAAGAAAACTGGTCTCAGAGCAGAAGTTTATCAAACCCTAATAAAGCATTACATCCTCCAGGATTAATTATTTTTTTTCCCAATCCTGTGAGCCACAAATGATGTTAATTAAACAGAGGCTTACCTCTTCTCTTGTTTTCAATAAGTAGTATGAGGCAGAGAAGATTAGGAATGAAATGAAAGTTTTGCTTTTTTCTCTAATGACTTTTTTTTTTTTCCAATAGCATTGTGTGATCAGTTATAACTTTAATCGATAAGAAAGGTTGAACTACTAAGGTCCTGCAGGAAGAATATCTTCTTAGGCCTTTAAGGTCTTGAACTAATCAACTCCCAGAAGTGGAGGATCATAACAAAAGGAGCTGAGCAATCTGTTGTCAGTCAAAACTCAAAAAAGTTTATAGTATTTTTCCTCTCTTTTTATTTTTTCTTTCCCCCGTGGTAACAGCAGGAGCATTCTTCTCTGCCCCTAAACAGATCATTTGCTGGTTTTTAATAAAGAAGTTGGCAAGAAGCATGAAGAAATCATTATAGTCCTATTTCATCAGGAGATGTGAGGATCTATTCATCACGTTTCACCTGTTTATGTGAGATGTGCTAAGGAATGTTTTGAAACTTTAATTGAAAACCATATATGCTGGGAAAAAAGAAGGAGAGGAGAGGACTACCTACAGCCATGACACAGTTCAGGGAAATGACAGTAGATAGAAGAGCTGAGAGTTTTCAGGCAGTTACTCCATGATCAAAAGTATTGTCAAGATTTTTGTGAATGCCTGTAAAATTTTAGAGTGTCATGACCATGTGTGTATGTGTAGGTGTGTCTGTGTGTAAAATGAATACAAACACAACACTGAAGCGCATTATTTCGATCCATATACCTTACACATTTATATATGTAATTATTCATATACACACACAAACAACATTCACCACAGACAACAAAAAAAGCAGACAGAAAATCACATGTAGCCAGCACACAGTAAAATATATAAAATAGGACATAACTATATTTGCTCTGCTCTGTTATTCATCATTCTAGTTTATTATTATGTAGGATATGAATTATTCATTTTTAAGCACAATAGGAAAACATTAGTACTGTTTAATGGCCAAGTGGGATTTTCTAATGAAAGACTTGTGAGTCATTCACTGTAATGAGGAACGTTTTTACAGGAGAAGGTATTAAGTGTAAGAAGTAGTCATAACTTCTTTTTTGGACAGAGACATCCTGGATTATGAAAATAGCTGCATTTCATTTATGCATAGAGAAAATGAGAAGTGGGTGACAGCATTTTCTTTTCATAAAATGCAAATCACTGTGTAAATTAGCTCCCAACTAGTAAGCCATACTGGCTATGGTCCTAATAACAGAACAAAAAAAAAAAAAGGGGGATTGGCGAGCAGTTCCACCAGCCCCCCAGGGGTATGGAAGGAGCTGGTAGAAAAGCTCTCCAAGTCACTTTCAATCATTTATCAGCAGTCCTGGCTAGCCAAGGAGGTCTCAGTAGACTAAAAGTTAGCCAAGGTGACATGCCATCTACAGGAAGCGGAATCCAGGGAACTACAGGCCTGTCAGTCTGACCTCAGTGTAGGGAAGGTCATGGAGAAGATGATCTTGATTGCCATCCTGGGCATGCACAGAATAACTGTGGGATTGGGCCTAACCAACATGGGTTTATGAAAGGCAGACCCAGCTGGACTAACCTGATCTCCTTCTATGACAGGGTGACTTACTTAGTAGATCATGGAAAGGCTGTCGATATTCTCTACCTAGATATTGGTAAAACCCTTGGCACTATTTTCAATAGCCTTTTCCTGAAGAAACTGGATTCTGCTCTGTGTAATGTCTTTATCGGTGACCTGGACGAGGGGATTAAGTTCACCTTCCATCAGTTTGCAGACAACATCAAGCTGAGTGGGAGTTGTTGATCTGCTGGAGGGTAGGAAGGCTCTGTAGAGACATCCAGGAAGGCTGAATTGATGGTCTCAGGCCAATTGTATGAGCTTCAATGAGGCCAAATACCAGGTCCTTCACTTGGATAACAACAAACTCATGTAGCAATACAAGCTTGGTGCAGAGTGGCTGGAAAGTTGCCTGGCAGAAAAGGGACTGGGGGTTTAATTCTCATTGTTCTTTTTTTTCTTTTAATCTGGAAAATGATATTTAACTCCACTCAAGACAGTATTATTTCAGATCAGAGCCAGTCTTGTGTCATTTGCTTGACTTATTGCTTTACATAATATCTAATTCTAATAATCAGGTATTGTAATAATTAAGTACAATACTGATACATATATTGACTTGATCAGATTAATGTAAGGAAGTCATCAATTACATGTTTTTAGATTTCTAGTCTTTAAAATTATATAAGCCTAAGAGGTGATAGAGGCATGCTCCATTCAAAGCAAAAAAGAAATTATGCAGCTTCATTATCACAAGTTAAGGTGCAAACAGAATTTCTTGTCCTGTGTATTGGTTCTTTTGCCAGCATTTTATCACACTAACTTACATAAACTATGTTTTCAGTATGACTGTAACCTGGAAAAAAAAAATCAGGCAAGTCTTATCGAAATAGAGAATGTTATTCCAAATAGACTAGGCTTGCTGTATGCTTCCTAAACAAAAAGTCTATGTTTGTTCTTTGGGATTAAAATCTCTAACACTATTGCTGAAAAACTAAGGGCTTTACTGGCTCAGGTGATTATCAGGGTTCTACCTAATGAAAACATAGGAGATAAAAAAGATATATAAAAGAGGAACAAAAGCTAAGTAGGTATTTCTGAGCCAGAAACTGCTTGTTTCTCTGGAAAATTCTATGGCAAATCAATGAGTTGGGAAAACTTTGTGATACACAGAAGTGAATATGTTAAGCCTGATCTTAAGAAAAAAATTATGTAAAATTATTTTGAAATTATTTTACTTGCCCCTGTGGCCTCTCAGGGTTTTTTTTGTTTGGTGGGGGTTTTTTTTGTGTTTTGTTTGTTTGTTTGGGTTTTTATTTTGTTTGGGTTTTTTGTTCGTTTGTTTTTTTTGTTGTTGGTTTGGTTTTTTGTGTGTGTGTGTTTTTTGTTTGGTTTGCGGTGTTTTTTGTGTATTCTTTTTTGGGTTTTGTTTTGTTTTTTCCCCCAAATGGGACATGATCTACATTGGAAGAAAGTTCTTAAAAGCTCTTGTGCATACTTATATTTGATAAAACATATTTATCACCAAATAGCCTCAGGCATGCATTATGTTCAAAAGTCATTGAACCACTTGTTTCATCCAAGTCACAAAATTTAATCTGTCACATAATGTCTGTAATAACTATACACCTGCTTATGAGACTTGATTCCTTCTAATTTTGCTTGCTGCAATTGCTATCTGATTGCCACAGTTCAAAGTATTTCTCAGTGGATGTTCAAGACATAAATTTAGTTTCATCATATTATATACTTACTAGAAAGCATCAGTGAAAATGTATCCAGAATTCTTTGTCATTGTGCTGTCTGTATTTGCTGTATAAGTACATTCAGAGGTATGCTTGTGAGAATGAGATG
Source organism: Formicarius rufipectus (assembly GCA_013399695.1). Classification (NCBI taxonomy): domain Eukaryota; kingdom Metazoa; phylum Chordata; class Aves; order Passeriformes; family Formicariidae; genus Formicarius; species Formicarius rufipectus. The sequence continues at coordinate 1,309,559 of VXAU01004605.1, read as the reverse complement.
GATCCATAGGGAAATTGGCTCATGTCTTAAATTCCCCTGAACATCTGAGAAACAAAGGAACATGTTACTTATGGAGTCCTGTAGACATGTAAACATGTCCTGTGTGCTTAAATGCTTTGTGAGGTCAAAGTCCAAACCAGATAAATATATGAAGACTAATACAAAATAGCTGCTGAATCAGAACATGCAGTATTGCATCCTGCAGTTTAAGCTGTTCTGCAAGACACTTGCTGTCTCCCTTCCTGCACAGCTTCCTTGCCCATTTTCAAATAGTGATCAGTGTCCATCAGAACTACCCACTATTAAACTGAAACAGTCCCAGTGGATTATATGTTACATAGGTAGGTGTCTGGATGGGCTGTCTTTGTCATCTATGTGGGTGAGAAAGCATTGTTAACAGTTATATGTCAGTCTGTAAAACATTTAAATAAGTGTTTTCTATTTTGAAAAGTGGTGTAAAATACAACATAAAAGAAAAAATTTACACATTACTGAAAAAATATTGTGTTAAAATACCCTCAGAATGATTTTCTGATTAGGTAAATTTTAATGTGTGCTCTATGTTTTGGGCAACAGCCCTCCACTCCATATTGTAAAAAAAAAATTTTACTGTAATTAAGAAATATTTGGGTGCAAAAGTACAGATTGTAAAGTAGATACAGAAATAAATATGAGTTGTAGAACTTCCTTAGAACACACCATGAAACCTCAGCTCCTGCACTGCCTCTGCTTTGAGTGGTATTCTTAGGATGAATTTTTAATTATTTAATGACATTTTCCTATTAGCATGTTACACTGTTTATTTTTCCATTAAACAAGGAACAGTGTTTGACTAAACTTGTAGTTCTGATAATGATTATACTCATTACATACAACAATAATCACGTCTTTCTTAGAAATCTCCTGATTACAATAAAATTAGTATCATCCCCAAGTGGCTTAAAGTCACTTACTGAGACATGGAATGTCTCAGTATGCTGGAAATTCGTGCTCAAGTGAGAAGTTCTGCAACAGAAATGAACAAGATCACTTTTGCAATACAGGAAGAATAAACATTTTCTGTTCCTTTCTTGCAGAAAGCCTTATCTTTCCTTCTGTTTTACTGACAATGACTAATTCACCTGAACTTTCAAATACAACAACAACAACAAAAAGCTAAATGAAAAACAGTTTTGAAAATACCACTACAGGAAAAATATTCTCTTAATATAGCAGCGTCAAAATGCTTTCCATTAACTGCTGTGGCTGTGTGAACACAATTCTTGTGTTTCTCTTCTGTCCAGTAAAACAAGAGAATTCTACGTAGCAGGCTTAATCTCATTAGTAAAACGTGAATAGAAATATCAAGGCTTTTTCCTTTTCTTTCTACTTTTCTGATTAGAAAAATGTCAAGCAAATAAACATACAAGCAAACAGAAGAAAAGAAAAACAACAACAAAGAGCTGAAAGACAGAAAGGCAATGCTGAAAGCCTTTGAATTTTGCTTCCCCTGACAACCTATCTTGATGTTCATTGCAAAAAAATGTAGGAGACCTATAAAGAGAGGAAAACAGCTCTCAAAATGGATGTCACAGGAATCAGAGTAAAGGCAGGCATGGAAGACTGAATCAAAGCATTTGAAACATGGAGTTTTCCTCAACTATAAGACCAGCTGTTTTATGAATATGAGCAGTGGGTGTATAAGCAAATCACTGTAGAAGGCTATATAGCATTTAATGATTCAGATTTATCATGTAACAGAAATTGTCTCAGCAACATGAAGAAGCTAAAACTGGAAATTCCTCTCTCTACCATTAAAAAGGAATGTATATGAATCCATGTGAAAAATGTTTTAAAATACTGCCTTCTTGAGTGCCTTTTTTCAACACTAAGGGCTAAAATAATGCTTTTCTGTCTTAGCAATTTCACATAGCCCTGTCATACAGAAATGGTCCCATGCAATGCAGTAGTTTTCTTTGTGATATTCTTTATAAGATTTATAAACTTTGTATTTCTGACCTTTCTAAAGAACCTCACAAAAAAAGAGAAAGGTCATATACATTTCCAAGCTCTAGTCAGAATTTATTTCAGCATTTGGTTGCACCTGGAACTATGGATTTCAACATTTTATTTCTAAGGCTTATCTCCTCACCTCATTTTATGTTAATTTGATCACTCAAAATTAACTAAATGAAAGATGAAACCATGATGCATGACTACACTGGCTTAAAACAAAACAAAACAAAAACCTTCTTAGTTCTCATATAATTAGCAATCATAATGTATCCATTTTTCTATTAGAAAAAGAGGTTGTACTTTAAAAGAAGTTAATTGCTAAATGTATTAACTATTTCTAGTAAATGCAAAATGGGAGTTTGAAGAAGGTTCCAAACTGTAATAGTGAGGAGTTTTGTAAAAACATTTCAGAGGAGGTGAGAAGAGAGAGAAACCTGACCAGCACTGAGAAAAAAAAAAGAAATTAAGTAGTTGCTTAAAATAATAGGAGAATGACTTCTGTGGACCCAAAGGCCCCTTGTTCTTAGCATACTAGCAAGAAGGACTGCAGCATATATATACATTTTTAAATTTATTATTTGTTTCTGATGGGACCTTATAACAAGATTAGAGAAGAGTGAACATTTGACCAAAAGATGTCTGTGGTGAGAAAGAGAAGTAAGAAACAGTGAGACCTCAAAAATAATTTTCTGTATTTGGTTTAAGCACTTTCAAAGCTGGAGTCTGAGCCTATAAAAGGCAAAGAATGAAAGGAATCAAATTACATCAAAGACTATGTATTTTTTGTGTCATTTATGATTAATGTTTCTGTAGAGGATAGATGATGCATAATACACAAAATGAGAGTATTTAACTCCTCTGCTTCAAGACATTGCAATATATCCCAGTAGAAGGCTTTCCAATTGATTTACTCTGCTGGACTGGCACAGGGAGAGGTGAGGATCTGGCCTTGTTTCTCTGATTTCCAAAGCAAAATTTCAGGATCTTTAACAGAGTGAAAATTAGAAATAGTTAGAAAACCAATGAGACAGTGTAAGACATTTATCTGCACAAATCTTACATCAATTTCAGAAAAGACTAAGGAAGCCTTGTCTTGAATTATGTTGGTTCAATAACTTTTAAAAATGTGTGCTAAGCACTCTTCCCTTATGCATTCCTGTCTAGCCATATGACAAAAGCTCTCCAGCTGTGTGGATCCTAGGGATCAGAAACACCGTCCTGTCCCATCAGCTTTACCAAATGTACTGCCAAGGACTTGGGTAACTTCATGTGCTCATCACCCAGCCTAACCTAGACTCCTGCTTGGGATATGGGCACAGTTTTTGTTTTAGAAAAGAAGCCACAGGTGGGAGAGAATAGGAGTTTCTGCAGACCTATTGTTTTTCCAAAACATAGGGCCCAAAAGCCCTCCTCCACGCCATTCATTTGGAATACTGTGCCTCACATCTACTTCATGACCTCTCACGTTAAGGATTTTGTGACTAAATGTCAGGGGAGGTTGCTCAAATCCCAAGTATTTTATAACAAATCATGAAGTATTGGCAGATGAATCAAAAAGTTAGCAAGTTCCTACAATTGCTAGGCTATTTTTCTCAAACTCACTACACCAAATACTTTCAGCAATAAAAATTAATTTTTGATATCTCAAAATTTCAGTATAAAACTGCAGAGACATAGTGTAGCATGTTATTAAAAAATAGCATTGAAATAATAGTTTGATTATGTTTTTCATATTTCTTACATTAAAAAAAATAAATCTCCTGAAGGTTTTTCTATTCCACAAGCCATCTATTTTAAGTCTTGTGCTACTCTACCAACATTAGGCATGTTCCTTGAAACTAATCAAGGAAAGAGTGACAGTGAATCATAATTCTGAGCTGCAATTGTTTAATTTAATAAATGGAAATCAATTATTTTAGAAATATCAGATGTCACATAACATTTGTTTCATTGTATTAATTTCCATTAAACTTCGTTGACTTCAGATCATTTTAATGATTCTTCCCCTCTGGGCAGACTATCATTTCAATCATTTGGAGATAGACTTTTTTTTCAATTAAGTTCAAGGCAGTTTAAAAAATGTGCTTTCAAAAGAAATTATATGAAAGAGGATAAGAGATGAAAAACTATTTGGATTAAAGACTTAATTTTGAGTAACAGATATTATATCTACTACAGAATTCAAATCAGTTCAGCTTGTATCCTGTATATTGCTACCAAGGGCTTGCATACCCCTTCTGGAGAAAGAAATGCCTAAACTATTGCAAAACCTTGATTTATTGCATATATTTATTTCACTGTATTATATAGATACTGTTCACAGAGGAATGGTTGCCAGACATGCTTTGAGAAGGTCATTCATTAATATGTATGTTTTTAAGTGTTGTTAATTAACAATGCAGTTGATATTCTGGATTTTTTTTCCTGCTGAAGCCCTAGGACTTCCTTTTGTCCTTCCAGACTCTGTTCATTGATCCCTTGCTTATCTAGAGTCTCATAAAGATTTACTTGCAGTCAGCAACAGTGTTGATCTTCTAGGACATGTCCTCCATCTCTGTGAATATCAGAATAATGAAAAGACAAGACTACATTCCTTTTTTAAAAGAATGTCATTCACTGCTATTGCTATTTCCCACAAAACAAGATATATCCAAATATTTTTTCCCACCATTAACAGGTGAACAAAATTTCAGTCTTCTCTATGTACAGGCCTGCTTCCAATTCACTCTAGAATACCTTTCTCCCAAGGTATGGGAAGTCCACAGCTGAAGTTTTAGGTCATGAGTACCATGCAGCATTGCCCACTTGGGTCTCTAAAATCTGCCTCTGAGACTCTTGAATTACCCATACCCTCTCTCCTTCCAGCTTTCTGGCTGAACCACTGTATTTCCCTTGAAGTTGGAAGAACTAGGTTTACTCTGAATAACTAGCCTGTACTCTGTCATTTTCAACTGCTGCACATTTTCACCCTTCATCTCTTATAAACTGTACAAACCTATTCTGATATTAGAATGTATCTGTTTGTTCTTATAGGACCCATTGAATGAGGCTTTCCTTATTTCTTTCAGGGACATCCCTTGGGATGATCCATCATCTACTGTTTGATCTCCAGAGTCTTCTCTGGGAAAATAAAAAATAAAAATAAAAAAATAATAATAATTAAAAAAAGACCATGAGAAATGTCATATAACTTTGACCTATACTGTCTGTCCTTATCCCAGCTATGTTGGTTTGTCCTCATCATCAGTGCCTTCCAGAACTGTTCAAACTTTGACACCAGAAATTAATTGGAAGCTTTGCCAAGCGTGTTTCCTAAGCAGAGCTTTCAAACAAAGCAAAAAATCTTCACAGAGAGGACAAGAAGGAAGTTACCAGTCACTCGCTTCTCCTTTCAGTAAGCTGAGTATTCCCAGGAGAGTACTGCCTTTAACTTTTCTTTTCCTGTTTACTCT
>VXAU01004605.1:1282957-1304007 GCA_013399695.1 Formicarius rufipectus | reverse complement strand
CCTGTCAAAAGAGGAGCTATTCTAAACCTCCACAATGGTCTAGGAAAAGGAAGTGTCTGGAGGAATGGACCAAATTATGAAATTCTCCAAAGGATAAGGATCACATCCATCCTGTAGAGTAAGGACTGTTGGTGCCAGGGTGACCTCTGTATCAAAGTACTCATGATTCTTATGCTTTAATTCACCTGTACTATGAACAATTACTATATACTTTCAAAGGCAAAACCAATGGAGTTGTGTACTGCCATGGTTTATCATTTTGCAGTGCCGCTGTGTTGCTGTCTCATATTAGACCTATTGCCACCAAAGAAAGAAATAAGTTTTTTATTTTTATTTCTAAATTTATAAGTAGAAGGACAAAATGTCTGTTTACATGAAAAGAACATGGTATGCTGTGTTCCCAGCAGCGGATGTGTAAGCCTGTCCAGACAAGAAAGCTTTCCTGTTTTCACCAGCAAATAATTTATGCAAACAAAATGGACACAGAAATGAAAATAGCCCCATAGTGCTTCAATACCCCTTCTTTCACTTCTCTACTGCAACCACAAAAGTCATTGAAACAGGATATATTGCTTTCTACCATTCCATATACTCTTGCTAAAAGTAATGACAATTAAATTAAGTACTGGTATAAAAGGTAGGAGGAATAACTAAGACAGGAAAAATGTCGCTTAATGTTTATGAGGTATTTAACATTGGTTTCAGTAATACAATACTATTATTTCTGTGTAAAACTGACACTAAGTAATTTAATGCCCATTACATTGTCTGAAAATTGTCTTAATCTAATAATGGCTAGTGAAAAATCCACTTAGTAGTTTAGCGTATTCACACATCCCGTATGCTTGAGAGGTTTTAATTATGACTCAGAAATGGACCTTAGAGTAATAAAATGTTATTCTTCGGAATGGGAAGTTGTTCCTTTCCCTCTGCCTTTTTAATTCCTTCCTTTTCCTATTTTTTAAAACTGATTTTTATTTTCATGACCCAAATGGTAAATGACAGAAAATTTTCCTAACTCTGAAAAAAAATTACTTCTAATAAGATTTAAAAGGTTTAAAAAGTACTGGCCTACACCTTTCTCCTATTCAGGCTTATCACTTTATAAGCTTATTAAAGTCTAAATAAAAGACTTATCAGCTTGAATTAATGTCCCTTTGTGAGATGTTTGAGTTTCTTTTCTTTCCCTTTTCTACCATATCCTCTCTATTTTTTTCTAATGGGACAATGATTTCAGTGAATCTATTACATATCACAATAGCAGGGCATTTTCTGCCTTTAAAGAATGTAATTGCCTTCCTAATGAAGTAGTGTGTATTGCAATATATTTAATTGCAGCAGTATAGTTTACCCAAATGTGGAAGAGAAGAAAAAAAACCAAACAACTGAATTTGCTACAAGTTTTTTGTATTAAAACCTTACAGAGAGAGAAACCTAGGTCATTAATAGCCAAATCCTGTAAAGATCATCAGTACTAAAATAGCTTCCAGAGTGAAATCCAGACCATGATGTTTGATACTTGAGCTTCCAATGCTGCCTTGGACAGGATCCACAGCAGTGTGAGGAGAGCATCCCAACTACTAGTCCATACAGTCTCTTTGGGACTGTTCCTGGCCCAACAGTTTTGTTCAACTTCTACAAAAGACCAAATGACTTTTTCCTCTGAGCCTAGTCTGTAGCCTTGGTCAGACAATCACAGAATCACAGGTTATGCTGAGTTGAAAGGGACCCATAAAGACAGGATCATCCCTAAGCACCATCCAAATATTTCTTGAACTCTGTCAGCCTTGGTGCTGTGACCAGTGCCCTGGGGAGACTGTTCCAACACCCAGCCACCCTCTGGGTGAAGAAATTCTTTCTAATATCCAACCTAAAGCTCCCCTGACACAACACCAGGCCCTATCTTGGGTCCTGTCATGGGTCACCACAGAGAAGAGATCAGTGCCTGTCCCTCCTCTTCCTCTCACAAGGAAGTTGTGACCGCAATGAGGTCACAACTCGGTCTCCTGCAGGCTGAACATCCCAAGTAAACTCAGCCATTCCTCACCTGGCTTCCCCTCAAGGCCCTTCACCATCTTCATTGTCCTCCTTTGGACGCTCTCTAAGAACTTAATGTCTTATATTGCAGTGCCTAAAAGTGCCCGCAATATTCAAGGTGAGGCCATTCCAGTGCAAAGCAGAGTGGGACAATCCCCTCCCTTGCCTGGCTGGTGATGCTGTGCCTGATGCCCCCCAGGACAGAGTTGGCCCTCCTGGCTGCCAGGGCACTGCTGACTCATATTCAACTTGCCATCAACCAGGACCCCCAGGTCCCTTTCCCTGTCACTGCTTTCCAGTGTCTTATTCCCTAGTCTATATGAATAGCCAGGGTTCCCCATCCCCTGTGCAGAAGTCGGAACTTTCCCTTGTTGAAATTCTTATGGTTGGTGATTGCCCAGTTCTCTAATTTGTCGAGGTCTCTCGGCAGGACCTCCCTGCCTTCCAGGGAGTCAACAGCTCCTTCCAATTTTGTTTCCTCTGCAAACTAGCTCAGTCTTTCCAGTCCTGAGTCCAAGTCATTTATGAAGATGTTGAAGAGCACAGGGCCTGAAATTTGCTCATGAGTAGAAGGTTTTAGGTCCCAGTGTTTGATCCTGTTATGTACCTATTTTGCACCAAGTCATAGCAGCTAGCAATTCTAAGCAAAATTACTTAGATCTGTCAAAAAATTTTAAATGTAAGTGAGAAGGTGCTCCTAGATTTATGTAGAACTAAACTGCTACCTGAACTGATAAGCATATTTTCATAAGTATAAAATCTGGTCTATCATTACATTTAAATACTTGATAAGTCTGAAAATAAGGAGTCTCTGCAACATGTTCTTTGTAGCAAATTAGAGAATCTAGAGGTAAGTGTCCTTTGTATAAAATGAGAAGTTATATCTTTCAGCAAAAAAACTCATTTGAAATATACAGATTTTAGAATAAAATTAATTCTCAGATGAGAGAACAAAGGTAATTATACATATATATTCTATAACATATGATTTTCTTACCCCTTATAATTAATGTGATTTTTATACCAGTGTCTAAAGCTTAGAAAGAAATTTTTGGAGTGGAAGAGGTCATTCTAACAATTTGTTCAGGTCAAATAAACTCACTCATTACGTAATTCATTCTATAACTTATGTATTTATCACCTGCTCATTGTAATTTCTCAGATATTTCAGTCTAGGTTAAGTCATGGCAGGGCATTAACTTAAGACCCACCAAAGGACAATTTCTCTGGTTTTCCTCAATATCCTCCAGCCATATTTCCACATAGAGGCACTTCCTCATCATGTGAAGAATGATCACCCTCTTAAAAGAATTTTTTTTTCCTTTTCCATTTGACTACTCCCAATCTCTTACCAATATCTGTTTTTATTACTTAGCTGGAATTTTAGAGGATGAACTGATCCTTTTGTGCTCTGACTCTCCTTACAGGTCTCCCTATCTGGGGAGTTAACTCAAATTCCATCTGGAGCAGACGAATGTGAGCTGTGCTCCCATTGCAACTGTACTCCACCTCAATAGTCAGAGTTGAAGCCTTTTGTAATTGGAAAATTTTTGTTGAACTTCCCAAATCACAAGAGTGGGTATTGCACTTTTACCTTCATCAGTTATTGATAAGTTCTAATTTTTAAGTGAACGCTTAGCCTGATGTCAAGTTTTTCTTATCACAAAGGCTATTATTTATTGAATATAAAAATACCTTTTCTGTTAATTCCACATTCATTCCTCACTTTTTTTTTTTTGTATTGGTTGCATGACTGCCTCTCTGTCTTATTTATCATCAACAGGTCCAGAATTTTGTTTCTATTCCCTGTTCAGATGAGTGATCAATTACTCCTGACACTTCTACTTTCAAATTCATGGTTTCTCATCAATGTGTGTTCATTCAAGTGACTTCAACATTCTCTTTACATAAACATTCATGTTTGTAAAAGTCAACTATGAGACCACAAGAAACAAATAGATTCATAAGAAGGATTTGAATAAATATATTTTAAAATGAATATTCAAAGCTACTTATTTTTCACTATTTGACTGGTAACTCTAAACAAAGAAAATAAGATAACTAGGAAAGAGACTGCAAAAGGATAAAAAAAATATAGAATCAAAGGGGAAATGTAACACCATTAAGTGTCATATAGTGTAAAATGCACCCTTTACTGGAAAAGCATTGCCCTGAGGCACTCATTTGGACAGAAAACAAAAATATGGCCAGTGTGACAATACTGTGGGACACTTCAAGCATATCCTGATTTTCTGTGAGTTTGACACTGCAGTTATATGGTTACATTTCATTTGGTTGTACGCAGGTAAATATAATCTTAACAACAAAATCAACTAATCCTTATAACAAAGGATTAAAACTTTGTAGCATAAAAAGCAGTTTAAAGGCAGTGTTACTATTACATTTAGATAACACTAGCTGCTTAGTTGCAAAAAACAAGTGTGAGCTGCAGAAATTATATTCCTCGTGAGGCATCAAGGTTCAAGCAAGAGCAGGAGCATTCAGACCTATTAAACACTAGGAAAGCATTAAGTTATAGTGGACTTCGTAGAGTAACTGGCAAATGCTTTTCAGTTTCAGATGCTTGCTAAAAATCTCTGCTTTGAAGATATTTAAATGTTTAAACTCAAAAATAAGCCTCTCCTGTGGACAATGTTAATAGGGAAAAGCAATATGTTTTATTAGATCAACTACTCTAGCTAGAGGATGAGAAGCTTTTAGGGATACAAGACTGTTCCAGGTCTTAAACAGAAGAAACACACTTCAGACTTAATGTACATGAAGAAAAATTGCTCTGACTTTAAATTTATTTATGCTAATTTGTTTTTGTACTGCCTGAGTAGACATTTGGCAAGATGGGAAGTGAACACTGGTAAGCCTGATCATAAAAATTGTGTGTGCGCTCGTCAGGGATATTCACAGCGGAGCAGTCCATGAGGTCCCATGGGAACACCTCCAGTAGCTGCAGCCATGACCACAATTTCATGACAAGGCAAGCAAGTGAAATGGGTCCTGCTCTGCCTTTCACCACTACTGGGGCTTGCTTGACATCACAGTGAGGCAGCTCAGAGCTTAAACTACCAGAAAACTAGATGCTGGGCTTTTTCATTCTCATGTAAAGATTTTGCTGTTGAGATCAAACTCCGTAAAGAACTTTCGACTTTAAAAAATATTCATAAATCTCTGTATTTCCTCTGTTGAGACACATAGACAAAAGAAGTTTCTTATTCATATATGTAGCGTAAGAAAAGGAGCCTGTTTCACAAAGAAGTAATTTAAGAAGGAAAAATAGAGATGTTCAGAAAAGGGTGCTATGGAAACAAAATCTGTATTTTCTTCCAAAACAACTACAGTTTCCTACAAAAATTCCCTACACTTCTCAACTTGTAAAAGAAGCAGAAATAAAGCGGAAGGGCTCCAGTCATCTCCAGTTTTCAAAATGCTTTATAAATCTGTTATTTTTTCTCAGTTTATAGGTAGTATACAAAAGATAGATAAAAACTCAGTGCTTACTTGAGATTACATATTGTGTAAACAAAAATGACGCTTTACATTTCTCGAAATTTTCTTTCTCTTTGACATGAGTTCCTGAAATACATATGCTGAGTTTTATTTTGTAATACTATACATACTGTTTAGCTGACAAGACTGAAAATCTGCTTTTAGAAAATTCTTGTTGTAATTGAGTCCATCATAATTGGGGTTTGCCCAGAAGCAGAAGCCTTATGTCTGATATATGTTCCCTAGAATACTTTAAGTTACCATACATCTGGCTAACATTAGAGTCAAAAACTCTTCTGATTGATCCTATCTCTGACATCATCTCTGTCAACTTCTATATCCTCTTTTCTCTGAGAAGCTGCAGAACTTGTATCAGAGGAAAATTACGTTTAAACATCTCAAAATCTTTGTGCAAGTAAAATGAAAAGGACAAGGTTGTTGCATGCCAGTAAAATACTAAAAAACTAAAAATTCAAGGGTTAATTTTCAGAAGTTTGAGTGTGTTTAAATTCACTAATTCAATCTAAAACCAAAACATCACTCTGCCTTAATGACAGACATCCTCCAAAGGAAGAGATGATGGACATCACTCAAGTTTTAAGGAGAGCAGCAGATAACATTGAGTCATTTTTTTGCTGCCACACACATGTAGCAAGCTTATGTCTGTTGTCACTGTTAAAAAAAAAAAAAAAAAGGCAAAAAACAGCCACATAGATTCTCTTTATTAAGATTGTGTTAGATTTGATATGAGCACTTGTAACTTTTAATATCTGTCTCTATTGAATAAGCCTGTCTTAGCAATGGGAAGGCTATGGTGAAACCACAAGAGTAAACACCTTTGCAGAATTCATGAAGGATTGTGGGAAACACAAATCGTTCCTCTCTCTGAATGAGCACTATTGTTTTAAAAGTTGGAAAATACAATAATAAATGGACGAAGATAAAAAAACTCAAAAAAAAAGGTACTAGGGCTGTATGCAATTGGATTTTTAGCCATTTTTCTTGATCAAATCAAATTACAGAGCTCCAATTTGTAGTCTGCATGGTAAGCTGTTTCATCCTGCTTAATCCAATGGTCTTGGTACCTTTCTGAATTACTGTACTTTATGTCTCTATGTTGTTAGGGTAAGCCTATTACTTTTCCAACAGTTTAAATTAAACTGTCTTCTTTTATGGGTCCACAAAAGTGTTTGAATTTCAGTGGTTGGCATTCATTTGCAAATTCAGTTAAAAAGTTATTCATAAATCTTCCATGTCCCCTGATACTAAAACTAATGTTAACATTAGCCCCTCTGATATTTTGCCACCTGTTTCATACAATCTCTGTGATTATGAGCTTTTATTACCTTTCTGTTTCCATATCATGAAAATTATAATGCACTTGAAGATAATCCAGATTCACAATGAAGTAAAGTTTTGTGAGGCTAATGACTTTACAATTCAGGTGGATGGAATAAATTCCTTCTTACCACTCAGCTGCTATTCAAAAATTTCTTCAGATGTATCCTCCTAACGTCATCACAGAAGCCAAGTCATACTATTCTTTCTATGCAAGACTCCAAACTACAGAGGAAAGCAAAGCGAAGTGGCAGCTAAGTGGAAAAGTGTCTGCCCTGTGGGACCAGAGCATGACCCTCAGGCAGCAATGGTTGCCCGATGAAAGGACATCAGGGAAGACTCCTGTTCACCACAGTTCCACAGCCTGCCATCAGAAAGGGAAATTGCCTCAGCTAGAGGTCATGGCTCTTTCCTGGATACTTATGCTAGCACAATTCCTGCTCAACAGAAAGTCATCTGATTTCTGTGTGCCCTCATTTCCCTCTCTGCAAACAGGCTCGATTACTTCGGCTCTCACCAGTGACACCTCTGACACAGAGTACTCTCACTGAATCTTAAAAAAAAAGAAATGCTACTGGCAGTGAAAGTTTCTTGAGGCCATCCAGCAACCCCCACATTTCTGCCAAGAGGACGATGCCTCAAGCAGGCCCCTCTACTCTGCTTCCCACAAAAGCTGGGATGCCATTTTCTTCCTGTCACTGTCTGAAGTAGCTTTTAACACCTGCCTTTTTCATTTTCATATGAAATGGAACAATTCAGTCATGAAAACGTTTGATGCTGGTGTTGCTAAGCATCTGATGGTTTTACACTAGTCTGTAGAATAGTTTCACAGTCAGTGAAAGCAAGCAAATAATATGTAGGTGAAGTGATAGCAGATGCACTACTGCACTAACTGCTACAGCCGAATGACATATAAGCATATTTACTCTAACAGAGAGCTTTGGGTAGATTTCAGAGATCAAAGTTTCTGTGATACTAAATAGAATTTCTGCTTATTTTTATTCTGGAGCCTGTTAAAAGCACAGTAACAAATTCTTTTGCATTCCAGGGGGCATATGACTTATAAAATACTTGGGTGCCCAAAAACTGCAGATGAAATTTCCAGTATTTAGAAGTCGTCCCATGCCCCATTATCTCAAAATATTGTGAAATATGCAGACAGATGGAAATCTCTTAGTTCTTGGCTCACTAGCTTAAGCTTGTGTGAAAATGAATGCTAGCCCGGCCCAGTTATTTCACTTAGACATTATCACTCTTTAACTGGTGAAGTGCAAAAGTGTCTTCAAGGAGAATTAACTAAACTGTGAGCACAGATTTGGCCAAATATACAGACTAAAAACTTTTATTACCCATCACAAGCAAACCAACATGAGGAATTTCACTTTTGGCTCATAAACAGCTTTACTGATTTGTCATAATACAATTGTTATTATGGTCACCACATGAAAAAACATGAGTCCAGACTGAATGAAAGTCTCTTCTCAATGGGAGAAGTAGAACATATCCCTTTTAGTTTTAAGGGAAAGAAGTAATTTTTTTTATATACACTGAGCTTATCGTGTCTTCTTATTGGAAGCATAATAGCATATTTGTGAAAGCATAATTGGTTTGATAGTTTGAAAATATTTGAATATTCTTTCAAGATACTGGATTCTGAGAAGGAACTATGAGAATTTTATCATTGATGGCATAAGTGAAATTCTGAGGTTATGGAAATTCATAGTTAAAACAGTCATGTTTACACTATTACACTTAGAAGAGTATCTTATACTTGATATAACAGAAATGTTTGGGAAATGTTCTACCTATTTTGAGAAACTATCTTTTCCTTTCAGAACATAATTTTCTTGTTATTGATTTTGGTTATTGCTGTGCACTGACAATTTTTAGCTGAAATAAATTTTCAAAACTTGTTTGTCTTTGATCAGTCTCAGGTAATAGGTGGGATTAAAAGGACGTTTTTGTGCATCTTGTCTCTGATATTCAGGTACACAGCACCATACAAGACATTTAGAGAATAGCACTGATTATATAAACCTGACAACTTTGGACTTTTATTCCCTCTTTTAAAATAGTGATGAGGGGCCTCGTGAGTCTTTGCTGCTTTGATACACAGTTCAAAATGTTCAAAATACTCCATTGTTTTATTTAAAATTCTGTGAAAAAATGGAAATAACATTATTCAGGTTATTCCCAAACCAGCTAATTTAAAGAAAGAAAAAGTCAATTTATCTAGCTTGAGGCCAGTCCTCTGGTGTAAACAGAGGCTTTTAATTTGTGCTAGCTCTGAATGGCTCTGGATATTTCTGGAGCCAGGGATGCTCTACGGAAACTCCATTCCAGGCCAAGCATTGTCAGGACAGGAAGCAGTTTTCCCTTGGCAGAATAGTGGTGAAAATAGCCCTTGGGACACCATGAGAGTGTGCGAAAAGATAAAGTAGACTCACAGGATCCTACGGGATATGATTTCCATTTCTATCCTCAGCCCACTGATTGTGGGCAGACAATATCTTTTGTTGGACATTATTTAGTCATTACCATAACAGCTATCAAAAATTAAAATAAGTCTGTTTAGCAGTTAAAGTGGACAAATGCAAAAAGCCTTCATTTGGGAAATCAACTAAAAAGTAATTAGAACCAGAGAGAGGACACGAGTCTCTTTTCAATTATTTTTTGATTGATTTGGTGACAACTAAACCTTAAGTAACAGCTACATTGCACAGACAAAGAAAACATAAAACCCTAACCCCATAATAATATTTGAAGTCACGGAACTATGATATTTGTTCTAAATTCATCAATATTCAGAAATCAGTGGTAACAAAGTAGCAAGAACAGTGTGGTCAAGTAGAGGCATCACTGTGCCTTCTCTCATGTTTGCTCTTACAAAGCTCAGCCTTGACAAAAGTGCCTGAATAACAATTTCCTGGGGTAACATGGGCATACACAGAGATGCAAATAGCATACACAGGACTGTGGAGGAAACACAAAGGAGGAAGGAAAGCACAAAAGAACCCTGAAACGCTGCAACTGTGCAGAGAAAGAAGAGGGTACCAGAGCAGCAGGAAAAACCTGGTTGGATGCTGTCAAAAGCCATCCCACCAGGAGCACATCTCTGCCTTGACCAGCCAGAGCTGCCTTCTGGTCAGATGCTGAGGTGAGCTTGCGCCTAGTAAGGGCACAGACATCATGAGGAGTGACAAGTATGCCCCATATCCCAGTGTGCAAATCTCAGTTTGTAGACAATTTCAGAACATTTTGGAAGAGTTTAATACTGTGGTTTATCTGTTGTATAATTAGTAGTTATCCTGAATTTACTCTTCACTGACTATGATAACGTATTATGTGTCATTGAAAAAAAAACCAATAAACTACTTTGATGTGGAGTTGATCTGATGATATTCTAGAACTGCATCTATGATTCCCAGACTAGTTGCTAAAAGTTTTTGGTAAAAAAAGTTGCATTATCATTGAAAAAGGATGCCCAGGACTTCTATATCCCAATGGAATAAGCCACATTTTGAATTGTTATTTCTGCTTCTTATTTCAACCACAACAGTCCTTCTTGCAAGGCAAAAGCCAGAGAGGTCCTGAGCAACAAGACCATGGGGATGCTGCAACAGAAAGTGGAAAAGGATTGTTCACTTCTCCCAAATTCTTTCATCTTCAAGCTTCTCACTCCCAGGAGTGTTTTTAATACTCAGATATTTTAGAAAAGGAGAGCCTGTTCATATACAACTGATGGTTTCCTAACATAATTTATTTTATATCCCCCTGGAAGATCAAGTTTGTAAATAGTAATGTCAGCTTTCACGGTGTTAGGACAGAAGGCTGCCTGGCCTTTGTGTGTGATAGGTATTAGGTCTCTATGGGGAATATAGCTTATCTGGGAAGTTTTAGGATCACAGACCGTGTATTTAAAATCCCTTCCTCCTATGTGCAATGGATTTAAGACAAAAAGAATTTGAAAATAGAAATATTCTAGGAACATTTGTGGGGAAAACAGATTTTATCTTCCCCAGCAAGCACCTGACAAACATGAATTTAATTCAAACATCTTTTTAGCAATTGGATTATTGGCAGATGCTCAACAAACTGTCTGTCATTATTTATTTACTGCTTCTGGAGCCCTTCTTTTCACAGTAAAATAAAGCACCAACATTACTTTAAAAATTATGAGATCAACAACTTTTAATAGAATAGACAGAAAGCTAACCTAAACCTTTCAGGATGCAGTTTTCATGTATTCAGAATTTAAAAACATGAACAAAAAACCACTAGGAATGTGGAAACAAGATTAGTGGAAACAACAGTAGTACCTAAATGGCTGTCAATTACATATATTCAAGGACCCTGAGATTAAAAAAATTATTGAATTAAAAAAAAAAAAAGAACGGTTTTTGTATAACAGATATAGAGATACATGAGTAGGTTCAAATGTATCTAGATTCTTTTTTCTCTGCAACCTTGAAGCTGAAACGATTTAACAAAGAAGAAAGCAGCAATTCCCACAAGATCAATATAATCTAGGTGTGAAAAACAGCAGCTATTGAGAAACATGTGATGCTACCAGGAGATCTCTCAACTGATTTCCACACCACTCAAAAACGCAGCCATTTTCATGTTCTTTCTCCATTAGAATAAAACGCATTCAAAAGATGCTGCTATTTTCAAGTGTTAGGTCCTCTATTCATCTGAACACATTTCTTAGAGAGCTACTCTAGTCTTCCTTATTTTGCTAATTATCTTGAGGAGCTCGGAGACTGTTAATTGAAGCATTTCACCAAGTTTATGTCATGAAACAACATTATTTTAACATTTTGACATTAGTTACCCATTAAATGCAGAGTGAAGTTGATGAAATCGAACCAGTGACTCAGGGAATGCATCTTTTGGAAACTGCCTTCTATTTGACAGTAAGAATTAATCATGTTTGAGATGCAATTAAAAGAGAAAGTGTGTCTTTTTCTTAACTTTTTTTTCCTTTGATAAATAGAAATTTTCAGACATTAAGAAAAAAAAGGTGTTAATTTGTATGCTTTGTAGTTTAAGTATAGCAGCTAAAATATTGAGACTCTTCTCATCAAAATATTGTATTGTACAATGAATACTTTCCATTAATTTGATATCAAACTATTTACCATATTTCAGGATAATGGTTTAGTCATGAACTATGTTGATTAAAAATCAGACCGCAATTTTTCCAGAGTTATAGTCACAACTATTATGGAAAGTTCTTGTGAAAAAAAAAAATATTTTGACGTTGAAAATATTACTCAAAAAAGAAAAACAAAACCCACCACAAATAATGTGAAAACAAAGACTTCTTGATCAGCAGTGTTCTTTGTAAATAATCAAATTTAGTTAATAAAAGCAAGGCTTCACTTCAGTACAAATAACTGTGCTAATTAGGAAATTGTCTTACAGAAAAGAAACAAAAAGCTTGCCAAAAGGATGAGTTAAACATTAGTTAACTTGTAATACATTCCAAACCTTTCTATTCTTGACAGCATTATCTTAAATATATTCTCATCATAGATAACATTTTTAATGCTTTGCAACTACTAGGACATCAGATTAATCTAAATATCAATTCTGTGATGGTATGTTCCATTAGATTAACTTCATGTAATTTCTTCCAGAACTTCTGCCAAAATATCTGAGAAAAAAAAACAGATAAAATGGAAGTGTTCTGATATTTGAGAAACCTATGTCATAAGTTAACTGTCCAACATGTGACAGAATGCAAATGTAATCTTTTCCTTCGCTGCTATTTTAAACCATTGACCAGTTTTATCAGCTAAGATATTTTCATTTTTGATCCATATGGGATTATAAAATGCACCCAACTTAAAACATGCAGAAAATTGACTGTAACTTATCTCTACCTCTGGCATATGACTCTGAAGCATGACAAAGATCTTCAACTATGCCATGTGGACAGGGCATAAACTATATGGGTATAGTGCCATCTAATGCCATGGAGAGTTCAGATATGTTGTGCTGTCACCACCTTTAACATTTGGAAAGGTTAAGGGCACCAAAGCTTTCAATTATCAACAGAAATTTGAAGTGAAAAGTGTTCCTGAAATAATGAGAAAAATTTTCTAAAATAGATAGTACTTTTCTTGCTTTTGCAAAACTGCCTGTTTTAAGGCATAACATTTTGAAATGTTTTAAGTACAGTTGAGTGATATGTAGATCTACAGTTCTAAACGCTCTATATCCAAAATTAAAGATTTTGCTGAGCCAAATAAGAGTTAGAGGAGTTCACAGACACAAATATCAGCAGAATATCAAGAGAGAAGATAGAAATGCCAGAGGCTGCTGCCATAGGAAGATATACACAATTTTTTTCTTTTTCCTAAAAAAGTTATGATATGGAATGACTTTTAAGCTAAAAATCCTCAATTATCTAGTTACATTTAACAATGTTCATTTAACACTATTCACCTTGAGAAAATTCATTCTGAAGATATTTAACCTGTTAGATGCTGTTATAGTTTTAGAATCTCATGGAATTTTTCTTTCCCTTACCACCGAATGAGGAGTTCATGGCCCTTATCTTTCTCCACAGCTACACACCAAAGGGGTAGATGATGAGTGAAGGTGTTACCTAGCAACTGTAATCACTGGGGGAGAGTGTGGTAAGGGAAGAGGGCACTTGGTTTTCAGCTGGCAGTGGGGGAGGACTGCTGTGGGAGAGAGAGGTATCTTTTTTTAAATTGGGAGAGCCTCCACCCTGCAGGTTTGGTCTCCTTCCCTCTTCTCCCGTTTTTCCCAATCCCTGGATTTCGGAATTCCGAGTGCTTCAGAGAGAGAGAGAAATTTGCTACCTGGGGCTTTTGCAGCAGGTTTTCCTGAGAGAGCCAACGGCTGCCGGCCCGGGCACGAGGAGCCCCGCAACACTGGTGGCAGCCCCCAAATCAGGGCACCATCCCTCCTCCAGCCAAGGTCTAGGAGAGAGTTTTGCCCACAGAAAAGGATCCCAGGCCTTTCCCTCTCTGCATGGCATTTTCCATCCACTCCACACTGCCCATCCCAGAGAGACACACCGAAACCTCTCCACCCACCCCCGGAGGGGCAGCCCAGCACCAACCAAGGAGCAACATCGCCACCTGCTGTCTGTAAATATTACTGCGCCCAACAGGAGCAGAGACTGCATCATGTTCAGAGCAGGTTACCCACAAAATTGGTCATTTAGTTCTGGTTGCTTTGTTTCTCTTGAATAGATATATAGGGGTGTGTGTATATACATATATATATATTAGTTAAGAACTGTTATCCTTTCTCATACATTAATTTTTATTTTTTTTTTCAATTTAAAGGAGGCTTGTCTCCTTCTTTGGTTTCTAGTCCAACAAATTTCTTAATTTCTTTTAAACTGATACAGACGCATAAAAGCAAATTTCTCTTTTCCCATCTTGAATCATTATTCTTTTGATTTCCCTAAAAGTTGATTTTCCTATTTAACTCTTTCTCCTGATCTCTTATGATGCATGAGTCATCTTTACACATCAATTTCTGTTGTTTTTCCATAGTTTGTCTTTATATCAGACTCTCACAGCATCAGGTATCTGATTATGACCTTTAATGCAATGAAGAATTCTATCAAACTTCTATAATCAAACAAAATATTTAGATGGTATGGAGCTGCACCATTTTCTGCTGCCTAAAACTTATGTTAAGCCTTATGCTTTTCCCCATAAAACTAACATTCTCTTAACATAACCCAACTGCCACAGGATACGCTAGATTTCTTGCTAATCCACTGACAATAGTTTCTTAGGAGTATCAGAGTTTATAAATTTTATTCCAAATAGATTTCAGAATAGAACTGTATATGACATTTCATATACATACCACCTCATGCACCAGTATGACTGCAGCCTAGAGTAAGTAACAGTTGTCATATTCCCGTCACCAGAACACATTATGAGTTATAAAAATTATAGCAAAGACTTAACTGTACCATATCACTTGACTGCCCTACTTGGCTCCCAGTAAGCTGAGAGCTCTGCAAGAGGGCAAGCAATCATTGGCAAAACTGCTTCCATATTTTAGTCTGCTTGTTTATGATCTACATGGCTAAAGAATGAATAACTTAAATCCAAGGGAAGACAAAACTAGGTTGTTCAATGAATTTTCCTTCCATGTCTACCATAGCCAAGTTTTACTACTTGTTTTCCAAGCTGTAGTTGAAATCCTGACTCCAAATGCTACATCTGGTGGTCAAGTGAGCTTCCTCTAGTTGTCAGGCCAATTGCTGAATTCTAAGATCTGTGTTTCTGTGCATGAATTATTCAGATTCAAATAGGTATAAATATCTATCTGTACTTAGTGTAAGAAAAATAAACACATGGAGGACAGCAGAAATATGCATACTGGTTTGTGAGCAAACTGGAATCACATGCCTGGGAAAGGCTGCAAATTGGTGCTCAAAATCTGCTGATAAAGAGGCACTAGACCTCCCTCAGGAAATATCTGTTTCAGTTATTACCTACACTCCACCTTTGCTGGCACATCTTAGATATTTAAAAATTTGCTTTTAGCTCGCCTTTATTCAAACCCCAGTTCCTTTGTCCTTTTCTCATGCCACTATACTTTCTAGACTTGTGATTATTGCTTTCCATCTTCTGATGGCCGTCATCCATCCAGATGACATCTTCCCATCTAGTTTGCATCTGTCTTGAAGGGTTGAATATGAATATGGTACTCCAGCTGAGACCTTCCCAAAGCTGTATAAAGAAAGAGTTATTTACCATCCTTATACTCCTGTATGGAAATCCCTCTATGGGATTTGCTTAATGATACAACACAATACTGCCAATTCATGTTTAAATATGACTTTCTATCACACACAGGATGTTTTCTGGTGTTTAGCTAGATGTTCTCAATCCTGCACAAGGAACTACCTCTGCAGAAACATCGTATCTTGTACTTGTTGAATTTTAAATTTGGAATCATCTTTCATCAGCCTCTCCCAGCTTGGATGCATCTACAAATGTAGCTATCACAATCTCCATTCTTTAATCCTGCTTATTAACAAAATATTAACCTCTACAGGGTCTTACTTACTTACTGATACTTCCTCCCTCAGGGGGATTTGTCCAGTCATTGGATCCATGCTGCAGTGCTTCCATCTAGACACCGTTTCTAAAGATTGCTTAGAAGGTATACCAGATATGATTCGCTTTTTTTCTCTTCTGGATTGAACATAACTAATTTAATTGCTTTTCTTGTACATTTTCAGAGTTTACTTGTTTCTTCCAGTATTTTTCTAGAGAACAAAATTAATCTGATTATACCTGCAAGTCATAAACTCCTACTTTTTTATTCTTTCTGAAAACAACTCCACTCTTCAAGTTATTTTCTTTACTGTTCCTGAACATTCACAATATTTTGAACACTGAAATTTCATTAACCAATGGAACATGGAATGTGTTTAACACACCCATCATAACTGATACAAAACAAATATCTCAATCTTTTAATTTTCTACTTGAAAATCAACACTAGTTGTTTAAATTACACCCTGTCCCATTAATATTTCAGCTTTCATTTAATCTATCATGCACCTAGTATAATAGTTAAATTATCATTTGAATCTTTCATCTAGACTGCCTGCTTCTGCAATTTTCCCCATAATTCCTTTATTATCTTTATTTATCAGGAAAACATCACCCAATTCTGCATGATACATCTCTGAAACACCACACTTATAACACTCACATACAGGGACAGTGTTATTCCTATCATTCGTTTTACACTGTACCTCCTTATAAATAGTAAAACAGCTTAAAACTTTGAAAACATTTAATTTCCATACAAATTGCTTACAATATTATTTCCTCATAAGATGCAGTTTTCATCCTCTGATTGATATAAACCCAGTTGCAAATTTCATTTCAATTTGTCAACTATTTTGGTATTTGGCATAATCAGAGTGTCCTCTAAGAACATCTGCATTCATGCTTTGGAGACAGGTAATAATGACAGACATTCTCACACAACAGCCTTTCACCAAGGAGGATCCAGAAAATACTGCAGAGAACATGGTTTGAAAAACATTTGCATTTTTGGATTGTTTTATCTATTGCAATAAAAAGAACTGTGACAACTGTTTAAGAACCTCACTCCAGGAATAAATGGCATTATACAGAGAGAAACACAAGCATTCTGTGTTTTACTGAGCAAAAATGGAATTTGAAACACCTGGTATCTTGCATTACCAAAGATATTCAAGGAGTATTAATTTAATTGTACAACTGTTTCTTTCATTGCTTGAATCAAAAGCAGTATGGGAGCTGTTGAGAGACCCTGAAAATTAAGTCACTAGTCACAAGTTATTCTGAAACAACATGTGCAAATTATTTAGATAAAATCATGTAAGCTTGTGATTACTGCCCGGATCTCAAAGAGACACAACATCAGAGAATCCACAGGTACGTAATAACGATGAAGATAAATTTGTTCCCTGTGACTTGGCACTTTCTGGGGCATCCTTGTAAAGGCTGAGTGACTACTAAATACAGGAGACATGTATACAAAAGTAGCTATCATTTCCAGATCAGTTTTATGTTCACTAACACTTGTCCCCAGAACAGAACAGCAAGATAACAACACTTCCTCCTCCTGCCCTGAACAAACAAATTAAAAATAAAAATACAACCAATGAGTTGATCAAAATCATTTTTGAAACATACAGGATGCAGTGGTCCGCATGAGGAAGCGAAGAAAAAATTCCGTTACTATGTCCTGAGAAAAGTAACAGCAAGAACACAAACTCCTGAGTTCTCAGAGGAAAGAGCCAAGGGCAGCTAAATTTGAGATGAGCAATGGAGCTGGGTTGGTCAAACTACCCTAGGTAATCCAGAAAATATCACAAGAACATTGATGCTAGAAGTCAGATGATACCATGAGAAATTTCACAGAAAGTGAAGTGTGTTTAATAACAGTTTCCTAACACATTAAAAAAAACAAAATACCCAAAACCAACCAAACAAAAACACCGCAACATGTCAGCAACATCATGGGAAGACAGCATATTGAGACTTCATACTAATAATTTCTGAACCATCCAATTAACCAGATACAGACATATTGATGGCAGATCTTTCTTTATAGATGTGAATGGTAAGAATATTATTTTTCAGTGCTTTTGCTCAGAATCATAGACTCTCTACAGAAACACATAAGACAGACTCTCTTAAAAACTAATTTTCTCCTGAAGCTTGAAATATTTGGAGGGCTTCCAGAAGCTCTGCACTGCCTAGACACCATAAGAAAGCAACAACAGGTATTAAGGATGGAGAAATAGATACTGTTTCCTTTGGATGTGGATATGTTCATCATGCGGGATGCAAAGCAGTGTGGGGCATTGATCAGACCCCTGGTGCTGTGGTGGTGACTAGTCTTAATTATTTCAGAAAAATTACCACTTTTATCTAGAAGTAGAGAAAGGAGACTAATTACATACCAAACCTAATCAGATCTTAGACATAGAATAGGTAAAAAAAAAAAAAGTGTTTTAATTAATGGTTAACCCATATTTATAGTTCCTTTCTTTCTATTACAAATATGTAGCACCTTCTGTTGTGATTACTATTATCCCAGTGGGGTTTCTCAATGTATTTCCAGGCAGCACACACAGTATGACAACCTTTTTAGACTGTGTTTTTTCATTGAGTCTGCTAACAGAGAAATCTCAGAAGTCCCCTACTGAGGGTTTTCTATAATGCAGTGGTTGCCTTGTTGGAGAGGAGATTAAAAAAAAAAAAAGAGAGAGGAAAAAAAAAAAGAAAAAAAGACTTATTTAGAAAACTATGTTTTTGTAAGCCAGAGCAGCACAGCCCAAGGCAGAAGAAGAGCAGATCACCTAACAATTTTTCCAAAGTCTTTATGGATCATATACTGTTATAATTTGCATTAATGGAAGTTATAACTTCTAAGTATTCTAAGTTGTCTTTAATAGGGAAAATAAAGCAGAATTTTGTCACTCAGATCAGTTTTCTACCACTTTAAATTTGTGTTTCATGACTGTAATGTAATACAATAATTCTGTAAATGGGGAAAAAACAAACAAACAAAAAACAACAAAACAAACAAACAAAAAAAGACCAAAACTAACCAACAAAAACAAAAAACCACAAAACCAGAAAACAATCTCTAAAAATTAATCCTGTGATAACAGGTGGAATAGAAAATACAGAAAAAAGAAGGGAAAGGAATGAACTCCTCGTAAGACTGAAGAACATGGGAATATAAATTTCTGGATACGACTAGTCCTCTTGAGCAACTGCCTTCCTTTTTTTAATGTAAAAAGTAGAAAATAAGTGCCAGGACTATTCAGGAAAGGTACATTGTGTGAATGGTTGCCACTTCCCCAGCAGGAGGGACAGAGTAGCTCTGTCCATCACCTTCTGACTATCCCGGACAAGCCAGGTCATTATGGAAGTAGAGGCATCATGGCTAATGTGGTCCTTAAGATAAAGAATGACCTTGAGAAATACGGTCAATGAGAGGTAGACCAGAGCATGAAACTTTGCTGATCGAGTGCTGCAGTTCATGCAGTGCTGCTGGCAAAACTGCACGTATTCTCCTGCTGAAACCTAGTCTTTGTCTACATGTTTTTGCAAGACAAATCCATTTGAGAGAAACAGATTTCTCCAGGATTTTAGCAGGACTTGCTTTCTAGTACCAGTGATTGGAAGGTTATCTCCAGCTTTTATGGCATACACAGATAATCAATTTTCAGAATTCAGCTTCAAACTATTAAAAAGGGACCTATCATGTAGTTTCATAACACATATTCCTCATATATGCAGTTATGACTTATGTATTAGCCTGAAGGAAGAGTTCTTTCCTTGGTCCATGGTTAGACTAAGAATCATCTGGAGTTCCATATGCACGTGAAAATTATATTAACAGGAAACTTTGAAGTATGTGAGCAAGAGGACTATCCTCTAAGAAAAAGCACATTATTATTAAAGTATTTTCATTAGGAATTCTTATACTGTAGCTTAAGAAACTTGACATTTTTTCTAAAGTTATATTAAAAACCTAAAGGAACTGGCGAATCTTCTTTGATTCTACTACAGTGTTGAACTTTAACTAAGAATTCAGAATATTTAGAAAATAAAAGTGATACATATACAATTTAAAATAGATACAAAATTAATCCGTCTCAGACACAGGATAGATCCTATTGCTCTCTGCTGCAGAAAGGTAAACTGCCTGGTTTTGACTATCCTTCTGTCATTGTTAGGCTGAAATATATGACATTTGGAAAGAAAGACGATGTTGTTGGTTTTGGTTTGTTTGGTTAGTTGTTTTTGTTTTTTTTTTTTNTTTTTGTTTTTTTTTTTTTTTTTTTTTTTTTTTTTGTCTGAGATAATATTGAAATGCCCTGAGGGTTTTATAATATGCATGCCAGAAGGATTCACTGAATTACTAATGACCTGGTGGGTATAGTGTTTCTGAAGGCAGACTTGCTTCAAAGCAGAGACTGACTTACTGAACAGAGAGGGAAAATGCATGAAATGAGCAAAGAAAGTTTTCTGAGCAAAAGTAATTCCCTTCCACTTTCCACAAAATAAAGTTGAAAAACTATTAAAAATGTAAAGACATCAGCATCTTGAAGGGCTATAGAGGAGATTTTGTGATTACTCTTTTCTCACAAAGACAATGCAGGGAGTGATGCTCACACAACAGATTTGTAGGGGAAAATGCTGAACAAATAAAAAAATCCAGTCCCTTTGCATAATTTTCAAATGGCAGTAGCTGACAAAGCAAATGAAATGCAGCACAGACACCTACAGTCTGTCAGGTGACTTGTGCTGTGACATAAAGAAAGAGCTGAAATGACCCACGTTTACTGTCCCCTGAAGTGTCACCCTGTTTGGCACACTTCTGGCCCCAGTCCTGGTTCTGCTTAAGTGCCTACCCTGTCACTGCTATAACACGTGTATTTAGATTAGGAGGTTTGGGTACAAAATCTTCCACCACTGAACACCCACTAGCATGTGTCAAAATCCTTACAAAATCTAAATGGTGTGATAGCCATCTGGGAAGCACAGGCAGGAGTTAACATTCCAGGAATATACAATAGCAAAAAAAAAAAAAAAAAAAAAAAAAAAAAATTAAAGAGGAAGAATAGGGAAAATAAATTTTCA
>VXAU01004605.1:1251911-1282875 GCA_013399695.1 Formicarius rufipectus | reverse complement strand
CAAAGGGAGGGTTAAAAATCCAAGAAATAAAAAAAAAAAAAAAAAAAAAAAAAAAAAAAAAAAAGATTAAAGAGGAAGAATATGGTAGATCAGATTTCACTAGGAAATTCTGTCAATAAATTCCCACTTTTCAGCTTCTCTTGGAAAAGATACGGATGATTCAGGAATATTCTTCCTGAAAGGCTCATTCTCTCTTCTTTATTTTCACTAGTAGGAAATTTAATTGCTATTTCTTGACTTTATTCTGTATCATGTAAATATACTTCTGCATCTGTTTAGGAGCAGAGTAGGATTGAAGTGCATTTAAAAGGTAAAAAGCTGCATATAACAAGCACAAGAGCTCAGTTATTTAATGGATGTCTGGATGTCTTCCAATGTGCATTCAATAGTTTTTAGTGTCATCTGGCTCTCTCATCCTCTGTCCAGCAGATTTTTATCCTGCCTTTTTTTAATAATGTCATGGATTTCATTTAATCATAAATTACATTATGCATAATGTAAATTGCATATGTTTATATATTATTGTAATTTCAAAGTGTTATATGTGCTTTATTTATCATAATTATGGAAATTGTACATTCCCAACTTTAAAATACAGCTTTTTACTAAAGACATATTAAGCACATAATTCCTAACAATAAGGAAAAAACATTGGGAAAAGCTTGAAAAATATTGTATCTAGAAGACGAATATAAAAAAAATAGTTGTAGAAGTTTCCATCTATCCCTATCCTCACAAATATTTATTATCTTTCCTCTCCTTCAGTTCAAGCATATTCACCTTTTAATGTCAACACTGAAGTGAATTGCTTATGCCAACTGTGCAAGGTAGTTTTATAACTCTGCACATCCTTATACTGCCAAAGACATGTCTGTATGTGTGTATATACACTTATATAAATAGTTTGCCTTTTTTATCCCTAATCTCTTTAAAGCCTAATCAGGATAATCTGCCATTCTGAAATTCTTATCTAGAAATCTCTGAGATGACTGCAGAGCTGAAACATGCGGATAAAAATAAAAGCTGGAGTTACAGGATCAATACACAAGACAAACATGTCTTGGAAATTGATATTGATTCCATTAAAGAAACATGATGCAAGTTAAAGGTTTTTCTTCCTGTTATGTGTGGATTATTATGAATAAGCTTTCAAAAAAAAAAAAAAAAATCACTCTTAAGGCAGAAATTGTTGAGGATTTTTGGTGTGTGTGCAGCTATGTGTTTTTCTAAGACCCTTAAAACTGTTCTGAAATTGAAGCAACATATTATGCGCAGAGAGCTGACTATGCCCCAGTTCCTCACAAGTCAGCTTTGTAGATGAGGAGGATTCAGAGCCCAGTGACAGTGGAGAGGTCCAGCTCAAAGCAGGAACAGGTGAAGATAGTGCACACATCACATCTCTTTCCTGGCCCTCTGGCAGGCATCACCTAGTGCCTGGCTGAAACCCCCAGGGCCCATCTGTTGAAAACCAACGAAAAGGTCCATAGGCTTTTCCATCTACTTTTAAAGTCCTGCTGACAGCCCAGGAAGGCATGAGAGCCACCTTTTGACTCAACAGTGATGGCTTCTCAGTGCATAAGCAGCAAGTATTAATTCAAGGTATTATACAGAGGTGGAAAAAAAAAGACAGATTACTTCTTAGGAAACACTTGATAGCTACCTATATGCTTATATAAGTATATATACACGCACGTACGTGTGCAGATATACATATTGCACATATTTCACATCTCTGCCTTAACTGGGGAAAACAAAGAAAGTTTCAGTGCATCAACCAGCTGAGTGAGACTACATAATAATCCAAATTACTTTTCACAGCTTTTTTGTCAATGACTCAGAAGAGTCCACTGGGTGGAGTCACTATCAAGGATCAAGGTACATGATCAGATACTCACTCCTGTGGGAAGATTCATCATCTCCTACTTGCTTGTCTTCCAATGCAGCATGTTCCAGTATCCTCTCTTAGCATCTATTGTATTACTGGCAAGTATCTGTTGAGGCAATGGAAAGAAATAGATGAAATGTTGAAGTAGTAATTCTAAATAAAAAAAAGGAAATGTCTCCCTTTTTTAATTGAGTTCAATAAAGAATATATAATAGAGCTTGTTATAATTTGAAATGTGCCTTGAAATCAACAAGATAATAAATCTTGCAAACGTATTAGAAGCAAAACTAAGGAGTCAGAAACAAACCCCATAAATATTAAAATAACAACAAAAATATGTATTTCTGAGCATTTTACCTATATTTAAAAGCAGGCACATCACCTGAAAACAAGAGCACTCTCTTTATGCCACATTTAAGGGCCCAGAAATTGCTTACTCAAGACACCTGGGAAAAAGAATTGAGATTCCTTAAAAGAGATAAGAAACAGGTGCTAGAGACTTTAGGTGACGTTCTAGTGGTTCCTGTTCCCTCTGAAGATGGGATAGCTCTTATTCCTGCCTGCCTGCCTGCCTGCCAGCCAATGAACAGGCTCTGGCCTTCAGGAGGAGTCTGCACAAACAAACGTTGCTTTCCCTAGTAACCAAGGAATTTCAGTGTCTGACACTGAGGTCTTATAGTAAAATAAATGAGAAAATTAAAGTACAACTTTTCCTGCTTTCTCCGCATCTTTCTTGATAATTAAAGATATTCAGACTATTAACATTTAATTAGCACATACTGTGTTATCAGACTGTGCCTCCTAGGAGTATGTTCTCTTTTTCTTATTTTCATTCCCTACCTTTTTTTCCCCAGTAATCAGTGAATTTTGCCTTTCCTTCTGAAATGCTGCTATTTTACTGCATTTTTCAGGATGATGCTGAAAATATGTAACCATTAAAGATCTGTCTTCCAAGAACACCAAATATTTCAACAACCTTTGTGAACAGACCTTGAGTCACATAAATATAGAGAGATATTTCCTTCCTCCTACAAAACAAACATCTGATATCTATTATACCATGTTTACTTTCTTTTTCCCTATCTTTATCTTTTCAACATGTACATAATTCAGATTTACTTGCCACTGGTATAGCAACAAACAGTGTTAATAATATAGAAATGGTCTCTTGGTTAATTTCCAGCCTCTCCATTCCAGACAAAAAAACAATAATAATCCAATCCCTAAAAAAAAGCCCAATCCCAAAACAGTCCCTACCTAAACCCCCATAGGAGTCAACAAATAGATCCCGTGCTCATGAAATGATCCACAACATGCTAAAACCAACCCACCTTTCATTAACAGTCTCTCCTAAGCAATGGATATTATGAACAAGCAGCATTTTATCCTAGTCAGAGCAAAAAGAATTAACAGAAAACTCAAATACAACTTGCTGAAGTGGGAGTTATATTAAGAAAAAAAACTTCAAAAAGAAGCTCCCGGGCCTGCCTTATTTATATCTTTATTCTGTATTTCACATAGTGTTTCACATTTTCACATGTGAAAAATGCATCATCATTTCTGTTGGTGTTAGTGGTATACCAGTCAGGTTTAGGTGAGCCCTGATGCTTATAGCTGGTACTGAAGAGGAGTCATGTCTCCTATAATGTGCTCTGGGGCATGTTGAAATGACTGGGTGAACTCCAAAAAAGTGAAGGGACTAAAGGCAGATAAGACACCCCAAGGCAGCCAGACTCCCTCCTGCCTGCACTGGCAGAACCAGTGGGGCAGTGGCACCCTCTTCTTACCCCCAATGCCATATAGTACACCTGACTGTTGTGGAAAGGGATGGGAATCCCTATGTACTACTATCAATTAACTGTACCAAAATCTGAATGCAAGTAGTGAAAAATATATATGAGAAAGAATTCAAAATGTATCTCTTTCTCTTTAAGGTACTTGAGAACTGTTGAAACATTCAGGAGATAAGATATGATTTGCTGTAGGAAATGCATTTTGTCCATGGGGGAAAAAAAATTTCATATTGAGTGAAAGTATAGCTGTCTGGAGTTCATTTCAAGCCAGCTTACCTTCACAGTGAAAAAAGAAAATCCCTGCTTTTCACATGCCTCTCATGGCATTTTCTGTCTCTCAGCAGTTTTTAGCAAATTAGAGTTTGGGAGTGGAGGAATGTCTTGTGTCTGTTAAGAGGCAAGAACTATGAAAAAAAAAGAAAAAAAAATATCTTAAAAAGCTTTAGAGCTTATTTACAACCCCTAATGATAAGATCTTTCCCACAAAGGTCCCCAGAGGAGTCCATCAGTGATACTTCTTCATGTAGAAATCCAGTAGAACAAAAGAACGTAATTTCATAGTGAAGTGAAATAGTAACTGATTTTTGTCTTGGGCTCTCCACTGTTCAGCTTCTACTACAAAAAAATTCAGGTATTAAATAAGGGAATAATGTAAAAACATAGAGAGAAGAAATATTATTTGAGCTTTAAATTAATAATTTTATAAGGTAGTCATAGGACTGTCTGAAGATACATTGTTGGGGGGTTTTTTATAGAAAAAGAAAAAAAATCCACACACAAAAATTCCACTAAGGAAATCAAATTTCAGTAAGTTTAAAGAAGTTGAAGTTTACTTAAGAAGGGGGAGGAGAAATATTATAATAAACACACAAAAAGTCTACCATTTTTTATTTTCTTTTTCACTAAAAAAAGAACATTTTCTGAGCAGCATATCAAGAATATCAGTTCACTTAGGGTGAATATAGACATCTAGCCATGGCAACATGAGTGTAAAGATCCTAGATCTTGGCAGAATGTTTTTTCTGTTTTGTGATTTTACTTGACATCCTCCAGGTGCACCTGGTTTGCTAGAGTCAATTAATGAGGACTAATAAAAGTAAGACAGGACACCCAGAAAATTAAAAAAAATGGGTTTTATGTATTTTTTAATCTCAAATGATTGAGATGGAAAGTAATTTGTAGTATTTGAGGTGGAAAAATTACAGTAGGAGAGGACAAAGGGACAGGGATGAAAACACTACAAATACTCAGTTCCACATGAAGTATTGTCCATTAAATAACAGTATGTATATGTATGTATGTTATATGCAAATATAAGAGGAGATATTTACATAACAGCCTTAATCACCAAAGAATACCTTCCTGCATCTGCAGAGGCCAAATCAAGAGGGAGCCTAAACATATACTTCATTTCTGTTACTTTGAGTTATGGATGTAACTGTAATTACTTACTCATATTAACATGGCTATAACCTGACAAAAATAGAAAAAAAAAATCACATATGGGCTTATTCAAAGGAAACAGATAATGCAAGCAAAGTTTAATTTTGTAAACACTATAGTAAAATTCCTTTAAAGGAACTGTCAAGTTTACTAAATACAGCTGCTTATCTTCCTGGAAACTGTAAGGATGAGAAGATAGCTCAGATACCCGTAATTCATAAGCTAAAATATTGCTGTGTCTGTCACCCCTCTTACTACTTCATCTACCAGTTGTGTGTAGCTGTGAGAGCCATTCCCAAAGACTTTATATTTTTACAGTTGCATACAAGCACTTGGTTTTGTTCCATCCCCAAGAGATGTAAAGGATCAGTACAGTCTCCTATTATTTTTTCTTTTGGCTGGTGACAAGGTATCTACAAGGTGAACAGGATTAGGAATTGCCTTTTCCCTTTCCTTTCTTTCTCAGGCATTGCAGATAAGACCTAGGTGAGCATTGCAGTGAGAGCCTCTGTCAGCTTGATCCTTGCCAGTTAGTTTGCCTCATGAGTACAGGTTCAAACACATTGACCAAGACTAAATCATTTCCTTGTAAAATCTGCGTTTTTTTCTGTGTACACATGCACATGCTCATGCTTAACTTCATGACCAGGAAAATTCTTATTTTGGGCTTTATGTAGTTTCTGTATTTTTTTAACCATTTCCCAGCAATGAATGATGAAAACCTGCCCTTCAGAGATCTACTCAAGATACTAATAAAAAAAATAATTACTCTAGTCACAAGGGGTTTCACCTTTTTCCACTGTATGGGTGTCTGACCTTTCTCTACAGCATCAAATTCCAGCACTGTCCAAATTACTTTTCCTTCATCAAAGGCCAAGTCTCCAATGTCAACCTCTGCCTACACCGCCGGAACAATAGCAGCTTTTGAGGATGCTTAGAGCATCAGGCTGTAGAGATCCTAAAATAAGAAATAAAAATTTCTAGTGCATATATGCTGAGTAACATAAGTGAATATTATCCCCACTATAGAGCAGTGAATCTCACCCACACAAATGTGTTACACCTAGAGTGCTCTTTCACTTTATGTATGTTTGTGAATGATTGATGTGAAACATCTGATTATCAATTTTCTGACATTCTGGGCAGTCTTAAATCTCCTTGAAATACTTGAGGGATGGGGGGAAATAGAAAAAACTGAGATATTTCAAAGGGCTACCCAAACCCACAAGTAATCCATATCACTGTCTGAGCTTTCAGGAAATACTTGCTTAAAAATTATCCCTGTAGTCATATAAGTGGAATTTAATCTCTGAATGATTTTCTGCGGTTACATGTCATGCTAAGAGGCATATTTCTGTGGAAGGCTGTACAACAATCTATGAAGTCCAAGTGGTGGCACAGGTTGGAGAGGAGTTCAGGAGTAACTGTTGTCATGTCTTTAAAGGAGAGATTTCTTTTCTCCACTGTTATGACCCAGTAAGCAGGTGGACTGCCAGCTCCAGGATTAGACCACTATAATGAGCTGTAGGGGCTTTTTATACATGAGGATCCACACCAGCACTAAACCAAACAAGCTAATGTTGAGTCAAAAGCAGGACACACAGAACCTTCCCATTCCTCAGAAGAGAGAGGCAGTAGTCCCAGACACATTCTCCTTAATAATTCATCTTAAAACTTTCTCTTGTGCCAAGGTTGTAGTTAACTCTTTGTGTTCTACGAAGAAACCACTTTTATTATGAATGCACTAAGCTGGAGAAAATAGTAATGATATCTCTGTATAGTCTCCTGAGTAGAGTATGAATACGAGCAAGAATTGAGGTCCCATCTCTCTCCTGGACTCATTTTGCCTGAGAGGCAAATTCTGGGGTGGGAGATGAAGGAGCAGCCGGGAGGATTTGAAGTTATTGAGCAAAATGGGATAGCAGGCATTTCAGTCTCCTGCAGGCTGCTTTCCCAGTGAGGAAAAGAAGCTATCTGAAGCCTGGAGACGGTGCACAATTGCTTCTTACAGACATGAGATTGCAGCTGCCCTGGTCACATTGCAGTAGCATATGCTGTATTTTGATATCAATCTGCACTATTGGAAATCTACACTAATCAGCAAACCCATAGCAAAATTGACCTGGCAGCTGGAAAAGGAGCCTTGTGGTAAGAAAAGAAAAACCTTTGCATGGAAACAAACACAGATTGACCTCTATAGAGTGAGGAGAGGAAGCAAAGTTTTTTACAGAAGTGAAAAGATTGAGAGTTATAAGATTTTGAAGGCAAACATATACTCCCTACCTGCCTAGGAGCACTAAATCTCAGGCAGGTGTCATCTGTTTCAAATTTTTTCCACCTCACGTGGCTTTTGTGGGCAGCTCTGGCTGATTGTTATTAAGAGTTTCTATAATCCTTTATTGAACACTCAGCCGATATGCACCATCACCAAACCACCCTTGTTTCTTCAATTAGCGAAAATCTTCTGTAATAGCCAGAATAGGTATGTTCCACATAGGATGTTGTAAGGTGTGTTTCTGCATTTTTAGTACTGAAGGAACGTTATCTAATTTGTTTTTTCCTCTTGGTGCAGGCTGGTTGGCTTGTGGAAAAGATAATGAGGTGATTGCTACATTAATAGTAAGTGAAAGCTCCATAAATTGCCATGATTAGAACCCAAACCAAAGAACAACTGCAGGTGGGGCTGGTTTTTAATGGATAACAAAAATTTGAGTTGTGTTTTGCATTTGAAACAAGTATATTGACCCAAATCTGTGCCATCCATCTGTTTGATGCCAAACTGAGCTTGAAATTGTTTTTTCTACCAATGTTTGCCATACTTTTGAATGCTAAATTCCACTACAGAAAATTGAAACCAGCTGTGCCTTCTTTCATCTCACCCATATGCTGTAAAACCTTTGCCAAATAGGGTCCATAGCTTTTACTGGTAAGATATCTTCTTTCCTGTTGTTCTTTTGAGAAATGAAGCTGTCAGAACTGGAATTTGAATGCCATCCATGTCTGGATTGACACACAGAGGAATTATCTCCATGAGCTGGAGAGGTAGCTGTTGGGCACTGCAGTAGCATTATAGCTTTGGTTGGCAAAAGTACACAGGGGGAAAGGTACAGCAGCATAAAAAACATGTGACAGTATCAGCACAGCTATCTTACTTTTGTCTGCACTCTTGTGTGGTTTTCAGAAGACATTGGGATCCTAAGAAAAGCCAAGCAGTGATAAAGGTTGCCCAGAGAGGTTGTGCGGTCTCCATCCTTTGGTGGGATTCAATACCCAATAGAAAAAAGTCCAGCTTAACCTGATCTGATCTCAAAGCTGACAACGCTTTGAGCTGAAGGTTGGACTACAGACTTCTTGACGTCCCTCTCAGCCTGAGTTATCTGGTGGCTCTGGGATTCTGAGATATATCTATAGCCATACTCAGAGTATTTTCTCTGTAACAGGCAAGACTTTCATGTAGCCAAAATAGCCCACTGATTATCATTTCCTGTCTTTTCTGGTGTAAATCCATATATCACTTCAGAGACTACTGTCATCTCTTTTAGTATTAAGCTGTACTTTATATAGAAAAGATAAGACCATGCTCACAGTGGAATGGGCGGTGCAAGAAGCACAGTCATGGAGCACAACAGCTTGCTGTCTTTGTTCTTACTGCTGTTTTCAGACAAGTATTACAGCCTGCCATAGGGGCTTGGAACAAACTATTTCTACTTAGGTGAAGTTGTGCTCTAAATCAGAAGGAGCAGGCTCAAAGCTGAAGAACTGAAAAGTCCCATTTTTCAATTCCAGAAGATTTTGAAGTGTTTTTGATTTACTTCTGCCAAGGGCTACTAAAAGGTTTCCGTCATGATAAGGAATCAGTTGGCATACACTTGTACAAGTGGACAGGAGTTTCAAGTTTGGAACCCTGAAGATCAGCAGAACATCTTCCTGCAAGTATACTACAGACTCTATGTCATCCATAGCCCATCCCAAGCAGCTTGGTTTCACAGCCACTGGAATTTTGGAAGGACCTTTCTCATCTGCTAC
Organism: Formicarius rufipectus; assembly: GCA_013399695.1. Classification (NCBI taxonomy): domain Eukaryota; kingdom Metazoa; phylum Chordata; class Aves; order Passeriformes; family Formicariidae; genus Formicarius; species Formicarius rufipectus. The sequence continues at coordinate 1,273,728 of VXAU01004605.1, read as the reverse complement.
CTGCACTCAAAGTACCGCTGCAGGTAAAAAGCAGCAGCTATGACAGTTCAAGCTAAATATGTTTGTTCTGTCACTAATAGCATATTCTGTATCTCACAGATTGAAATAAAAGAGAACATACAACTAATATTCACCATCAAAAAATACTCACCAGCAGGTAAACTATTATTTGTTATCTGAAGGCAAGGAATAAAATTAACTTGTCTGCATCTTATTTGGAGGAGTATCTTATAAACTTCTAAAGAAATCAGTCTAAGCTAAGCTAGTTAGCATGAGTCTGAGTAATGGCTCTCTCACTACGGCTTACTTTAGTCTTCATAAGAAAAAAGGTGCTACAAAGAGAACATTAAGTACAAGAATTTTGTATGGAGTTAGGTAATAGGATTATGTCACCTACCTTTATGAACTCATTATCTTTTCAGAGGCTTAATATTTTATCTGCCATTGCCTTTCTGCAATCTGATATTCTGTGATGATACTAGGATTTTTTGTGTAGTCAAACTATGTGATAATTGAGTGAATACAGTTTCATCTGAGCATCCTGCATCCACTAGAGTAGAAGGAAAGTAAATGAATATGGTGGCAAGACATCTTTGAGGAGGAAAAAATTACTTGCAACTAAAACTTTGAGAAACTCTTTGTAAGGAAACATGCCAATTTGTTAAAGCAAAATTTATTGGAAAAGAAAAAGAAAGAAAAAAAGAAAATGCCAGAATGACCAGAATAAAATGCAAAGCATTGCAATTTGCTTCAACAGTGCCCCAAAGGACAAAATAAATGAACCTCAGAAGAGATTAATTTAGAAGAAAGTGTTGAATTGCATTTAGGGCATATTGGCTAGTGTTTGCGATCAGAAAAAGGGAATTAAGAGTCTGATCTTCTTTTCCCAGTAATATTCTTTCCCATGCCACTGAAAGATGTTACTAGTATTATTCTTACAGCATTATATTTCACACCTCTCAATGGTTTAGTAAGTTCCGTTAAATCATCTGTGGATTATAGAATTTTCAACATCAGTAGAAGTGGTAAAATCAAACCTTGAAATTATTTGGACATCAATTCACACATCTTTAAGGTTGTTGTGTAAATGTTGGTTGTAATCAGATAACATTGATGAAAATAAGTCAAATATTATGATTTAAAGAAACAGCAGAAATAAGTCAGATACTATGTTTTTAACAAATGCATTTCCATCTTCCTGGTCCAAATCTTCTCCTTTTTAGCACATTTAAGAATTACAAACACATATTCTGTATATTTCACTCTGAGTAATAGAAATTCCAAGGCTTTTCTGAGACTCCTCTTACAAATAACACCATAATCTGTAAATAAATTATCTTCTTTGACACAACTGTTAGGTGCTTCCACAAGAAAATGTTGAATACTTTCCTGGAAAGCTTTTAGGCACCAGATCAGAACAGAAGACACAATTGGCTCTTTGTAGCTGACTTTATTACTCATTTATTACTTCCTCATTTTGTTCACAGGATTATATCTGGGGATTTTTTCATTCATATTATTTTATTATTTTTATTTGACAATCAGGGTAATTTCCCTCTTTCTTTTCAATGTCAATCTTATTTGTGTTGTTTGCTCCTCCTTCTCTCCCTTCTCATTGTGACTCGTTCTCAGGTGCCAGAATTCCTTACCTTCATCAAGTAGATGATTTGTGCTCTTGCTTCATCCATTTCTGTATATCAGAACCTGAGTTGTATATCTTTTTCCTGGTTTTCTTCACAGAAGAGTGAAGCAAAGACTACTGTTCACTGGAGGACAGTACTGTGGGCCTTGTTGCTCTGTTGATTGCCTGAAGGGCTCATTTAGTGTTTTGCCAGTGGGATTTTACTCTATGCCTTTGAAAAATTTAAGACCTTATCCAAGGAAACAATCAGTTATGTAGGCCAAAATAACAAACAGGCACAGAACCACTTACAGAACTGTGCTGCTGCTGTACACAAATGTTTTCCCATGACGCTGGTGACAGCCCTTTGATTTTCTTCCAAAAGAAATCATAATTTTGAGGTGAAGCCAGAAGACCTGCTACCAGATTTCTTACTCATTGTCTCCACTTAAAGTCAGAAGGAAACATGTTCAGGCCAAAGGCACCTTCATGAAGCCAGAATAAGCAAAAACATAGCCTAAATATGTGTCTGAGTTCCCCCATATGTCAGAGAAGTTAATGTTCATTCTCATAATGCAAACTTTAAAGTCTGCTTCTCAGACATTCTTCTGTTGTGTCCTCCTTCAAATCTGCTATCCACATGGGTAAAAGTACAATACCAGATGAACAAGTGAAAATGCTGTGAAAGTTTAACCACCTGTAAGGAAAAAAAATTTACCAAGAAAGGGACTAGCTGTGTTACAATAGTTCCCATCTTTCAGTCAATCAAATGCACATAAGTAAACCCTATGTTACAAAACCAGAGTGCTTGTCAGAAGAAATATAGCCAGAACAACACTCAGGGCAGAGTTCTGATATTTCCTTTGGAATGTGACAGGAAGAATTTCATTGTTTGACATTCTTAGCTGCGTCACCTGTAGTTTAGACATAAGGATTAAGTGATGAAAGAAAGAGAAACTGCTGGTTAGCTTGACCGATACTATTTTGCCAAGACTCAGGGTTGCATTTTTTATTTCAACCTCAATAATACTGCATAATACTGCACAAAGTAACTCCACAAGCCCCACACCAAGAGAAGCCTATCTTACCAGGCTTTCAAGCCTTGAGGCCCACAGCAGTGTCTGATGTCTAAAAAGTGTGAGGTAACGATCAAGGACACACTAGTAGTTTCTGTTCACCTATTTGCAGATTAGTCTGTTGTATTTGGTGAAAATTGATGATTGGCTTTATAAATAACAAGTTCAAAACAGATCAGTAAGTAGAAATAAGGACTAACATTAAGAGTACGTTCACATAAAGCCACTTTCTCTCAGAATTGTGTCTAAAAAGCATATAAAAGTTATAAGACTTGCTAGCTCCACAAGTAAAAACAAAACAAAACAAAAATAAAGGGAGAAGCAGAAATGAGGGCCTGCGAATTCAAATAGTTTCTTCAAAACTGAACTTATCTAAGCACATCTAACTTTGCATAAGTGATTCTCAACTGCCATATCAAAATAGCTTCTTGTTCTCTTTTTATCTGTCTGTCCCTTGATATCACTGTACGTCTACCCATATAACTAGATAACTCTTGAAAGAGTATCTAAAATAATGAGTAAAATTCTGCTTCTATATTAACTTTAATACTGAAATGAGGGTTTATGTGATTTACTTGACTGCCAGAAAAACTCCTGGCTTTCATCCAACAACCACAGCAAACTTGTTTGTCTAGTTTGCTTTGTCTACACAATTAGACTGATTTCTATATGATGCTTTCCCCAAAATCTGACCCAATCTAGTTAATCATAACATTTATCCCTTTGAACTCAGCTCAAGCAGAAACCCATTACCATTAGCTGTGGAACTGTTCCTGGAACCAGTAAGTGTAAGGTAGCAATCGCTACAGTTGTCCTAGATCACCTCTTAAAGTCCTTTTCTTCTTTAATTAAGCAGTTTGAAAACAGAATGGAGGAATATGCCATAGAAACATATTGCAGCCTGATTCCTGAGAGTGGACTTTGCCTTCATACTACACACAATCGGTTTGAGTCAATCTGAATCTCATAAGAATACAGGATTGAAGGAGATTTCTCTGTATTAAATTAATAGTGTGAAAGCTATGAAGGGTTGAAACTAAATGCAAAGTTTCTAGATAGTCACAAGATGAAGTTAGAAAATATGAAACAGTCAAACCAAACCAAATCAACCATGTTCACATTAAAGTCAATGGACATTTGTCGCTGGCCTTGATAGGAGTGGGACCTGTCCCAAATTCTTCACTTACCCCACTAGAAAAAGGAAATTGAAATTCGTGTTGCCGGTTTCCCACTCCTAATCTCATTTCCTCATTTTCCTCTCTCTCCCTCAAACCCAATTCTCCAGGGACACTCTGAACAAAGTGGTAAGTATGAGTGGAGTGCTGCAGAAAGGATATGGTAAGGCACATGCAACATACACGAAGTTTTGCTGGCTATTTGCTTCATCAGTGTACTGTGCTTACAGCTTGCAAGACTTTGCTGCTTACAACTTGCAAGACTTTGCTTTGCTTTAGTCTAAACTGTGCCTGATATAGACCCAGGTATTTTACAGGCAAAAAATATCATCCTCTGACTGGCTTTTTGAGTGAGTCATTTTCACCTCAGTGGTAAAAATGGGAATAGATTTTAATACCTCTGAAAGCACTGGGGGGCAGTGTGATCTAGAGAAGTGTGTGTTGGTGCAGCCGCTCTGACATCTGCCCAGGGTGTAACTTCCAGGAGGGACTCCCGACTTTATCTGGCAGCTCTGCTGTACCTCCTTGAAGGGCTGAGAGTATGTGCATGTGCTCTGCCTCTTCTGGGGGTATGAGGCACTCTAAAATAAACTATTATGTAAAGATAACAAGGTCTGACAAGTCTAAAAGGTTTGACTTACCATGAACGTGCTTTGAATAGGTGAATACTTGTTTCTCTGCAGGACCATATGAACTGCAAGAACAAGCAGAGAAGTCTCTATGATGCCTCGGTATGTGACTGCTTTTGGCAAGAAAAAAATCTTTTCTGTTATTTCTGAAGTGTGTTTGTTCCTGACAGCAAAATATGAAGAGTGCTGCAAATTATTATTTGTTGTTGCATGTTTTCTACTTGAGTTTTATTTGTTTTCAGTTTATTGTTTCTTATCTTCCACAAAAGCAAGCAAGCAAACTAATCAACGTCATACCATCAACTAACCTGGGAAACAAAAAAGATGTCTGCAAACACAGGGGGAAAAACACAAACCCCACATTTCCCAGAAGGTGCTTAAGTTAATCACTGATTTTTATTTTTATCAGTGGAACGTACTGCAATTCTTGTTGGCCTTTTAATTCAGAAAATTCTATCCTATAGCACATCTCTGAAACTTTGAAATTATACAGAGTAGTGGAAACCTGGTGGTTTTTTGAACAACCAAGATGCAGAATGCTGAAGTTTGAATTCTGTAATTGTAAGCAGTCATTCACAAGCATGGTCTTTACAAATGGATTTTATCTGAAAAGCATACTCTAAAGGGGTTGCAATTTTATAGGCCTAGTAAACAATCCCCATGTTGATTTTCAAATTCAAGAGCAGAGGAGTAATTACTGCTTTAATAATGGATTGAAGGCTGAGCCCTAGAAATGGTATTGAAGGGTAACCTTCACTAACTCAGGTGCATTAGGAGAAATTCTCACCTTGGAGCCTTCCATGTGGCATAATGTAATATGCTACGTTAGCTTCAATATGAAAGGCAGTACAGTTACAGTCTCAAAGAACTCTCTCATATGGTGCATGGTTTCTGGTCTTCAGCCAAAAGCCATATCTTCAGTCAGTCATTTTTCCTCCTACAGTGTATCCAAAATAACTCCGAAAGCAAGAGTTGTGATGTCTTTTGTCGCATGCTCAATAGCCCTGCTGTTGGTATTAACTCCTTGATAGTATCCATATCTGCCTTGATGTTTTCTGATGGCCAGATAAACCTGGAAAAGGGAAGGAAGTGCTATGAGAAAATCTGTACTCAAAAAAACTCCAGTCTCATCATGGCTTCATAAGGCTCTCCTGGAGTATGTAAGGCTTTCCTAACTAAGCTATCAATGGAATGAAACTGAACAAGCCTCTTTTTTTTTTTTTTGGTTGGTTGGGGTTTTTTTGTTTTGTTTTGTTTTGTTTCTTCAGTTCTGAGAGGTTTTATGCTACATGGAAACAAACACAAGAAACTTAAGGAAATTTTTCATTTTGCTATGACACTACTGCTACTTTTGTGATAAACTTTTAAAGAACATGTTCAACCTTGACTCATAGAAGTTAAACATTTTGGGGGGAACTTGATTTTGCAGGCAGGCTATAGTTTCACTTTGAATCTGGCTTAGACGCATAATTTTAATTTTCTTTTGCTATTTATTTTCTTTTATATAACTGTATATAAGTGTATAAGGATAGCATATATTGTCAAATTCATCCTACATGTGCCAGAAACCAAACTTCCTGCAAATGTATCTGGGATTAAACAGGGATACTGTCATTCTCTGTCTTGTAAGGAAGAAACCCCTGAGAGCAGAAGCAGTGATGTAGATTGGCACTTCCATAAATATAGCCCATGTTCTGTAAGGTGCTTAGGATGGTTAGAGTGAGGTTGTTGCTAGCAGAGATAGATTCAGCAGCTGTAAATTAAAGGTTTTTTTGGCATCATCAAGGTTATTGGCTGACCTCATGTTTCTGAATTATACCCAGGAATCCACCAAATGAGAAAAGAGCTACAGCAAACACTAATTAAATGTGTGTTCTCTCTCTCTTTCAGGCTAATTAACACACGTAGAGGTTAAACCATAGAGAATAAAATGTTCAGCTTGGAGAGTGTAAGATAAAATACAATGAAAAAACACAAATCATTCTCATAAAAAAAGTATATTTGCTTCCACTCACCGAATGTTATGATTTAGCCTTCTTTCCTTTTCAGCCCACAAAATCCTCAAGTAAATCCCATAGTTGCAGAATTTCTTTAGTTTCATTGGGAAATGCAAGAAAGCAAGAAAGATTTGCATTCCAATTCACCAAATTGGTTGGAAAGTCCAGACATCCTTAAGGAGGTCATTCAGATAGTCTCAGACTGTAGTACTTATTTCCTCTAAGTTGCATAGGAACTAAGCTTCTTTCAGAGAATAGACCGGGACCTGAGATTCAGACAATGTGACTAGCATTCAGAGAGCAGCATTAAGGTGATATTTTGAGGCACTTCACTTCTCTAGCTCTCAATTTCATTTTCTAAAGCTACTTCAGATGTGTGAAATGTGACAAAAATGGTTATTGTTATTCTGTATTATTTTCCAAGATTCAAGCCAGGGAGCAAATTCTAATCCTATTTGTAGGATATTTAAGCTTGAATTTTCATAGCCTATGCATGCACATTTTTATAATCTGTATTGATAGACTTCAAATCATCTCATTATCTTTCATATCACATATGCAAAAGTCAGTTCTTACCTCCTCACAGCAATCTTCATCACCTTTACCTCTTTACATACATCAGCTTCCTTCTCTAAATGCAAACCTTAGCTTAATTTCTTTCTTATACCGAGGTGTGTGCCCCTGCATATTTTTATTTGCATTCAGCTATTCTATGATGTACTATACAAGGTAAAAACTGACATATGTTCTCCAAATGGATTTCTTTGGGGTACTATAAAACACATTTTAAAAGTTTTTTTTTAGATACATTAAACACCAATAATGCCTATTAATCACTTGTGAGGCCACACATATAAGCATTAAAGTTCTCCATTGAAGAGCTTTTTACCAACAATAGGCAAAGCATAGGACTCCATGAAGTGCTAGCAGCTGCCTTTTGTAGCAAAGTACAGCTAACTGGATGGACTAATGAAACAAATTTTAAAATCCCAAGACCAAGTACACATGGAGTCAGAATAGTCTCATATGCCCTTCTTTAAGGGATTGATCTTGGAGAACATTTATTTATGTTGAGGCTTAAAACATCACGAAGAAAAATGAAAAGAACCTGATCTTTCTCTGCTTCTTCATTGGGATTTTAAGACATATATCCTATATCTTCAGGTCAGCACAAACTAGATTCATGTTGAACTGTACCAAAATGTGAATATCACCTTCAGATCTACTACCTTTTCCTGATAATGTTGTGGTAGTTAGGAAAGCACTTCAAAAGTGGATAGGGAATGTAGAAACAGACACCCATGAGTCAGTGCTTTTGAGGTTCAGACTTCACTTTACACAGAGTGCCTCAGTTCCAACACTGGAGTCTGGACACTTATGCAAGTTGCTTCCTGCCCCACTCTGAGCAGACTGGCCATCACACCATACTATGAGAGGTACATATAGGGAAAATTAGGAGTCGGGGCCCCCTTAACATCTTCCCTCTTGCTCTGCCTTTGCACATTGTCAGTCTTGCTCTGCCTGGCGTCTTGGCCTCCCAGTTCCTTGATTTCCAGGTCTACTGACTATTTCTGTAACTGTTGATCTAAGTCATTTGCCTTTACTTGACTTAACTGGACCAAGTCAGTTGGATGGTGATAGGCCAACAACAATGCCTGATTGCAAAACTTATGATTCCAGCTGATAAAGTTCATTGGATACATCTAGCTGTACAAATCCATCCTCACTATTCCATTTCAACAAAGGAAATGGGAACTGACTGTTGAATCAGGAGGCACATTACAGTACCTTAACACACTTTGGTGCCTAGTGTTTTGTGAACAGCTTACAGATCACAGACAGCAGTATTCTGGAGTGAAAAGGTGGTGAAAACTGTACCTAACTGTCACAGTTGAGAGAATGATCCTTTGTGGCTCTATCTAAAGCTAATGCCTGCACCTAGAAATTTCAAATAAAAGTTTTAGGCACAAGAATGATAGTGAAATTAACCATGGTATTCCCAGCTCTGTCACAGTGGCTTAGTTCAGAGAATGCCTTTGAAGAGATGTTATTGATCTTGGTGTAGCAAGTGAGAGCAGACTAAGTGTTCCCCTTTGGTATCCAGTTGAATTGGAAATATAGAGCTGCATGTTCTCCAAAACCATCCTTGTTTCTCATCACAGTAACTGCGTAGATGGGAAAGGGACAAATAGCATTCATTGAAAATGTGTATAACCAGTGACATTAGTGTTGTGTTGTTTTCTAAGACATAAAGTTGAGCACAAATAACATTTGAAGGTAGAGTATTTAATGACATGGAGCAGGTCATTGAAGATCATATTAACATATATGCATAATATTATTACTTAAAAGAATACGTGTTATACAGTCAGATTATATAAACATCAGTAGAATACAAAAAAGATATGCGAGAATGTTGTGTTATGTATGGTAAGTCTAGTAAAGCTGACAGAGGAATCTGCAACTCTTCTTGCTTTGGCTCTTCAGAGCTTCATCTACTGGCAGAAATATCCTTCCTTGTTAATCATTCAAATTGCAGCTACTGACAAGATCAACTTAATGCCAGGAGATTTTAGTAAACACATATATGGCTAGATACAATATCATAGGCACAAATGATGAAGAAGAGAATGGAGAGGGTGCTCTGATAGAAAGCCACTTAGTACACACTTTTGCTAGATGAATGCTATTGCTCGAAAAGCAAGTCACCCAACATTCTTGGAAAGGGATTTGGTTACTAGTATACTTTTAAAACCAGGGTAGAGTGTTTTTAAAACCTCCAGGGAATTCTAAAAAGGAATATTTGTCATTGCTTATTGGTAAAGAATGGTTCAAGTTGGCCACTAAATTTCATAATTTTTCACAATTAGAATGTTTTTCCTAATCTGATTTGATTTTTATCCTGCTTTTTATTTCCCTTTTGCTTTCCTGTCTGACTTCTTTCCTATGTTCTCTCCTCTCTCAGAGGAATTGAAGGAATTACAGGGTTCAGCCTCTCAACAAACATTCACAGAGAAGCTGTAAAATGAGATTACTATTTTAGCAGCCAGGGCAGCTGTATTTCTATATATGCATTATTTAAACATACCTGATGGGATTCAAAGTTAAATGTTATAGTAGAAGCACATGCTCTGAACACACACCCCAAGAATCACACACTGACCCAGTTATCCTTGTGTGTTTGGAGGTTGAGCACCAGAACAGCTGTTCTCCACTTCTTTCCATCTGATCTGAACATGAAGCACTGCACTTTGGGGCACAGTGATTCCACTATGGATTTGTCTTTGTTGATCAATTGCACCATGTGACTAGAGATCACAGCACCAATTAACTGAATTTGACCCTGCTTGTGGAGGACTGCAAAACCTATTGCACAGTGGGCGTTTTCCCATACTAGTGGGTAAATCAACTGGGAAATCTCTCTGAAGAGCTTACTGAAGCTATTGAGGTAACCACAGCCATGACGTAAGGCTAGCTTCAGATTGTGCTTTTGTGAGCAATGTTGCAAAGACTCTCTAGGTTTCACAAGAGGGAATATAAGGAACTAACTCACAAACTACTTTGATAGTTTTTTTTCCTAATGAAACTAGAAAATCACCAGATCCAAACTATGTACATTTTCTTCTGCGCTCCATAAGTTTGTGCATGGGGAAGTGGAGATTCATGCCTTAGGATCTTTCTCCTACATGTAAAAGTGGGATAAGGGTTATTATGAGACTGTCCCATATGAACCATTTTCATTCAAATGTAAATATCAGTTCAGGACAAGTCAAAATGTTCTGGTAAATATGACTAGACATGTAACTGAGGATCTGGACATCAAACAATAGACAGTGGAAATAAAGCACTTGATAAAACAATCTCTCTGATGGAGAGTATACCTTCTTAAAAACCTGACTTTTTCCTTTTGTAAATGTTGATACTAATTTTGTTTGGAATACAAGAATTGCTTCTTACTTTCATTTAAAAAGTATTTTAATTGAAATGGAAATAATTAATTTTGATAGACCCCCAAAAACATTTACAAAAGTTTGGAGATTTGTTTTTGATTTTCTTTACTGTGCAGTGCACTGTGATTACCATTTAACTACATATTTATCTTACTATGCTTCCTCCCATTAATTTTTTGGGGGCTTTTTAGTGACCTCAAAGTGCCATGTGCATGCTTTGAAATAATACAGTGTGTATATTTACATTAGCAAGAACAAAGGTAGCCTTACCTGAATAACCATGGAGATGTCATTGTTTGCAAAACACTTCCATTTCCTCATAGCAAAACCAATTCCTTATGTGTTTCAAAGGAAAAGGAAGACACAGCTACTTATGCTGTGCACTTGATGCATTCTGAGCTTCAGTAATTTACTGAACTATAAGAGCAATCAAAGTGGTAAAGGAGCAATTCATAAGCAATTGCCTTTTAAGCAAGAGGCATAAAACTTTTGATTAGGCAATTCAGGCATTGTTTAAACAGAAGTTGCAATTAGGTAACCTTCACTTACTTAATATATCACCATTAATTATAGTCAGGAAAATTTGTGGGGTTTGTTGCTAGAAAAAATTTAATGAAATTCTGATTCAAAATTCACATCTATCTTGATGCAGAGAGTCTGTCACAGCATTGTTTTAGTGATAATATCTGTTTCTTTTGACATCACATGAATGAAAAGAACCTACCATCAAAACTGTGATTCATATGTCTAGGTCAGTAACATCATCTTTTACAATCCAATCTTCAACTATCAAGGAGGTGGTTATGTGTTTGTTTTTTGTTTGTTTGTTTGTTTTTTAATATGATATTAAAAAGTTTACATTTAATTTGATAGCAAAATTTCAAAGAATTTTTCATAGTATTTGAATTGAGTTATTAGTAAGTTTTCCCCACATTTATTTTACTGGTACTGAAAACTATTCTGGTTAATTCATGAATAATTCTTTGTGAATGCTACTTCTACAAGTTTTTCTTTTAATGAGAGTGTATTGCAGTACCCGGGTTGAAAAGAAAAAAAAAAAACCCAACAATTTTTTTAATATAAACATTTTTACTGACCAGAAACTCTTTGCTGCCTTTTAAAGGACTCTCAAAAATCTGTCAAGTTCTGATTCTGTTGCAGCAAGTGAATAATTTACTTAAATACTTAAATAATATTAATTTTAAAGGGTAGAGGTAGAACAAACTGAGTGAGAAAACTTGAAAGTTACACAAAATCCCGTCCTGATTTTACCAATAAACTTCACTGCAGAAATCAAGTTTTGTTCTACAATTTCAGATATAGCCACAACAAAGATACAAAAATAATAAACGTGTTTATGTTCTAGCTATAGGAAGGGGATTATATGAAAAAAAATTAAATAAAATATTTTATTCTCACTGAAAGGCAAAAGGGACCACTCAGTTTCTGATATCTTCAAACCTTTAGTTGATATTACTTCCATATCTAATTCTTTTGTGCTTGACTAATCAACGTCTTAATACACATGAAGTATATCATACAGGTCATGGAAAAAAAAAAGTCTAAACTGAGAAAGTTAAATGTGATGAGGGGGACTAGGGGCAGTGGTGATGGTTTTAAAGGGTTCAACCAGAATAGTTCTGTATATACACACTGCAACAGTTAAAAGTCAACCTTAGGCTTCTGACTGAAATTTTTATTAGAATGGTTTGTAACTGTCTTGCTCTAGGATGTTGTTAATGGCATCTCTCAGAAGCTTTTAAGCTTAATGATATGAAACTGCCCTTCTTTATCACAGTAGAAAAGACATGTAAATTTTTGTTAGAGTTAATAGTTTAGATAATTACAGAAGTTTTCAGACTTGCTCTTAAATTTGACAGGCAATTTAGAGGAAGAAGAAAAAGTGTCACTGGTGAACCCTATCAAGCAAATGATTTTCCCTCTCTGCTTCACTGCTTTCTGCTCTGCTAATTCGACTATAGAATGAGAATAGCAACACCTTTGCAATATCAAATTGACTGGAAAGATATGGCAGTTCTTTTGCTCAGTGGCCATTTCAGTTTTGTGCAGACATATAAGACTCTCAGACAAAGCAATATAATTCTACAGTAAACACTTCACTGATACGCATGTTTTGCTCCATCAGTAAAATTGATTATTCAAAGTGTCAAACGTACAGACACAGCAGATTCAAGAGGTAATTCAATATCTGATAAATGAAAATATATTAAGACCTTTATTTAAGATCTATAATTTCAGAGCTTTGTTTGGAAGATAATAACAGATTTTTGCAATTGCTAAAAAGAGGAAAAGTCACTTACTGTAGATCATTAACTATATACTTAAATTTAAGAATCTCAATTTTATGAAGCTTAATGAAGCTTATGAAACTTACTCTCGACTCCCAGCTGGATCCTGATAGTCTGTAAACTGTCATTTCCTGATTATTAGGGGCTGTAGTCAATATATGTAACTAAAGGACAAATAAGATGATTGACTATAGACTCGTCAATATTTAAGGTAAGGTTAATTGATATTTTATAGTCTGTAAACATTGGGACTGGCATTATTGACTGAGCCATGAGAAGTTTTCTGGTCCTTGCTGGTTACCAGGTTAGTGAATGTGCTAACTATTTGTAGCTCATAAGAAGAGGATGTCTGTTTTACTGATTTTTGTACATGGGGTTACTTTATGATATTTTAGACAGTAGACATAGCCTTTAGATAAGACACAGGTACAGGACTGATAATGTAATAACAATGCTGCGATTGCCATAGGCCCAGGCTACCACCATTGGGCATAAGCAGCCTCTTTTTTCCACAGAGTAATACAAAAGGTACTTTTCTAAGCATCCAACTAGTAAAAAACATCACACATATAAGGTGGCAATTACAACATGTGATGTGAAAGTCTGTAAACAAATGAAATGAGACTGTTCTCTCTCACCACCAAAGCAATCTAAGTGTTAGAGTTTGAAAGTCTTGAGAATCGCAGACTGTGAAACATGGCATCAGGCTGTTGCTGTGTGCTGTAAGTGTGTTTCACCTGGCAAAGAGGAAAATCATGTTGGTGAGTTGATTTGGCAGAGAGAAGAGAAGAGAAAGTTGTCCTACAGGAAAGAGGTGTCATAGAACTCCAGTCTCCTGAGGGAATGCTACCAGCAGCCTCAGTGTTGTGTGCCTAGCTGGCAACATTGCAGAGGCAGCAAATAACTATTTTGAATTGTAAAGGAAAACTTGTAAACAAATTCTGCATCTGAATTTTTTATATGCATTATAGACTAGGAATTTCACAGTCTTTCACTGGCTTTTAGTGCAGGACATTTCAGTTCCCTCCTACTTGAGAATATCCCCTGCAGACATGAAGTCCATCTGCCCACATGTGGAAAACCATCTTTCACAGGTCTGCCAGAGATGTCTCAACCACATAAACTAATTTCTCTGATTAATTTGGTTCTAATACTCAGAGTTAATAATTTCAATCTTTCCTTCAGGTCAAAGTAGCACAAATCTGGAATGAATCCCAGGGATTTCCCTAAACTTTTAGGCCACAATTCATGCACAGCTCATAAAGCAATCATTGTGTCTCTCGGCCTTTCACAGCTCAAGTTCCGTAATTCCTACATAAGCAATTTGTAGACAATGTAGACCACTTTAGCATCAAGATGTTGAAAAGAATAGGAAAGTGCAGGGTACTGGATGCAACTCTCTGATAATATTAGCTGTACTTTTTAAATTTTGTAAATTCCATTTGCTTTTACACATAGCTAGCTGTGAAGATGACCTATTCAGGTCCTATTTAGATCTTATTTGAGAGCTGGGTGACTACAGGCATTTATTTTAGTTGATCATTGTAGAAAAACCTGTGATTGAGATTAGACCATCAACTCTGCATGGGTCATAATGATAGAAATAATACTTTAACACTAAATGCAACAGCTGAGTGCAAACTTCTGTATGCTTTAAATCCACTTATCCACAAATGCTACCATTGATATCTGTCTTCTGACAACAGTAAACAAAATGTCCATGTCTGTGCAATGAGGTGACAGTTCCAATATCAAATTTCATCATTACAAAGATTAAAAAATAACAAAGACATTTCTTTTCCTGGATAATCATAAACTGTTATGCTGGGCTGCAGCAGAATAGTCTGTGAGGCACTCTGAGCTTTCACCCATTCTGCATAGCCAGAGGCTAATTTCATTTGCTGTGGCTTGCAGGAAAAAAAACAACAGTGAATGTCACTTAGCAATAATGGATATTTGAAACTACTTAAGCCCTTAATGTTTTGGGGTTTTTTTTTGTTTGTTTGTTTTTTGTTTTGGTTTTGTTTGTTTGTTGTTTTTTTTTTTTTAATTCTTACATGTATGAAATTAATCTCCATTTATTTTCATGCGAAGGCAGTGATATGTAAATCAGGTTCTCAGAAAAGTTAGCAAGTTGTAGCAAGCTAAAATGAAAAAAAAATGCTTTATATAGGGTGGAAGTAACAATACTAGTTTTTTTATTAATGTTGCTATTGTTAGTGCTATTATTTTTGTTATTGGTGATGTCCTAGATTCTAGAAATTGAGATTAATTCAGGCACTAAAAGATTTTTTTTGTGTCAATGTGATTGAGTTATGTTTGCCATAAGATACTGCCAAAGGGAAAAGTCAGTAAGATGTTTTGGGTTTGGTTGTTTTTTGTTTTGTTTTTTTTTTTTTTCTTTCATTTCTGCAGTGCATTTAGAATAGTTTCTTCATAAGGTTCAAAATACTGTTTATCTTACAGTGGAAAACAACAACAACAACAAATTGCTATTGGAAGGGGAGAAGCAGAAAAAATAACTGAATTCAGCACATTTTAAACCTCAATGGAATCCTACACATTCAAACATCTCCCTGTTTGCTAGATGGTCCATGAAAATGAAAATAAATGCAACTCCAGACCAAGGTCTTATTAACAGCTATGCAACTGCAGATATAGCACCTACGGTAGCTATTCTCTGTGCAGAACTGTCAGAACATATAAACATGAGCATATCCTGAGAGCTAGAGGCATGGGAGGATCTTGATAGTAAAAGATGTTGTCAGTCAGCTGTGATTCCTCCATAACCATAGATTTCAGGTGTTGGAAAGTCCAGGTGCTGCTTACTGTAACTCTTGGGTGCTCCTAGGGGATCCCTTGGGAAAATAATAGTTCTCCCTGCAGAAAAACATGCTTTAATATATTGCAAATAGCAATGTTTGACTGGCATATTCTTTCCATGATCCTCCTGGAGCATCATGCACACAGCTGTAGAACTGGTTGAAATGGTTAGCCCAGGCTCTCAGTGGACAGTCTGGCTTCTGCAGCTCTTGTTCAGTAAGTAATTTGAAGCAGTAACCTTATTTCTTTTCTTAAATTAGACTGCTTGTCACCCTTTTATTTAAAGGTATGATAGTTTTGTTTTCAAATGACATATTTAAACTCAAATTTTCCCTAAAACTCTTCTGTAGTTGAAGAAATTCACGTATGATGCAGAATTAAATCTCTTTGTTTGTCACAATATGAGACAAGCTGGCTGACATTAGCATTCCCTTTGACCTTTATGATAACATGTTGAACATAAACACTTCTGCCCTGGAGGGAAAAGCAAGACTACTGGCAGGTCTTTTCCATCTGAAGTGATGTGAGTCAGTAGAGCATGTGTAGTATTCCCAGAAAGTACTGGCAGCAGAAGATTGGGCTTCCAGGAATTGTACTGCTTAGAGCACAAGTGATCCAGGTTTTCTCATATTGTAAGGCCATTTCATAAAGTTAAAGGTGGAATTTCTTTAAATCATATGATGCTTGACAGAGTTAAAAATATCTATAAAAACATACAGTTGAAGGTAACATGATATTCCCAGTCTCAGAGCCTGTAGGCAATGATATCTTCTAAGGAGGAATGACATGTAAGATCAAAATTCCCCCAAATCATCACTCACTCTCTGTTTCAGGAAAAGGAATAATTTAGCTGGTCACACTTCAACTGCAAGTGCTCCGTATATCCCTTTCTTTGAAAAACAGTCTTTGCTGGCTAATGCCAGCTTAGGCTACACACAACAGCAGTGAATATAGCCATATCTACCTTTTTAGGATCTAGCACATGGTTTGGGATGTTGGTTTTCATCATGAACAAGCCTAAACAAGCCCGAGCAGAGTTATAAGGAAACTGAGACGCTGAAATCTGAGCACGGGTGAGAATCAAGCTTAAACAACTTTGTCCACAAGAATTTTGTTTCAGTGCATATCTTCAAAAACAGGGTGTGCATTGGCTATAGCCAGTATATCCAGGGTTTTGCTTACTTTTAGGGAGCTCCAATATAAATGATTTTTTGTGGAGAAATACATATTTGACTACCATGTCTCATTACCGCAAGCCAGTACTGCTTCCAAAATTCCTAATTGCACACCTGACTTCATACTCTTTAGTTTAATTCATACTTCTCTTCAGTTTTCAATATTGTGCTGTCACTGTATGGCAGCCTCACCCTCCTGTGAAACTCCTTATTCCAGATCATAAGAAAATATTTTTCACCTTTTAAAATTAATGAATAGCTAAACATTGCCAAAACTTTCACTAACTTGAGTAAGAGCAGAATGTCTTACATAATGTCATCACACTCCATATCCATGTCATTTTTCAGACTACCCACAAGGAATACCTAGTGCATTTTCCCCCTCTCTCTCCAGAATAAGCAGTTTGGGCGTTGGGAAATATTTGACATCTTTTCCTCTCTCGTCTGTCTGCATTATAATGCAACAGTGACCTTGAGTTGACAGTTTTAAACTATATCGCATTCTTCTCAAAAGAGGTAGGTCTTTCCTCTTTGCTTTGTTATATGAACAAAGGCTGGAAATACTACGTTAAACAAAAAAAACAAACAAACAAAAAACCAAAACTAAAACAAACAAACAAAACAAACAAACAAAAACAAACAAACAAAACCCTCAAAAAAACCCCCAAACAAACAAACAAAAACCAACCAACCAAACAAACAAAAAAACCCAAAAAAACCCAAAAACCAAAAAAGTTTCATTTTGGTAGTACTACTTGAAAATTCCTGTTTGTTCTGTGCCATTCAACACACTTGATTTTTGACTATCACACAATGTTTAGTCACATAGGGTACAGTTTAGGACACCAAGCCTTGGGAATCAGTTCATTTATGCAAAGCTTTTTTCTTTCACCAGCGACTATAATGTGTTCATCTGTACTTCCTAACACACAGCTCCCAAATAAGCTTCATTTATGCCATCATGACTTTTCTGTTATACATCTGGCCTTCGCTTCCTGGAGAGAATAGGTTCAGGAAAATGTTTATCAATTCTTCATTCTCCCTTCTTTCTTCATCATTTTCAACCTTTCCTAGGTTTCACCAGGAGAAAAGATGAAACACCACAAATGTGAAATTATAAAAAACCAACCAAACAAAACAAAAAAACCTGAAACGAACAAAAAAACCCACAAAGTCCCCTGACTTCTCTTATTTCTAAAAACACATTCACCCCGAAATTGAATTACATACAGCTTAAAAGTAATTTTTATCATAGAGGAGAAAAAATCACATGCTATCTATCACAATCTCCATATGTTTCATTTACATTCTTGGTATTAATGCTTTGCCAGGAAAATATCTAAATGCTGCAGTTACTCCCTCCATTTAAAAAATAATACATTGTGGGAAAATATGTTGGTTGCTCTCTAGAAGATTCCCACATCACAGACTACATGTATAGAATCTTGTAGCATATTCTGGACACCACAGCTGGCATTACAGTTTTATTCAGATTCTGATTGTTGCTTATCAGAAAATCAGAAATTAGTAGATAAAATATCTGGGATCAGTATAACTTTTATTTTTACCCAAGCATGATTAGGTTCAGTTTATTCTCCCAGTCTGCTGTAAAGTGGTGTGAACCAGCACTAGTGGTGTTGCAAATAGTGTCTTTGTTTCCTTTGCCTTTTCAGGTTCCTATCTGGTAGGAATGAAGACACTAGGAAGAGGTTCTTCACTCTGGGGATAGTTTGGCATTGTAACAGGATCCCCAGGGAAGTGGTCACAGCATGAAGCCTGGCAGAGTTAAGAAGCATTTGGATAACACTCTCAGGCACATGATGTCATTCTTGAGGCTGCCTTGTGTTGCATCAGGAGCTGGACTTGATCTTTCTGCATACCTTCCCAGCTCAGGGTATCCTATGATTCTAGCTCCTCCCTACTGGGAAAGGACTGAGTGCTTGACCTCGATGGGAGCAGGCTGAACTTAAAATGGCAACCATATTCTTTAGCATAGCTAAAATTCAAATGTCTCTCTTGGTCATTTCATGTGACAAAGTAGAAATGCATCATTATGGAAAAGCAGACTGAAAGCATTACCTTTGAGCAGGTGTTCTCCATGAAACTTTTGAAAACATAACTTTTGATATAACCCTCTTCTATTCCTTTGAGGAACATTGCAGACATTGCAGTTTTGTCATCTATATATCTGTTTCCAATTAGGTTCAAAGTGGACAGTAACAATAGTCCTGGATTAAGGGTCATGGCCAACATCACAGTTCATAGGCTCCTGCAGTGATTTAAGCCAGGCCCTGACCCCAGGAGTTCCATGGTTTCTAGCTTTCTTCTTATTTTCAGTCATTTCCTTGAAGACTCTCTGGATGAGACAGGAGACCAGGGAAGCTAGATAAAAAAATTATAAAATGAGTTGTTTTCTAATGTAGAGAACAGTTTGACTGTGAATGCTTGTTTTTTCCTGATTCTTGTCTATTACAGAAAGAATAAAATGCCTACCTAAAATGCAAATCATAAGGCAAGTATCTAAGTTGGCAAGATAACTTTGAGTACATTTTATGTGATCATTTAGTGCAGTCCTATACTGTTCTTCCTGAGCACATGGTGAATAAAATACAAAAAGCTCTATTTCCAGGGTGTTAAAACAAAATCAATTCTTAGTGTTATTGCTTGTAATAGGAACCAAATTTTAGTTTCCTGAGAAGAGTGTCTCTCAAAAACTTAGTCAAGCATGACTAGAAAATGAGGTCATTATTTCTGCTCCTCTAATTCTGATTTTAATGGCATTATTACTTTTAAGATACAGAAAACAAACCTTCACACTTTGTTTCTAGTGTTGAATGGTTTGAAGGTACAAATTAGCTCCCATGCATATATAATGAAAAGATTTTATGACTGAAAAGAGGATAGAGGTGAATTTGAGAGACATCTAGTTTACTGGTATTGGCACAAAACCATTATTATTCAACATATTTAGAAAATGTTTATATGAAAAGTGTTTTCATTCTTAAAAATAAAAAAGTGGAAAGTTCAAATGAAAATCCAAAATTTAAATGAGGAAACTTGTCCAAGAAAAATTTCTATTCCCATATGAAAATAGCAAAATTTCTTTAAAGCAATTAAGTTATAGTATCTAGCATTCCATCACGATTAAAGCAGAAAGCTTAAGTTAGCATTTAGTCTTGATTCAGAAGGCCAAACATGACAATTCATTAAAATACTTTTGAGTAGTTCAGATTTAATTTGTCACAGATGAAATAAGATAAGAACATTTAAATAACCAATACTGAAATCCAAGGGGTTATGTAAAATTAACTTTCCTTCTCATGAAATTTTGTACTAGTGAACTTAGGGTTTCAAACATTTCCAGGTGTAGCCAGGGAATGATTACCTCATGTACAAACACTGAGGGTGTTTGTAGCTTCGTGTCAGAAGTTGTAATGTTTCCAAAATACCTGTTCTTTTTTTTTTCAAAAGTGTTTATTTTACTGTATCCAACCACCATATAAAGGCATAAGGAAATTATGGTGCAGTGATATTACACGGATGAACTCCTCCCAGGTGGTCTGAATGCACACTTTCAAATTCTGCAGCAGCCAAAGGGAGCTGGCAGGATCCTGCACCTTGAAGCCTGAGAGCTAAACTGCTGTCAAGCGCATTGTGTGATTTTCAAAGCACCATTGACTAGAAAACGCTAAATATTGAATTATAAACACTGGGGAAATTCTGGAGCAACAAAGAAATCAAAATTAAGTTCACACTTACCTCTTGCCATCACAAAGAAGGAAAAGACACCATGCAATGGCAATGCTTGCTGTTGCCACCATTATTTTTTGATTCTGAATTACTATTAGATTCTGAAATCTTTGGACAGCATTTTTCCTCTCTCTCTGCCATTTTACTTTTAATTTTCACATTATTATTCTCTCAGATTTGTGCTGACATTCACTAGAAAAAGAAAATATCATGAGAAGACCCTTTGCTAAACTTGAAAACTTGAAGCCCATATACTTGTTTTATAATTGTTAAACACAGAAATCTCTCTTAAAAGTGAATTAAACCTTGAAATCCAGATGTTTGTCAGTATTTGTTTGTCTTGATATTAGTTTCACATCCAAAGACGCAGCAGACCTTTTAGCAAAACTTTAATCCTTCCCAACAATTGAAACCTTCCTTGCAAATTACTCCATTGAGGCAGAACTGCCTTTGTTGCATAATGCCAGGCTCCCGACAGAAACATGTCTGAAGTGCATTGGGCCTGGAAACTGGGCAGCACAGGGAAGGCAGTTGCTGGTGAAACCCTTCCCTTGCTGGATCCGAGTCACTACTCAACATGTCCCAACATACATCCTTGCAGCCCGTTTGTGAAGAGCATGCAGCAGCACCTCAAAGCTAGCCATTCATACTGGGCTAAAGTAAAAGATCTTCTGGATGGTCATCCGCTTACATTTGTTCTGCAGTTGAATGTTGAACTTTTTGCTGGGAATAAATGACTGTCATGGGTTTCTGTAGCTAAATTTTAGTAGAAGGGGGTGCTTCCAGTATGGTTTCTGTTAGAAGCTGCTAGAGGTTTCTCCTGTCCTGTTGAGCTAATTAAAATTATAGTTACGCCTCTGCGATACATATTCAAGAACTGGAGTGTTTGCGCAGTTGAAAATTCCAGCATTGAGATAACAATGCAGACAGAGAGAGACCAAGGTCAGAAGAGCAGGAGGAGGTGAAGGAAGAACCCCACGCTGGAGCAGGGCGGGGGGGAAGGACTGAAAGCTATTTTCCTCCCCCCCCTCCCTGAAGCCCGTGGAGATCTTTTGGGGTTTGGAGATACCCTTCAGCCCCTGGAGGAGCAGGTGGATGCCTGAAGGAGCTGTTGCCCTGTGGGAGACCCAGGATGGAGCGAGATCCTGGAAGAGACTTGCAGCCATGACTCCTGGAGAAGGAGACCCACCTGGAGCAGGTTTTTTCCCCCAGTAGAAGTATTGCCCGGGGAGTGGACTCATGATGGAGAAGTTTGAGGACTGTCTCCCATGGGAGGGACCCCACTGGAGCAGGGGAAAGATTAAGAGCTGCG
>VXAU01004605.1:1241658-1251854 GCA_013399695.1 Formicarius rufipectus | reverse complement strand
AGTATTTAGCTGCTCTGGGTTTCTTTTGCCATTATCTCTCAGCTGTTTTGGTTTTTTTTTTTTCCTTTTCTCCTTTTTCCCTTCGCCTCTGGGAAAGGGTTGGGGGGGGAGCCTGGAGGTTTGGGTGGACACTTGGTGAAAACCACCTCAATGACCAATATGTTTTCAAACATTGTGGTCACTTTTGCACTCTGTCCTCTCCAGCTCACAGATTTCTATGTATTGCTGTGCTTCTGTAATGTATTTCAATGCTTCTGACCAGGAACTGTTACCCCTGGAACATACTCTTTTGTCCTCCCTCAGCAGAGGAGAGAGTCCTGCTCTGTGAGTACTCATGCACAGACTTGATCTCACCTGCACCTCCACTGTTTTACACCAAAATCCAAGAACAGGGATTCTATATCATAACTGCAGTGTAATTGCAGCTCCACCTCACTCTCTGAAAAAATTCCTGGGTCTATCCAGATTACAATCATATCCTTGCCAAGCTGAATCAGCTAATCGATCCCCAGGACAGTGATAGCTAGGGCACTGACTGCACTCCTGTACCTGGGAAGCCCTCTGTGCCAAGTTCAAGCTCTAGAGAAGCACAGTCTGTACTTTGATTAATTTCCTGAGTTTCTATTGTCAACTTCAATCTTTTGGAAAGGCACAAGGCAATTTTAAAAGTGAATTGAGGAGGTGTTTTGTTTGTAGTCTCTTGCTGAGATATTCCTCAGTACAGAGTATGGCAGGACTGAAACTTATTTCAAATAAAAGTGTTAAGTTTTAGTCAGCTGGAGAGGTTAAATATGCAGTGCATGCAACTGTAAGGGCAGAGAAAGGGCTGATTTCTCAGGGATGTGTGTCCTGTGATTTCAGTTGGAGTTGTGAGAAGCCATTCAACATATTTGAAAAATATTAAATCTTCTAAAAGAGCACAAGCTGCTTTCTGATCCTATTGCTGATGCGTCTTATCTTCCTTTTCTTTCCCTCAGCTGGGTGAAAGATCCTCTCACCCCTTCTGCTGGAGCAGAGAAAGTATCAAGCCTTCAAAACCTGTCTGTGACTAACATGGAATACAAGACAAGGTTTGTCCCCCAACACCTCCTGTCCTGTTGAAGCACTCTTTGCAGAAGGCACCAGAAAAGAGGAGAGAGCTGCAGGCAGCAGTCTGCCCTGCTGAGCTCTGGTGCTTTATCTCAGATCACAGCCTCTGTATCACAGGAGCTGCTCCCCAAGTGTTTGGCCTCTTGACAAGTCCTATTCAGTAATGTACACTAAATGAGGGCAGGTTTCCTGATAGTAACAGCCTTTTCTAGGAATTAGAGCTGAGGCTATCAAAGTTATAATTCTTCACTTAGAGAAATTTGATAAGAATAATTTTTGGTCAGGTCTGGTTAGAGCTGATTTGCAGTCATGAGTGCTGTGGGCAGAAATCAATTTAGATAATCTAACTCCTCAGCAATGAAACTTGAGACTACATGAGAGCTAATCTAGACTTGTATACCAAAATACAATATGCAATGTACAAGCTATTTTAGTTTAGTTGACTTAAATATAACCCTGTTTAGCTGAATTTTTATGGTTTTGAACTAATTTATTCACACTAAACCAAGCCCCCAGAAATCTGCCTTGTGTTAGGATTTTTTTTTCTAACACTCTTCTCCCTTGAAAAGTGAGAAAAAAATAATTTTGAGTGAGGAATATACTAAAAAAATAGTACATATCACTTCCTTCTCTGTACCTCAGTTTTTTCACCTGTAAACCAGCACAGTCTTCCCCAGTGAAGCATTTTGAAATCCAAGAGAAACACAGTACTAGCAGTAATGGTAGTTCTGTTTAAAGTTATGCCAAAAAACAGTTAATTCATATATGAGATTTTTCAGAATGATAATGTTTTATCCTATTAGAGTAGAGAAGCACAGAAGCATAAAATAGTTTGGTTTGGAAGGGATCTTACATATCTGAGTTCAAGCCCCCATGCTATGATCTGGGACATTTTTCAGTCAGTCTGCTCAAGGCATGAATCTTGAACACCTGCAAGGATGGGACATGCACAACTTCTCTGGATAATCTGTCCCAGTGACTCATCACCCTCATAGTGAAGAATTTCTTCTTTATATCTAATCTAAACCTACTGTTTTTCAGTTTAAAGTCATTATCTCTTGTCCTATCACATCATAGCCTTGTCAAAAATTCCTCTCCCACTCTCTTGCAGGCTTCCTTCTACATACAGGAAGGCTCCTATAAGGTCGTCCTGAAACCTGGACCTTCTCTGGACTCGCTCCAGCAGGCCTTCAACTAGATCAGGTTTCTCAGAGCCCTGTCCACTCTGACCTTGAATGTTCCCCAGGGTGGGAAGGTTATTCTGTGAACTGCAATCAGAAAACAATCAGGCAAAACATTAAGTCCATAAAAATACACACTGAGTTTCCACACCTTCCTTCGGAAGCTGAAATTCAGACCTTGAATACTTGACTGTAAAAGAGTTAAAGAAAATGTTCTGTTAACTACAAAAACCCTATACTTGCGTATGCTGATGACTGAAGGACTTTCTGCATTCGCACTTCTGTAATTTGTTTGATTTCTTTTTTCAGTATTCTTCTCCAAAAAGAATTCAGGAATCACACATTGTTAAAGAATAAATCTGAGAGCTTTGAACACAGCAAGTGCCTGGAAGCAGGTGACTTCAGAAGTGCAGAGGCCATGCCAGCTGGAGTTGCTGTTTCTCGTTGCCAGCCCGACTGCTCTGTGTGAATTCCGCCCCCTGCCCCCCAACCTGGATCAGTAGCCAGATTTGATGGCATGGATACATAGTAGTTGTAAAACACATGGAAATAAACATCCACTGAAAGGGTGGCAATGAGCTCCTGCAGTTTAACAGATCACACAAATTTGGTGACCTAAAACAAGATTTGAAGAAAAAAGGTCTGTGAAGCTGTCTCCAGCTGGTAAACATACAGCCATAGTGTATACTGAGGAAAAATACTACCTTTTTGAATCCAAATACTGTCATTAATATTTTGAGGATATCAGTCTCCACTATGCATATACTGTTTCAAACATACAAATATTAACTTTTTTTTTTTTTCTTTTTTCTGGTTAATAATGTAGATATCACAGTCCTGTATATGATCTACAAATGTGTCTTTGGTAAATCTGGTCATTGCCATGATCTACAAACATGTTTTTGTGGTTCATGTCATCTGATTATAAACTCTCCCATGGTCATGATGGCGGTATTGCCCTACCTCTGAGAAGACAAGAGACACACTCCAAACAGTTGTAAAAGGCAACATGAGTTTTAAATTTGTGTGGAAAAGCAATTAGTGGGAAAACCCTTGATTCTCAAGTAAAAGGGTAAAATAAGAAAATGAAAAAGAAGCTGAACCTTTATTTGAGATTTATGTTGCTAGTTGTACTTATCAAGGGTGTTGCTATTCTAGTGTAATACACTATTTAATAGTATTTCATTTCATGCGCTTGTCCTTTGTCTCAAGGGCACGGGATTTTTCCTGAGTAATAGTGCCATTGTTGCAGACCAATTGTTTCTTCTGCCAGCTTCTTAATTTTTTTCCCTTGGGTTATTAGAGAGGATGGCTAGACAGAATTTTCTATCAATTTCATCTTTCCTCTGAAGCCTTGATAACTCTATTGAAAGTTGGAAAAAAAAATATGAAAACCAGACTTTTTATTTCTGTAGAAAAAGGTGACTGTATGGCAAAGTAAAGGTTGGGTTTTTTTCCACCCTGAAATGAAATCACCCCTGCCTAGGTCTGGTGTTTAGTTTTTGCCTGTGTAATTTATTTATAAGATGTATTAAATATTTGTAAAGCTTGCTTCTGGTCTTGTGCTTCAAGGCAATAAAGAGAGAAAATGTTTACTCCTCTCATGATTTACCATGAGTGTTGCTTATTTAATTTGAGAAGAGCTTCATTCCACATGTTTTAGTTGTTTACTTAATGCAGAAGTTTCACAGATGAAACAATTCTGCTGGAGTGGTAAGTGCTAGTTAATATATAATCTTAGAAATTAGTCTACAAATAGTCTGAAAAGGCAGGAGTAATTCAAATTCTTCTGAGCCTGAAGCTTTTCAAAAGCTCTTGGGTAGTTAAGTGAATGGCTTTGGCATACAGAGATTCTCCTCTCACATACATACATGGCTTCCCCCACTATCTCAGCACCTTCCAAGTCCCTCCTCCACTTTTTCACCTTCCTCCATCCCCGCCTAAGCACCATTCTCTGCTCTGTTATTTCTCTGCTTTACACATTACCACTGCATAGTTTTTGTGCCTAACAGTGAGCACCAACAGTGATTTGTTGCCTGACCAGTAAGCTTGCTCCATCACTCATTGTCAGGGTGCTCACCAGAGCACAGGTTATTCAGAAGAGTCCTTTCTTTACCAACCCATCATTTCTCCCAGTATAAACTAAACCAAATCAACACAAAACTATTGGGTGTTTGGGTTTATGTCATGGTACTCAGGCTTATCCAGATAGCTTGAAAGATTTGCTTGGAAAGCTGACACTCATAAGATTCGTGTCCTTCTGTGAAAGCCACTGACATCTATGTCTCTTTGCTGCAGGTCCCAGCATCCATTACTTTTTTTAAAGGCAGCCCTAGTCCCA
Organism: Formicarius rufipectus; assembly: GCA_013399695.1. NCBI lineage: Eukaryota > Metazoa > Chordata > Aves > Passeriformes > Formicariidae > Formicarius > Formicarius rufipectus. The sequence goes on along the minus strand of VXAU01004605.1, from coordinate 1,247,243 downwards.
GGTATCGAGACCATCCAAGACAGGCTGGGATGTGGGTGCACAGCTGGGCCAGACTTGGTGGACCCAATGGCCAGGCATGGCAGGGCTGTGCGGGGCTGGAGTCCAACCATGTTGCACTGTTTCTGGGGCAGATGCTGATGGTTCCATGGCACTGGCATGGAGTCCTGGGCTGTGGGCAGGTGGGCGAAGCCCTAAGAGGTTATGCAGGGACAGTAACACCTGCAAATGCCCTCCCGGTAGAATCTTCCTTTGACATTGTCTCAGAGTTAAATATTCCTGAAAGAAGATCTGCCTCCAGAAGATCACATCAGCAATATGGGCTCAACAAGAAGTGCATTTTTGAGGCTAGAATAGTACCAGGTCTGAAGGAAACACAGAACTAGTCCTTGTCACCACTTTTCACTCCCAAGCAGACAGGACTTCACCCCTAGACGCAGCACCATGTAGAAGATACCAACGGCAAAGACTCTCTGAAGAGAGAGTGACCATCTCTGCCCAGTGTGGTCCTGCTTTGACACTCTGGCCAAGGAGAGATGCAAACACGGGGGTGTTGAGCATTTGAGTTCAGACGAGAAGTGTTTCTGCTTTTGGGGATGAAACATTTGTCAAGAATTTGGGCTTGGAGCCCTGGCTTGGACTTGGGTCCATCTATCCTGCAAACACAAAGTAGTTTCAGGGAATGAAAATCTAGGTATTTTCTGAAAATCTAGGATTCTGGTATTTTTCCATCTTGACATATCAGGAAAAAATTTGTGCAATTAGAAATGCTGCTGTGATTTTTTCATAGACCATAGCATCCTGTGAGACTAATTAGCAAAAGACAGAAATCTCCCTAAAGATTAAGTCAAGAGGAAAGATGAAATGTTCTCCTTTTCTCTGCTTATTTCCAGTGAAGTGATTCAGTTAGAAATTTATCAAATGGCAGGAAAATACAATAAGGTGAGAGTGATCCGGCAACTGCATGAAACTGTTAGTGGTTTGTAGCTAACGCTGTAGGTGGTCTTAGTTTTATTGTCTTAAGTCTTTTTTATTTGCTCTCTCATTGTGTACATGTCTGGAAACATGCCTTTCAAGCCATATTCTGTGCAACTTACAGATGAGACCAATATCTAGCCTAGGCTTATACGACATTATGTAATTTTCTTGAAGTGGCTGAAAATATTCACCCCCTATGACTCAGAAATTAATCAAGAAGAGCTTGGCTTTGTCTTCTTCATCTTCAAAAAATAATAGCCCACAAATGTATATGAAAGTTAATATCTGTAACATCTGGAGTTCTTTACTCAGAAAAAGCTTAAGTTTGATTTGGCTCAAAAAACAGATCAGAATTTACCTTTCCAAAAAGCAAGTAGGAACATCCGCAAAACAGTGGAATGCTGTATGGAAGCCACAGGGATAAAGCAACTTCACCATACCTCACAGCAGCAATAAATGATAAAACACATCATTGACACTGAAAAACATCATTTAATGTCTGCCTTACTCTCATTATTTCCCTCCTTCCAGTACTAAAAGAAGAACATGGCAAAGGCATTTGTCATCCACCATAAAAACAGAAGTAGAAGGTTAAGATAATTTGTCCACATAATAATGTCCACATAATGTCCAGATAATAATGTCCACGTTCCATTAGATACCTGACTATGGGTACATTTCTGCTAAAACAAATCATCATAAGAAACGCTCTAGCTGAAGGACAACAGAGAAAGCTACTCATCAATTTCCTCATCATTTTTTATTGTTTATAAGAAACAGTTATTCTCTTACTAATCAGATTTGGTTTACAATAAAGTCAGAAATAAAAAAGAAAATCAGCCACTTTCTTAGGAGAAAGAAATGGATGGAACATGATCTAGTTGGATTGTAATACTGTAGAAATATCAGAAGGTTGTGAACTTTGAGGTCTTATTCTCTCATTCCTCCTTCCATATTAGGGTCAACATTTGCTGGTGGAAGAGTGTGATAGCTAAGAATTTACTTTACCCAAATTCTTCCAGTACAGTTCACTTACTGTATGTTGAACTACCATGGCACACCAACACAAAGTTTGCCTGTAGTAGAAGAGAGGTGCCTGGCAATAAGATCACAAGTGGAATATGAGTCAGCAGTGCCCTGGCAGCCAGGAGGGGGGACATCAGGCAAAGCATCACCAGTCAGGCAAGGGAGAGGATTGTCCTGCTCTGCTCTGCACTGGGGTGACCTCACCTTGAATATTGTGGGCAGTTTGGGGCACCACAATGTAAGAAATATATGGTAACTAGGTAATTCACTCTCTCAGTTTCTCCTGGTCAGATTTTGGTTTGGACTTCTCCACCAGTCATAAAGGTAGTGCTTTTAACAAATATCTAAACCAACCCTTTCCTGCAAGGCACGTTCTCTACTGTCTCGTCTCCTCCTTGTACCCCATGTATCAGTAGGCAAATCACAAAGACTTAAATAACTACAAGCTTCCTACAGCACAAGGCCAGTGAATGAGGTGATTATAAATTATCATATTATTGAGTCATGTATTTTTCCTTAACTTCTTGAAGGGTGAAGTGGTAACAGAGGTAACACTTTTTTTACCTCTTTGGTCTTCATCACTGTAGTGTCTATGTGTTCTGTTTATTTTCTCCTGGTTTCCAAAAGTACTTCTAAGTACTTTTGAAGAGCTATGGAGCAGATGGTTTACAGTGAGATCAGAGCTTTACTCTAGGTGGTTCTTTTCCTTTCTCCACAATGATAGATCAGTTCTTCCACTACCCATTAATTATATCCAGCAGCAGAGAAGGATTATCTACAACCTTTGAACCGAGCAGATATGAGAATTAGTTAACAATGTTCTAAATGCAGGAATGACTTAAAATATTCAAAGAATAGATGAGGGAGTATTGAGAAATAAATATTTGGGCATGTATCTCCTAGTACTAGCTGCAATTCAATTTTGATATTGTGTGCAAAACAAGAAAATACATTCTTAGAGTAGTAACTTTACATCAGGAGCATGATGTTTGATTAACTTGCTCTGACCAGTTCCACGTTCACTTCAGCATGTAAAGACTAGCTGTAAGTGTGTTTAATCTATGTTGCAAACCAGGGATGAGATTTGGTGATTTAACATTGTAGTGATTCTGTTTCTCAATAAAAGGATAATGTAGAAGAAGTTTTCTCTCATGGTAACGAAGATATTTAATCCAGAGCTACAGTGTTGTGTAGGTTGCTGAAACAATGAATTCACTGAAGGAAATGAACAGCAGTAAGAAGAAACTATTCAATGTAAATTGAAACATATTTAATTTATGCTATGAAGATTATTTGACATCTTCCTAATATTTTTTCTAATGTTGTAACATTTGCTCCAGGTGTGGTATAACACATGGAGCTTTCAGTTTAGCAAAGAGGTAAAAAGAGGGAGAGGTAAGGACCTGAGACTATGCCATAGCATAGTAAAAATATATTGTATCAGAAAGGAGTCATTCCCTCTTGTCCTCTATGCTGAGGCAGCACAAATAAGTAAGTCTGGAGTACCTTAAAAAAATCTATACTGTATTTAAAGCTTTAGTGAAGGAGATTACATAATCCATTTAGCTGATAGATTTCTAAACTAACATGAATTTATGGCCTTATAAAATTTCCCTAATATCTGACCTCAAAATCTGTCTTTGGGGAAAATAAGGACAATGTAGTCTTCCTTGCAAAAGATTTGTGTATTTTGAAAAACTGTCATCAATCTTCCCCTTCTTTAGATGAAATAAAGCTCAATTAAAATATTTGAGTATTCTTTAACTTTCCTCTAACTATAATCCTGTGCTGAAGAAATGTATCTGAAACAGCAAAAAGGGCCACTTTAGACATAAGCAGAACTTAGTAAACAGATAAAATATTGACCTGCATTTTGTAGGAAACATTCTTGTTAGTATACCATATCACAAAACTTGCCCTACTTAAAATAATATGACTTTATAGATCATTATTGGTCTATTGTCCAACTTGCTGCCTAGTGAGCTTTTTCAATTTTGTATTTAGGTATCTGATTTCTCCTTTCTGGCTCTAGAGATTTACACTTACTTTTTCTGGATTTCATTGTCTTGATTTTGAGCCATTTTCTACTTTGACTAGAAGTTAAAATCCCCATTCAATCCTTGAGTCCAGACTGCTACGCTTCTTAGGTTGGTATAATTTGCAATTTTGATAAACAGGCTGGTTTATAAGCTCCCAAGCTTTCTGTGAAAAAAATTAAAGAGAAACTGGGTCGGGTCAGACCAAACCTGTGTCCCACCTTAGGGTCCTGCAAATGTGAGACTGTGTGAGCTGTTCACTGAATAGACTTTTTTCACTGCTTTTTGTTTCAGCTCACTTTGGTCTTCTCTATATCACACTTCTTTAACCTTTTTATGCAAACAGCTTATGAATATTGGAATGAACTGTTCTCTCCCTATATGTGCTGCAGGAAACAAAAGCGATCTGCTGTGGTTTGATTTGGACTCAGCAACTTCATGGTAGGCAGCTTGTTTGTTTTGTTACTTCATTATCTCAGCATTTACAAAGTTATTACTTNTTTTTTTGTATTTCTCTTTTATGAAGAGGTGTTTTTTTTTTGTCTTCCCTTTTGTCATTCATGTTTTTCCAAAGTTTCTCATTGATTATTCTCAGTTTTGAGTAGTTCTTTATGTAACCTGATGTGAATTTTTGAGGTGTTGCTGACACTCATTCACAAAAACACTGTTTGTTCCCGCCCTACTCACATGTTTGGCTTTGGGAAAATGTATTATTATTATCTTTCATTTCCTAGATTTTTTTCCCTCAGTGTTGACTAGCATACTGAGTTGCCATTTAGGACATTAAACTTTTGTATTATTAAAAATATTTCACAAGATCCATTCCCATTAAGGTATCTGTCTTCTAATATAATGTAGGACAGTTCCTACAAGTCTTTAAATATCATTAGACTATATTGATACTGTTCTGAGGGGAGTGTTTCCTGAGCCTTAGGTCTTCAAAGCCTGTGAAATCATATCCAATGCCAACAAATTAAGTTTTTGTTTAAATTTTTAACAACCTTCTAAAAAGTAATTTATTTTTACCACATATGATCATAATTACATACCTTGTTCATATTTATCTCCCAAAGCATGGTTGGTAAAATCTTTGGAAGTGATTAATTGGGCAGACATGTACAAGTTCTGAAATCAGTATCTGAATAGGTTCTTGTATTTATGAAAAGTAATTTTTGCCATAAGTCACATTTCTGTAACTATAACATTTTAAAAGTACTTATACTATTTGATGAACCTCTGAAGAAACAGTGTGCAAAAATAAGCTAATCTTCCAACATCTCTTTGAAATAAGTAACTAAATTTTTGAGAAGAAAGAAGAGAAGAGAAGAGAAGAGAAGAGAAGAGAAGAGAAGAGAAGAGAAGAGAAGAGAAGAGAAGAGAAGAGAAGTGAAGAGAAGAGAAGAGAAGAAGAGAAGAAGAGAAGAAGAGAAGAAGGAGAAAGAGAAATTAATTTGTAACAGACCAAGATGTTGAAACAGGACACAGAGAGCCAGTGGTCAGTAAAATTCATGTATACATACATATTTATATATACATATTTATATATAC
>VXAU01004605.1:1193381-1239684 GCA_013399695.1 Formicarius rufipectus | reverse complement strand
AGGATGTGTATCATTAGGCAAAGACTGAATTATTCTTCTTTGACAAAAAGGACTCAAGAGCAGAGACTGCATATCATACAAACTAATGGCAACACATACCAAATTCCTGCCCAGTATACTATTCACTGGACCAGTCCGTCTGTCTGTCTGTCTCTTCCCTAAAAGTTAATCTGACATTACTTTCAAAGTCAAATAATATAACAAAACCTATCGTAATTAAAATAAAGATGCAAATAATATTCCTATTAACAGCATCTAGCTGCTTCACATCTTGAAGTGTGTTCTGTTTAATTAAAAACTAGAATGAGAAGTGTTATATATTCTTCTAGAAACTTATATTTTACTGATACTGAGAGATAGACCACAGCTGCTCCCCCATAAATCTCACAGATTTATATGAATACAGCTCATAGCTGGGAACTGTATTAATACTTTATCTCTGCAACAGAGCTAGTGAATTGCTTTTTCACAGAAAACTACAAAAATACAATTGGTTTTATTTTTTATCTTTTCATGTTTATATAAAACAAATATAAGAGTCTCATGCTAGAAATAATATAAAAATAAATGTAAAGGTTTGCAGACAATTGAATGAGAGGTATTATATGCATTTATATATATTTTATATTTTTTTCTCCAAGTCTTTAGATACCATTTGCTGTCTCTAAATCACAGCTGACATGATTCATAAAATATGAAAATTTAATTTTTTTCAGAAAAAAATTGGAGTATGAACAAAAATCTTTTAGTCACAAAGTGCATGAACATACCTAACAAGAGCTCATTCATCATATAACTTTTATTTGTTCATAAAGTTCTTGACTAGCTTAACAAAGAAAGGTTTTCTAGAAGATAAGCCTTTACATTTAGTCCTTTTTCTTGTACATGTAAGTAAGAACTTAGCTAAATAAAGTATGTTTTCTCTATTTTCTCAAATATAAGCAGTATCTGTAAGCTTCACTCAAGCTTTCTGCAATCATCTGTTTTGTCTTCAGTGCATGTGAGTATTTAAATGTGGACACCATAAAGTAGCTTTCTCTCTTTCTGATTTTCTTAAAACTCATTTCATTGCTAGAGGAGGTGAACATGAAGAAAACCTAGGGCTTAGGCTGAAGGAGTCACAAAGATACTTCCAAAAGCTCTAACTGCTCACTTGAAATCTCCCACTGAAGGTTAGTGGTATATGCAGAGTTGTTTGAGTTGTTTTACATTTTCTTCTTGCTAAATGTGTGCCTTACAGGGTTGTACATATAGACAAATCCCAAAATAAAAACCCTAGCATTTTTAGAGCCCAGCCCAAATTATCCAGAAATCCATCACAATGATTTTAGACAATTTTTCTTGTCAGTCTTTTTTTGTTGAGAACTAATTTCGAGAGGGACCAAAACTGCATCTATCATATCTTATCATAACTGTGACTATAGTAAGTATAATGCAGTTACTCAAAGGGTATCAGTGGGTTATGTCAGCTGTAGTCTATAGTCAGATAGATCTGAAATGGACTTAATATACAAACCTGAAAATATTTGACCAGATGCCTGTTCCTATACACCTTTATTAAAGTCTTGCTCAAGTAGTAAATTCTGGTTTAGTGTCATTATAGTTTCAATTACAACATAAAAAATAACTGATTATATTACTTGTTTAATTAATGTGCAATCAGATCTCTCTGACTATAGAAAATCATAATGTATGAAGTAAAAAACAAGACTATCAATCTAAAGATGTTACACTTAGTTGAGTAGGATTCTTCTGTAGAAAAGAAATTCTTTCTGCAAGGCATCTTGAGGCCTTAAGTTCTTAAACATACACTCAGCATTCCAGTAGAGTTTTTATTCCAGATACCTCTGTCTTTTGAAATAGTCATAGCTGTGGGCAGCAGACCCCTCTGTGAACCTTGCTATACTGTTCCTGAGGTTTTTTCTGGTATCTTTGTTTCCTATATTGTGAAATAATATTTGTGCACTGTTACCCAGTGAAAATCATAAAAGAATCCTGTACTTTTGGCATTTCCAAGAATCTGAGCACCAGGTTTGTCATCCAACACCATCATTATCCTCTTTGATTAGAAACACTGGATATATTAATTTTTCACCTTCCATACTCTTACCAGATCCTATAAGGTGTTTAGCACCTGGGAAGCAACTTGTGCCTGCCTCCATTACTGATGCATATGGGAGTCCACCTAAACAGGAGCAGAAGTGGTTTTCCCATATATCTTGGACACTGAAATTGTCCTCAACTCAGTTCAGACCTCTTCTCTAAGTCGCTGTGACACTCATAGCCCCTTCACGTGTATTGCATCTCAGCCTTTGAACAAGGCTTTCAGCCTTTTTGGATTTTGTTTTAAACTGCAGGAGAGTAAATTTTAGGACAGCTCCACTATGTTTGCATGAAATGAGTCACAGGAGGGAAACTGTGAATGTTAGTCTGTCTTAACCCTGGTCACCACCAGTCTTCATTACATAAACAAATCATGATACATTTCTTTTTTTTCAGTTCTTCCTCTTTTTATTTTAAAGTACTCCGTGAAATCATTCAATTTTAAAGTACTCCATAAAAGTTGTCAGTTCTCATCATTCTACTCCAAGAATCAGATTATGGGAGTGAAGTCTACAGAATTATAAGAAAGTAGTGTGGAATAAAGTTTGAAGAAATGGGATGTTTTGAATGCTGTTCTAGTAACACATGTTAGTACTTGTCAAGTGTTGTCAGGTAATAACAATTCAGACTTTTTCATTACAGGAAATGTTGAAGTGAACATTGACAGGTAAAGGACCCATCCTAAAAACTTATGACTTTTATTATCATATAATGGAAAAACTTCTTTTTTTGGAAATGCACCTGATTTCCTAGTAGACAAAGATAAAAGTAAGAATGAAGAAATCCAGTACATGACCTGAATCCAGTTACTCTGACCTGTCCAATATACTGTTGAGAGACATGCACAATTTTACTGCACAAAATCAAAAGAAATCTGAAAACCAGCAATATGTATAATAACATACCATGTCTGCTAATAGATAGAGACATAAAGTGTTTTGTCTGTAGTGCATGGTTTGTGTAATGTTGTTGACAGGTTCTCCACATTCCCACCTGTTTGAAATACCACTAAAATTTGAGGGTATGAACTGTTCACATTGTCTCCTTCAGTACAGAATACATTATGTGCTATTTTGTAGTGGCATTAGAGAAACTTGTTTACACACACAGAATTTCAAAATAAGGTTGTGGGAAATGACTGAAAGGAGAAACAGCAACCTATGCCATGGCTGTCTTTGACCTCTCACTTTTTACAGCACATGAGTAAATCAATGCATTCAGTGCTCCAACTACTTTTTATTTTCTGTGTGATGCTTTGTCTCCTTTTTCTCCCCGTATTTCTCTGTTGCTTCCATTTCAATTTATGCTTGCCTCTGTTACATGATGATACTTTTATTACTATGTAAAACTTATTTTTACATCCACAAGATAGGTCATTAATTCATCTGCTGCCTGTCTGTACTGTGTCTAAGCTGTGTGCTATCCTGAATGCCTGAGACTTCTTGTTTAGTCACTAGACAATGCTGTGTGACAAGTTGGCCTCCCTGACACACTCATTACACAAGACTTCCTTATACTGCCATGTATTTGCCCACTTTCAGGTTTTTTTGAGACCTAGTCATGTATGTGCATGCTACTGTTCATTGGGGTGGAAGAGCATTTCGAGGGAAAGACCAGGAACAGATATATTGGCATTTTTCTATCTTGCCTGCACCTCTGGGCCATTTTCCCTTCCTGAAACTTCTTTCCTTCATGCGCTTGTAGCAGCAGGACACAAATTGAAGACTGGTTGGTGCTGGACTTCCATAGAAGTCTTGTCAATATTCCTTTTTTTTTTTCTCTACACTTGTCATGCCAACAGTCTCAGTATGGGAACACTTCGAATAGAATCTCCATCTAAGAGATTTTGTGGACAGACCTTTTCTCCACAGTTTCTCAACTGAGCTGTCATATGAGACAGAAACCTTCTGGTGGAATGGAGAAATTGTGGCACCCCATGGCTCATGCATACCAGTCATGGCACTAGGGGCTAGAGTGTTTCCTTGGAGGCCAAGGGTCCAGCTCTCACTCCCAGGAGCCCATTAACACACCGCAGAGGTCCATGAAAGCTGTGGGCAATACAGGGTCCAGGACTAAAGCATCTTTCTCTCAGCTATTTCCCTGTAAATCAATAGTCTTTGATTAGAAATCTAGGCTCTAGAGGAATTTGCAGAAAGTTAATGAGGAAGAAGTGATGAAGAAATCAAATGTCAGGGTCTTGTAATTCAGTTGCCTTAGAGAGGCAGGAGTAATTCTTCCTGAATAGCATGTTCAACCTGAAACATTGTCCAGGAGTCATCCTCAGACCCTTTTTATGCAGCACAGACTGAGGAACTAGCTATGGTAAGCAATCTGTTCTGTGGTTAACACACTCAGTCAGGATGCATTAAAAAAGGTTTAATTATTCCTCTGACTAAGGGGAGTTAAAATTCTTCTACGCTGATTGAAATAATTGAATATTAATTGGACCATGAAGAGAGAACAAAAGGCCTGCAAGAAGGTTAGAGCATTTATGTAGGTGTCAAGGCATGTTTAAATATTTTATAAAAATTATCCACTGGAGCTGAGCACCAGTTCTTCCAGGTGAATGCTCTTCTCATTCTCTGTAGGCAGCCTTCAACACCCTCTGAATCTATCTGGCTAGATATGTTAGAGACAAAGAAAACAATGTGAAAAACATCTGCAGAAGTGGGTTTCCTGAAGGACTCTGGCTGTTTCATAGTTTTTCAGTCTCAATTTCATGACTTCTTTTTCGGTTATCTCCTTAAAAATGTGTCAGCAACTGTCTTTCAGTCCTTTTTTGCTTTTCTGTATCTCTTCTTATGGACAAAGGAGACTGCAGCAATTCCTGATATTCACATATTCAAGGACATACAAGTGAATACAGCAAAAAAAGTAAAAAAAAAAAAAAAAAACCAAAAAAAACCCCACAAAACTGGAGAGCTGATTTTGGCAACAAGATCAGTCCTACATTTACAGTTAGAAATGTCTATAATTTATCTGAACCTGAGGTACTTCCTTAAACAATACTGAGTCTTTCAGATTGTACATAATAGTTTGATAGAAACAGATGCTAACATTTTTGCAAACTGGTGCATAGTCATGCAAATCTTATCCTACAATGCTTTATGGAGTCTTTCACTAGTTGTTTGCACAGGGCTAGAACTCTAATAAGAAGGTTGAGGATGGAGAGAGAATCCTGGTTTTTTCACAGAAACCTATGCTCACCCTGTGTTCAACCTATGTTTTTGCACTGATGCAAAAATTAGTCCTTCATCAGAGAAAAGGGATTGACTGTGACAGCACATCTCTACTTCTTTTTGTCCTATGCTAAAAATCATCCTTTCTTGGGACAGTAAGATGCGGAGAGGTCATATCTGTCTGAGTATGACTGAAGGCAGGGATGAGACATAATTTATGAGGCATACCAAAAGAGACACTAAAAGTTCTTAGTAATGTAACTATGGCACTCAGCAGAAAGAAATAATAGAGAACAAGATGGGAAGCCATAAGCATCTTGAATAAGAGGAGTTACCATACGATTAACAATGAAAAATACACATTTTACATTGAAGGAAACCTAAAAAATTTGAATGGAGATTAGAACAGGCCAACTGTTTGTCTATCTGGCAATGCTGAACTAATACAGCATTAGCAGCAGTTCTTTCAGTCATTTTGACAGTCATGATTTTTGTCTAAAACTGAAAACTTTTGTTTCTCAAGTGACTGAACCTGGAAGTAGCACTTGGTCATCAACTGAGAACAAGAGTGATCATTTCTCCAGCAAAGCCCTACTGGTATTACTGTGTCATTACTGCTTCTACTCTTCTCTGTACTCATCTTGACATCTATTTCATGTTTTTTTCTGCATCCTTTTTTTTTTTCTTATCAGTTATACTGGTTTTGGAAAATTAGCCTCTTTTTTTATGAGAGAGTGTGGGAAGGGCACTGAAAAATTATTTATCTTATTTTTGCCTTTTTCAAACACGTGTTGTGGACATTAGGAATCTAGTTCTGGCATTTAGCTCATTCTTCAAGTAAATAAGCAATATGAATTTATAAAATTCCTATTACATTGTCTATATTAGCAGTAGAGAGATCTGAGTTAGAGATGAAAGCCCATATTATCTGTGAAATGGAGACACAACTCTCAATAGAAAGTACATCTCACAAGTCAGGGACATCTTCTAAGTAGTTAAATACCACAAAAATGTTAGTAACTCCAGTGAAGCTTCAACACATCTATAAAATGTGATCACCTTCTTTCTCCTTTTAAAACATAATTAACAAACAGAAGTTCGTTAGTTCAGAGATCAGCCGTAAAGCAAATTCAAAGTATTTAATTTTTAACAAATAAATTGCAAATGTCTTTGCACTTTAATGTTAACTCAAATTAAATAAATTTAGCTTGTAAAATGAGACAAATCTCCAAAATTGCATCAAGAAGCAACTTATGAAAAAAAAATTACTCTTTGCATATTAAAAACCAATGTTTTTGAAGGCTAAAGGTGGGGTGTTTTCACCTTTTGAATGCCACTGTCTTGCTAACAGTTGTATAGGTTGCAACTTCACAGCAGTAGTGCACTGCTTCATAGTGACCACCTCCGGCTCCATTCCACCTTGTTTTTTATGCATCTCAATTCCCTGACACTCAATAACACCATTAGCCCAGGGTATTTTGATTCCAAACATGACAACTTAGGGATGACTGCTTTTAGTCCAGTATTTGCCTTTAAATGATTCCTTTGAAGGGAACAGTATTTAAAGAAAGTATTGACTCAAGATAATGCACAACACAGGGCTTACATACCACTGTATTTTAAAACATTTGGAACACAAAACTAAAGGATTAGAAGAAAACATTTAATCATTAGTACAATGTCCAAGGCCAATAACTTCCAATCTTGATCCTGATGTTGGCTTGTTTGACCTCTTTTTGTTCACTTCCTGACCTGCAAAACAGAGATAACATTTTACTTACATATTAAGATCCTCAGATATAAACCATTGAATAATAAAAAAAGGGCACTGTTGAATGCAACATGTATGTCTTTCTTCATATTATTTTTAGTTTTCCCCCTGTGCTGCCTACACAAAAATATAGATTTTTTTTTTAAAGTAGACTATAAATTTACATATGTATTCACAGTAATATACATTCAAAACAGTAAGATTAATTTTGAGAATTTGGAAAGAAATTCATTTTTACTTTAATTGAAAAACACATTTTACATGAACAATGAAAATGAAGTAATGTATTTGAAAAATACCAAGATATTTTCGTTATTAGGTTTGCAAGTCATTTCTCATTTATTTCCCTATAAATAGTATAGCAAAATGGCAACAGTTATTTGTTGTCTCTGAATGTTAAATGAGCTCTCTAGCTTAACAGGGTACTCTTACATTTTTTTAGATGTATTAAATGTTCCTATTTTTTGTGAAGTGTGTGCCTAAAAACAAAGAAGGAAATAATATTACATATTTTTTTAGTAGCATGGGAAATCATTAAGAAAACAGGAATTTACAAAAATGTGCAAAAGAAATAAAAAGCACAAAGAGGTGGCTGCATGCACATATATTTGACTGTTAGTACCAGCTTTGAACAATTGATTAGGACACCAAATCCCACTGATAAACGAGTTATCAGATTTTAACTCAGTCCCACCCTCCTTGCTTTGCTGCAGGTAGGCAATGACGGCCTGCATGGGGCTGAGGGGCTGCTGTTCCCAGAGCTGCAGCCATCAGGAACCAGGTGGGGATATATACGGGCTCTGTACCCAGCCATAATTACAGGGGCTTTGCCAGAAGCAGTGCAGAAAACAGCCATTAGACTAAACATTTCAGGAACAGCAGAGGGGACTGCTGAAAAACCTGGCAGATGCCAAACTATGAGACAATCACCTTGTGGTCTGGTTTGATCTGCGCTAGGACAGAAATAAGGTAGCCAAGCCTGAGGAGTCTGGTGAGATAAAGGACCTGGGGTGAGCTTCTCCTTGATTCAAAGTCTCAGTTCAAAGTCTTCCTTAGTCTGGAGTTGTCTAATTTATGAAATGAGAGTGAAATCTTCTTAAATATTACAATGTGCAACTCTGAATGTAAGTAGCTTCCTACATTCATTACATGCTTTATTTCTGGTTATTTATGTGGTGCTATTGAAGGAAGCATTATGAATTCTAATGTAAGAAATTGCTTTATTTCTGGTCTTACTGACACATATAAACAGACCACACACTGAACTGCAAACCATAAACTCTTGGATCATGTTCTGATAAATCATAAGGATTTATAATGCAAAATTACATACACTCCCACTAGTATGTTTATTAATTTTTTTATTTTATTTATTTTTTAAAAGTTTTTTTAGTTTTTAAAGCTTTAAAAAATGAGAAATAGGATATAAAAATGCTCTTCATACTGGCATACCATTTATTGTACAGGTAGCATTGCTTGTCCAGTAAAACTGTGACAGTTTCTCTTTTCAGAAATACAATTCAACTTTTTAGGTTGGTTTACTGTTGGGATCTTTTAATTTTTCTTCTACTTTCAAAGTCAGCTCAAATTTAGAAATTAAGCATTCTCTTCATTGCATGTTATCCCAAGGATTGTCCTAGGAGGCAAAAATTATAAACAAAAATCTAATAAGCAGTGGAGCTTCAGGTGACAACTGGGACACAGGAGAGAAGTTTAGGAGACACTAATCTTCAGCTGGAGATGAGGGATTCTTGGAGAAAATCCAGAGGTCATGTGTGTGATATCCTTATGGTTGCGTATTTTCAGATGACAACTCTCAATAACTTCCAATGGGTAAAAATCTTACGTAGATAGGGTATAGGAATGCTGACAGAATCCACATTAGGGAAAAATCCTTGAATTAGGCATTTTGACACTCTTTGGCTCATCTGAGGTTAACAAATCAAATGCAATTTTGTTCTTTTGCCAATAAGAAAATCAATATTCAGTTTTTCAAAAGATTATAATCTTCCATGAATTCTGTATTTTTGCTGATTTTTAGAAAGATCTGTTAGGAAAATATCACCAGAGGTAGAGTGAGAATACTTATCTGGAGCAAAGAGCACTGTAAGAACAGTGATTATAAGTCTGAATATAGACAGATTTTACACAAGTGTAATAGAGAACATTTTATCTTCCTTTCTTCTCATCTTGTCTGGCTTTCCTTCTTGTGCACAGTGGTCCTGGCATTTTAGAACCCCTTTCAGTTATCGACTGAAACAAAAGAGTTTGCTAATATTAGTGTCAGGTTCCTGAAACAAAATAAAAAGAAAATTATCATAAATTTGCATTTTCATTTCCTCACTTGCTAGACTTGAGTTGTAGTTTGTTTCTGGCATCCCACTTCAGTTTTAAAATGATAGCATATGAACGATAAGTTTAATGGAGCATAGAATGCCTATGTGTATAAAGCACACTCAGAATTGTTTCATGCAATCTAGATTCCTCAAATGATGCTTTATCTAATACAGACAAGGCCTGAAAACGGAAACTGTTTATGCTGTTGAAATATTCTACAGTTTGCTTTCTTCATTTTTGAATAGTCTGATGACAGGGAAGGCAAGTGAAGTCTTAATCACCTACCCAAACACTGCCTTCATTGCTCTGCCACATATTTTCGTGTATGCAACAACTATAGCATTTTTTTTCTTTTGATAATCCCCATTGCCTTTTTGATTTTTCTTTGCTTGCAGTATCTTTTACCTGGTTTCATGTTGTCTTAATAGTCTGGGTGGAGAACTTTGTTTCAAGGTCTAATTCTCAAATGGCCAGAAAATACCGTTTAATATGCAAGTCCACAGCAGACTTCAGCACAACATTATTTGCTGTTGGAGACCTGGCAGTGGCCAAAAGGAGACAATAAGGAGGTCAGGATTCTCTTGATTTGTGGCTGGTATGCACTGACTGATAACTACAAGGACTGAGTGGAGCATGCACAGCATAGGTGCTAGTCTCATGTGCCTGATAACATTGGCTGACATGGCTCACTTCCTCAGAGACAACAATTCAGAGTAAAGCTCATTCTACGTGGGGAAGGCCATGGAGAGAATACCTACAAACAGTTTTCATTAAAATAGTGCTAGCAACATTAACAATGAGGATTTTATGCACCTCTAAGAGAATTTTTCACTGCCAGATACATGACCAACATGGAAATGTAATGCGTAGTTAAAATGAACTTTTTTAAACTGAGAAATGAGAATTGGTCATCAGAGAATTAGAAGCAATAACTTCTTTGAGAGACAAGTTATATATAGTCAGATGGTTTGTCCTGGTACTTTAGGAAAAAAGTGGAAGCAAATAGGACAGAATAAGTTGACAGTGGGAACAATCCCAGATAACAAATGAAGATAAAGGGAAAATCCAGTGGGAAAGAAAAGTAGATGGATGTAACTATTCCAAATCAAAGCAGATAACCTACATTATTTGCAGTTTTCTTCTTTGGATACATACAAGACCCTAAGTCTTTTTTTTTTTTTTTTCATCAATATGCAGCACTTCCAAATACCTAATCATATTTGTACTGCTACGATGTTAGTTGAGAAGAATTGGATTGACTTTGCACATCACATAATGTCCTTTCTTTGATATTGTCAGCCCCAAAAGTTTAATCAATGTTACTTAGTAAATATTTTAGTTCTGCCAGCCTGGTCTTTCTGCTGAAGAATTCCTACTGTTAAATTCAGAGAGGAAAAAAGGCTTTGTTTTTATTGAAGATAAATAAAAACAAACACAGGTTTTCAATCTTTGCTGAATGTGTTTGAGGAACTTGTTGCATGAAGAATCTGAAGAAGAGCAAATGAAAAGTATGTGAGATCACTGATGCTTTCCTGGAATGAAGCAAAATGAAGAAAAGCTAAAAACACTTTGTTTGTCTAGTTTTATAAGTAAGTAGGGAGGTTTATCACTTACTAAGTGATTCCTCTAAAATAACAATAATGAAAAAAAGAGTCTGATACAGATACCTGCTAATACCAAATAGTCTTCAGTCACACCTTCCCAAATACCGAAAAATTAATGACCTTATCTCTGGCTTAGGTCTACAGTTCAGCTGTGACACAGAAATACCTAATGCAAGAACTATAGCTGTTTAGTCTTCCAGGAAATAAAAATCCCTACAACACCAAAAGGCAAAGAAAAGCTGGTTTAGAAACTACATTAACATACTAATGAAGAGAATTTTCTCACTATTTTTGCTTCTGTTTTACTTCATGCTCCTGCAATGAAAAGATCCTGAGAGTTTAACGAAGAAAGATAAACTATGTGTACAAAGGCCAGGTGCTCATCACTGTGAGTTACTTCTGCCTAGAAAAAGCATAAGGAGAGTGTGCTGTTTCCACAATATCTATACTTCAGAAAACCTGTAAAGAATGTGCAAATTATGTGTACATCTAGTGCTTTTAGAATTTACAGTAATGAATAATTCCACAGGAAAAAAAAATATTAAATGACATATAAGCTATGAAATACACTTTCATTACAAGAAAAAGTATTGTTACTTGAGCAGGAGAAAAATGATCTTCACAAGAAGCATCACTGACTGCAATCACCTGTTCAATGAGCTTGCACTGTTACACATGGTGAAGGGCAACTTGTTGCAACCCTAGCAAACACACAGTGTAAAAGATTCATATATCTCTCCACTGGAAATCGTCAGCCATTACTACAGAATAAAGCAAACTCATCCACTTGATCTGGATACATAAGAACAGATGTTTCCTAATTAGAATCTAATAGAAACTCATCAGCATTATATATCTATAAGGTTTGCAACAGAAGACGAATCCCTCTTTGATATCTCTAAATGTTACCATCCAATACTAGCAATTAGAGCACAGAAAACTGTCATAAGACTTGCTGGTAAAAATGAAATACTTCTGTTTAATAAAAGTAATAAAAATGGAAAGCTTTATGATTTCTTAGTATTTCACTTAGACTATATAGACCTACAGGACATATTAGAAACAATATTTTCTTAGTAAACAAATGAAATATTACAAAATATTAAAAATAACAACAATAACTCTTCAACATGCATCACCAAGGGGAAGTACTTATTTTGTTATGCTGTTGGCTGGTTTGGGGGTTTGTCTTTTTTTAAGCTAACCTAATAAAATTGGTTGTTTTAGGAATCAAAACCTTGTGCATCATGAACTGAGTGCTGATGATTCTGCGGTAATACAAGTGAAGGAGTGTTCACTGATGAATTGAAGGAATGTCCTCTGTGTATATAGATGCCTGAGAGGCAGGTGGAGTATCTATCTTTGCTACTAGGAGTGTGCACTAAGCACTTAAATGCCTGTTTTGCTTCCTTTCTCTGTGTTACATTAATTGGACTCACACTTCTGAAAACTGTTTGGTTTCACGTATCTTTTGACACTTTTAGAGGGATACATTCCAAGGGACACAGAACTATTTTAGTGTGATTTGGTCAGACTGCATATTAAACCAACACATATCCACCTTACTGCTGCTTCTACTTTCCTTGAAACCTGTGCCCTGGAAATCACCATCATTATGTGCCTTCGGGCAAATCCTTGGTGTCTGCCCAAGGTGTGGTTATGGGCTTGAAGATAAAATTTCTGTTGAATAATGGTGGCTATGATCTCAGTTGATCTGATTCCAAGTTGAATCTAGAATTGTATATCCCTGTCAGACTAGTAATCCATAATGAATTTAAGATACAACAGACATTTTAAGATTAATCACCAATGGTCATATAGAATAACCTGCTGTTCAGTTGGTGATGTGCAGTGATACTTCAGGCATATGTTCAAGGCTAAAACATTAAACATTTTCTAAACAAAACCACAATATCTACACTTCAGAAAGCAACATTTTAAGACTAGTACATCCCTGTGTCTATTTCGGGGTTTTTTTGGTTGTTTTTTTGTTTTTTTTTTTTTGTTTTTTTTTTTAAGAGGAAATAGAAGCATAATGGCATTTCAGTGAAAAACTATTGCAAAAAAAAAAAAAAAAAGCGTATTCTTATGGATAGTTAAGAATGAAATTTCATTGAGTCACAGAACCATTAAGGTTGAAAAAGGTCTTAAGGTCATAAAGTACAGCTATCAACCTACAGTCTCAGAACACTTCCAGAGATGATCACTCCACTACTTTTATGGGCAGCCTGATACACTACCCAACCACCATGAAGAGATTTTTCCCAGTATTTAATACAAACCTTCCCT
The DNA here is from genome assembly GCA_013399695.1 of Formicarius rufipectus. Taxonomy (NCBI): domain Eukaryota; kingdom Metazoa; phylum Chordata; class Aves; order Passeriformes; family Formicariidae; genus Formicarius; species Formicarius rufipectus. The sequence goes on along the minus strand of VXAU01004605.1, from coordinate 1,226,401 downwards.
GTGGCAACCTGAGGTCATATCCTCTGGTTTGTTGTTTTGTTTTGTTGGTTTTTTGTTTTGGTTTGGTTTTTTTTGTTTGTTTGGTTTTTTGTTTTTGTTTTTGTTTTTGTTTGTGGTTTTTTTGGGTTTTGTTTGTATTTTTGTGTTTTGTTTGTTTTTGTTTTGTTTGTCTGTTTCTTTGTTTTGTTTGGGATTTGTTTTTGGGTTTTTTTTTACATTTTTTCATTGTCTCCGTGCAACATAGATTAAATCAAAGTAACAAACAAGCAAACAAATGCTCAAGCAAATATCTCAACTTTTCTCTCAGTATGATTTATAGTTAGTATAACCTTAAGGTCAGGTTTGAAGATGTTTTAGCTGCTGTCCCATTTCTGAGCAGTTGGTACTGAAAGCAGTATGACTTTCACAGTAATACTGTATTCCTGTATGCTACCCAAAAATCTAGGGATCAGAAATCAGTAGCAATTAAAAAACAGTGAATATCCTGTATCCACTAAACTCCATTTATCAAGCAGTTGCCATCACTTGTCCAGTTTTCCATTTAAAAGGCTGCACTGCAGTGACTCACTCTTGAGGTGAAAGTCTTGGATCAAAAAAGGCTGCTTATGGACAAAGTACTTCTCTCTCAGCCAGAGTGAAGTGAAAAACATTATTTACCAGTGCTGCCTGGCAACTGTCTTTTCTCCACAGGAAATACAGTCACTGTTGTGAACTCTAGTCAGCAGAGAAAGGCAAGTACTTTCAACCTCTCAGTGGTGTGACATTCGCTGTGCAGTGTCCTTAGTCTTAACTGTATCAACCCCCCTTTATGCATGGACAGATTTTTAATATCCCAGACCACTCAGGTCATGCCAAAGCTATTAACTTCCCTTCCAAACACACTGGTGAGACACTGGTGCCACTTTAGCAGTGATCACAGTGGATTTCTGGTTACAATTGTGTTGCAGGGATATAAAATAGTCCTGCATGTACTTGCATCCTCATTGCATGCTCCTTCTTGTGGTCCCTGTATCCTCATGTCCATTGCAAGACTGCATGTCTCAGTTCCCCTACCCTCATTCTGTCAAAGAGGTCTGGGTAAGTCTGAGTGTGGTCAAGAGGGAGGTTGAAAAGTGCTCTTGGTTAAGTTTTTTGTCTTTCCAACTAAACTGATTTGAGAATAGCAGGTTGCAGAAGAGAATGTGTGTGATGATGATGCCAGCAAATCTGACAGGGCAATAATCTCCAATGGGGAAGTGGTAATAATTTTCTTAGGGAGATAGTGTTTTATGTTCTCAAACAAAACTTTAGATGCCTTAGGACTGTATACCAAATCTTGCCATTATTAGCTATGCTACTTGCAGATTGATATGTTTATTTCTGTCAACCCTTCTTCTCATCCCCCCTCCCCAAAATCTCTCAACAACATACAATTGTCCTGCAGTACGAATTTTAGGTTTCATAACAATTTTAGGAAAATTACACTTTTGACTCCCTTTAATAAGAACAATTTCCTTTTTTGTTTTGGTTTTTTTGTTTGTTTGGTTTGGTTTGGTTTTGGTTTTGTTTTGGTTTTTTTTTGTTTGTTTTGGTTTTTGTTTTGTTTTTGTGGTTTTTTGTTTGTTTGTTTGTTTTGTTTTGTTTTTTTCTTTCTGTTTGCCTGTCATTTGCAAACTGTCCCCAACTAGTTCATCCACTTTTTTCCTTACTTAAAAAAAATAAATAAAACCAAACAACAAACTAGAAAATAAAGCTGACCAACTGTTCAGTTTTAGCTAACTTGCTTTGATAGCTAACTTTCCTATTATTTCACATTCAAAACTTGTTTGTAGAATATAATGTATTGAAAGTAATGATTTTTAATCTGAGAGGTCTGATGTCTGTGCTCTTAGTACTTAGAAGAGAATACAAGATTAGGAAAGGATGGCTGGCCAGGTGTTGAAAGTAGTGTGTATTCTGGTTGTCTGGGATTATTGAAAGCTTTATGATTTGAGGAAGCACACTCTTTAAATTGTGCTCAAGCTTTACAGAGGCTTATTCTTCTCTCCTCCCTACCTTTTCACTAACTCCTTCACTGCACTGACTCCCATATTTATAATTTGGCCCCAGGCATTCAAAGATGGATGAACTCATCTTGGAGACAAACAAGAACTGTGAGAGAGAAAAATGCATGTGAAGATGTTTTACGTTCCCTGAAGCCCTGGTATTCAGCCCTCATATTCTCTGCTTATTTGAGGAGATAATGGCATTAAAACCTGAAAGGAATTACAAACTAAACCTAGGCTTTTAGTGCTGTCACTTCTGCACTGCATTCCCTTCTGTGTATGTGTGAAATATGCCTTAACTTCTAGTATCAGATACTGAAATGATATCAGAGGCATAGGAGATCAAGCCAGAGTACACTGACACTGTGAGAGGTTTGCTTTCCAGCTTGGACTTGGATGTGAAACAATTTTTTAGGATTTTTTGTTTGTTTGTTTATTTTTGACATGTAGTTCTGGTAACTCTCTCTACTGCAGACAGACTGAACAGCTTGAATCAATATGATGGTCAAACTACAGAAGATATCACCCACTCGCTCATGGTCCTCAAAGCATAAAGGAGGGCACTTGGGCACTTCATAAGAATGGAAAAGCTTTCTTGTTGTGTCAAGTATGTCAGTTTTCTCTGCAAAGTGAGAATTGAGGCTTTACAGGGTAAATCTGTTCAAGCAATAACAAAATGCTCTTATCCACTTTAGAGTGAAAAGAAAAAAACAGGCAATCTTTTTAAAACATAGCTTTGATTCAAGTAAAGTGATTAGTGGCTGATCACATACTTAATTTTAAAAGATTGAAACGCAAATAATTGCATAATGTTACTTGAATTGTTTTTAAATATTTTAATCAAAATTCCTGTCTTGGATTACAGTGTCAGCTGATACTTCACTCATGTGAACATGCATGTCATTTATCCTCCCTCTGATCAACTTTGAGCAGGCTCTGACTGGAAATATTGCAAGTACTAGTGGAAAAAAAAACAACTTAAAAAATCACAAAGGACAAGTTCCTTTAGCTGTCCTTGACAGACTCTTGTAAATAAAAGGAGAATTTCCTCTTCCTAAATCAAATGAGCATACATGACAGCTGAAAGAGGGCAATGTGTTTGACATGACCATTTCTCTCTGCTTTATTCACTGTGTGGAGGAAAATTGGACAGTAAGCTTACATAGCTCCTTAATGTTCAGGGTGTCAGGAAAGCATCTGAAAAGCAACTTCTGTAACCTCATCTGTGCTTCATCATGAATTGAATTGACATGGTTTATTCAGAACTCACCCTCCTCAAAGACCATTATTTAGGAGTGGCTCAATACATCACCCTCTGGAAGACTGTCCTCGCTGACTGTGGATTATCCTGATAAGAGACTGCATTTTCTTGGGTGGGTTACACAGAGTTGTTTTAAACTCTCTTCTAAGATGTTACAATTACCTCACTTTAGATTTGCAGTAACTTCACATAACACAAATCTCACAACAAAGGCAAATTTGGTGCTCTGTGTATAACTTAGATGCACATATAGAGTACTGAAAAAAATGAGTTTTTCAAGTCTGGAAGAGATAACTAACTGTAGTTTATTTCCACTCCTATGGGAAGTTTCAGTTCGTACTTCAGTCCTTCAAAGAAACCAGTTTAAGAATTGGTATTGATGCCACTAAACTACTCAGTTGAGGTTTTTTGAGATAGTCAATGATTTTGTAGTTTAAGACAGATACAAGTTCATAATAAAGAGTTGTTCTGATGTTTATTTTCCTAACAACTTGCATAGTACTCACAAAAATGGTATTTAGGATGTGTTATTTTACTGTCCTGAGAAGGAAATGCACTATAAATACCACTTCAAGCAAAATGTGGCATATTAAAGATATATTCACTTAATTTGCTTGCTAAATATCCACTCAAACTATAAACAAATGGATACTTGGAAGCCTCTGCATTATTTGAATTTCTATCTGGATTTAGTGACAATGACTTCCTGTTGTCAAAGACAGTTGTTTTCATTTATGTTATTGTTCAGTTTTGTTTATCTTTTTTGTTTCCCCTTCACTGACATGCTTTGAAAAGTTTGGATTTTTTTTTTTTTAGTTGTTTTTTTCTTTTTTTTTTTTGTATGTATGTGTGTTGTTTGCTTGTTTTAGGACTGTTGCTAAAGAGAAACTTTGTTTAATAACGTAAACAATGTTTCCCTGTCAGGCATAAACAGGCATGCAAAAGGCAGGGTATAGGTCCTTCAAGAAAGCTGGAAAACACTGGTTTTAAATACTAATAATAGAGTTTTTGTATTCCTCAATATTTTTGAAAAGGGAGGAAACCTCTACTAGCTGTTCCTTTTGCAGCACTCAGAAGGAAATTCTCAAGGTGAACCCTAGAGATTTGTTTACTACCTGAGAGGGTTGAATATCAGGTGCACTAATACACAGCAGCATAACATATTAGTGACACTTAGAACTAGAAGAATATAAGGTAATTCTCATGAAATCCACTTTCATTTTTCCCAGGACAAAATGTACTAAGATGGACACTCTAAGAAGTTTAACCCTGAAAAAAACCTGATGGGCTCCAATACTGATGCGCTCAGTCTCAAGAATCATAAAAATCCCCTTCTATTTTTTTCCACTGAACCTCAAAAACAGTGTTCAGCATCTCAAAAACATTTTAACAGACTCACTTTTCTGCAGAAATATTTATGTGCTATATTTTAATAACTTCTTTTTTTAAATAACAACTTTGCATAATTTTGCATAATTTGAATAACGTGGCCAAGCAACAGTGCTGCCCTTTTCTCCAGAGGATAGTTGCAGAATCTGTGGAAAGGGGACAGTATAGCTTGCTAGTATTGATACTGCTCATGTGAAAAAACAGATTTTTAAGATTTGGGAAAGACTAAAGTGTACTGTTAGGTGGGTACTGAACTCTCAACTTTCAAAGAGAAAGAGGAGTCTCAGGGGAGGGGAGATTTGTGATGGCCTTTTCCTAATCTGGGGTACAGAAATTGTGTTTACTCAAATTTTACTTCTTCCTTTGTAACCAAGTAAGAAGTGCAACATTTTGTTTGAGTTCATATACAGGACAATGAGATGACACCTGGTTTTCCTAAATTAGGCACTAAGGTGGTTTTCTGTATGTTGTTGGATAATATTTTGTCCCAAGTTTTAAAATTCTTGCACATTAGGGAGCAACAGAAATTTCCATCAAACAATTAGTCTTTTAAAATGAAGGATAATGCCATAAAATGATATCATTTTTAAGGAGTGATTTTATATATAAACAAAATTTCCAGCTAAAGGGCATTGTAGACAAACCGAAAAGTAAGAGTCACATCTCTCTATCCATTTGAAGACCAAATTATGACTAAAGGGAGTCCATCACGGTTCCTTTTTGTTTCATTGACCCTCAAATGTTGAATGGATAATTATGTTTATGAATATGTGCATATTCAATAATACTATGCCACAAGAGTTACACACTTGCAATTTATTGGAGTATTTTTTAGTCTTTTTTAGCCACTTTACCTCAATCCTGTCCAAAGAACATGTGAATTGAAGATAACTGTGTGAGAATTGGCACCTTCAGTAAAAAGTTCATGAGTTCAATGACCGGAAAGAGGACTGAACTTCACAGACCGGTTCAGCGACTACTTAAGAACTTGCCCTCAAGGTGTAAGATAAAAGTGAAGGGGTTTGAGATAACACTTCCTTTTTTATTGCCTACAAATGTCTTAAGTAATTTCATATGTTATAATGAGCTAGAAATTGGAAGCTGAAGTGAAGAACATGAAGTGTCACACACTAATGTCTAGCTTAAAAGGGTTTCTAGTTTAGTTTTTTTCTCATTTTTGGATACATAAATATAATTTATTGTGTATTACATGTGACTATAACTATTTAATAGTTAGAGCAGAACAGGGATCAGATTCTTAAAAAAATGTAGGGGTAGTTATGGTACTGTCTGTTAATTTAATTTTTGTGTTTTTTTGTTCACTTAGCATAGTTTTAAATTGCTTCTTCCTCTAATTTAGAGATGTGTGATGTATCTTGGGGGAAAAATCACCATTATACTGTTGTGCCTTTCTTCTTCATAAATTTTATTATCTTTGTGGAAAGATAATTATGCTGCAAGAAAATTATTTCTTGTGTAAGTTGATAGGAGATGCTGACTATTTTGATAGCTCAGTAAAGGATCCAAAAACAAAACATGAGTAAGGATACATTTTCCAAAAAACTATTTGGAAAAAGATGTTTCCTCAACTGAAAGTTAAACTCCATGTGTTAAAAAGTGTTAAGGGTACAATAATATGCTTCTCCTTTCTGATTCTTAGCAACTTTTTTAATTTTAGTATTTAGTAGTCTGATTTTAATTTTTTCAGGACTAAGTGCTTAGTATCTAGTTAGTTGTATGTTTGACCTGACCCTTACCACCAGCTGTGTCATGTCTTCAATAGCTGCCACTGAACTCTGTAAACTCCCAAGTTTCACCTATGCTGAAAATAAGGGCTCTCTAATTTTAAGTTTATTTAAGGTTAAGCACAGCTTTAACCACTTAGCATCAGACAAAAACTAAAGAGAAGCTATATAAGAAAATGTGTGCCTTTCTCCATGGTCTGTTATTTTGTCCTTATAAAGTTAGTGTGATAGTTGCACATGAAATCAATGTATAAAATAGCAGCTTGCCATTTTACCTTTTTCCTTTGTTTCTCATTTCCAAATATGATGTCTCTGAACTATCTGTAGTCTTAAGTTGAGGAATGAGCTGATAAGACTGATACAACAGAATTCTACTCATTAAGATCCCTTTTTGCTGTTGTCAGTTTATATTTGAAATACAGATAGGTTTGGTTGCTTATTGTTTTGTAGTTTGTTTTTTTGTTTGTTTGTTTTTTAAGTTGGGGGAATTGGTTTTTTTTTACGGTTGGGGGAGGGGTATGAAATGTAGAATGGATGTGATTTTTCACAGATTCTGCCAAATTGGAAGGAACATATAGGGATCATCTAGTCCAAATCCTAGCCCTGCACCCATTCCCAAGAGTCACACCCATGTGCAAATGTGTCTTTCAAATGCTTCCTGAACTCTGTCAGCTTTAGTGCCATGACTGCTGCCCTGGGAAGCCTGTTCCAGCATCTAACCATCCTCTGGCTGAAGAGCCTCTTTCTAATATCTGATCTAAACCTTCTCTGACACAACAACAGGCCATTCCCTCAAGTCCTGCCTTTGGTCACCACAGAGGTCAGTGCCTTCCTGTCCTCTTTCCCTCAGAAAGAAGTTGTAACTGCAACTCTCCTCTTCTCCAGGCTGAACAGACCAAGTACCCTCAGCCACTCCTCATACGGCTTCCCCTAAAGGCTCTTCACCATTTTTGTTGCCCTCCTTTGGACTTTCTCTAACAGCTTAATATCTTTCTTATACTGTGGTTCCCAAAACTGCCCACAATATTCCAGGTGAGGCCACCCCAGTTCAGAGCAGGACAATTTCCCTTGACTGGCTGACAATGCTTTGCCTGATGCCCCCTGCCAGGACACAGCTGACCTCAGAAAAAGGACAGCCTAATAGTGGCTGAAACTGATTGAAAGATTCCTTCAAGGTGATAGTCCAAGACTATATTGGAAGTTTTGTTGTTGTGTTTAAGCTGCATGAAGCTACAAACCAGTTTGACAGATAATATTTGAATAAGCTTCAGGACTGAACTTGTTACACAGAATTTCACATATAATTTGTTTTGCCAGGATTTGGAAAAAAACAGAGTCAAATGAAGAATTATAGATGCTACTGAAACTAATACATGCAAGCTTACCAGATCTGTCCTTGTCCAGCTTGAAGTATATGACATTTCTTATGCTTTTGTTAAATTGTTACATGTTTTTTCTTTTGTTTGTGTTCAAAATAATAAAGGAAAGTTTTATTTTTAGTTGTTGTAATTTATGCATCCTCAGTTTATCAATATTTCAAAACAAAAATCTGGAATAGAATTTAACATAACCAAAACAGCTCTCAAAAAATTACTTATTTACTGACTGCTGGAATAGAGCATTTGTACTCCCCACAGGCCAGTAGAAACTGTAAAATCAGTATGCTTGGCAGTAAAGTTGATGACCTTAGATGAAACATTGTGTTTTGAGCAGCACTAGGCTGTGCTTCTAAGTCTCAGTCTTTTATGTATGCCTATAGCTGAGACTTTGTAGGTATGCTGCAGTCAGCACCTACTTTGCCAAACTGAGCCCAAGGCTCACACAGCGGCAACTGGAAATATTGCATACAGCTGAACTACCAGAAAGTTCTGGAAAATACATCATGATTTATGTTTGCTGGATGCAGCTTTTATTCTGTGATAGACAAAATTGAAATAGCTATGGATTTCATTGTTAATATTTACCCAGATCCTTTAGTTTGCATTTCTTCCTTCTTCTCCACTGCCAGCTGTAATTATTTTCTGTAAGGTTAATGTGTTCTAAAGCAGAAGGACCAAAAATTTGTTCTTTCTGCCAAGTGTTTTGTTTTATGTGCTCAACATAACATTAATGTTATTTGAAGACAACAAAACATGGAGGCTCATCATCCTAATCAGCATTTATACAATTCAGCTGTTATTTGAGTTACCTACGCATAAAGGAGAAGATATCAGTAGGTGAAGGACATGAACTAGAGCTGCAGGCAGTAGACCCATATGCTGTCAATATCAAAAGAACTCTACAGTTTCTAGTCATAAGGTTTTCTGTTATTTCATTGCAAAGGTATTTATTTTGTATGTTTGAGAAATGATTGCTGGGAAGACCACAAAGCCCTATGTGCCATAAAATGTGCTTTCTATAGTTTCTATACTTAGCACCTACATTGTGCATTCTGGGGAAAATCCTGAGAAGAGGTTTGACTTTATAGTTTCAACTTCTAGTTACAAAATTTTTTCATGTGCGAAGAGATGCATACTCCTGGGAAGATAAAAATACCACTGAACACTGGATGCTGCAGACTTCACCAACAAGGTCTTGCTGCTTGTTACCGTGATGCCAGCTGCACCATAGTGGAGACAGGTAAAACTTGGGCATGAAAGACCTAAATGGCTTTTTTGAAGTTAAGGCTGTCTTTCTTTATTATTTTGAACACATTTCCTATGTGCCCTTTTGTCTGAGCTTGGGTTGCTCTTATTTGGTTACAGAATGTATTTACAAACAAGGATGTTTGGCAGAGTGTATGGTGCTATGACATTCTGTTATGGACCAGTTCTGAGAGATGTCAAATCACATTATTTCAGGCCAGGTCATGTGAAAGAACTATAGCAGGCATGTTGGGAATGATACTGCTTGAACCAGAAATAACCTGGTGAAAAACTGTATTTATTTCCAGGTAAATGGATGTCTATTACATTAAAAGCTAAAATTATCATGTGGTGATCTTCAAATCAGATGTAGAAGTATAATTGCCACTGCAAAAACAGAGTAAATGAGAAAACAACCAGTATATCTATTAAGCACTTGGCACTCCTGTTCTTTTCTGTGAGTCAAAACAATGATTTCAATTTGATCTCTTCAGTTGTATTAACTACAAGAGTACAAATTCTTCAGAATTTGGAACACAATGGTTTGTTTCAACAAGTTTAGGTCATGACATTTTGAAGAGACTTTATTTAGCATCAATAAAAGTACAAAATCTTACACTGTGCAATTCTGAAAGCACTTAGAAATTTCTGTTCCATCTCTCCATGTGTCTGCCTTTGCCTGTTAAATTGTTTTTTTCTAAACAATTTTTAATATTTCTTATTGTATAAAGGTATCTGTCAGTTTTGAGTTTGTTTTTCAGTGGAAATTTTTTCCCTTCTTTTTCCCCTGCCTGGGGCCCCATGTCTCTGTACTTAGAGAATTCACAAATATGGTGTCCTGTAATGCTACAATTTATAAAGATAGGTATTTATAATTGCCTTTAGGAATAATATCATGTCTTATCTTACATGTAGGTCCAGGAAAGCTTAAGAAAGCATTTTTGGTTGATAACCATTCATCACCAAACAATGAAGAAATGGTGCTGGATCTGTGAAGACTCTGTTTAAAGAGAGAGATTGAAAGGTGCACATCAGTGAGCGTTGCTTTCCTGACAAATGCAGGTAATAGCTTTTCTAACTCAGAAGTTGCTCGTAGGGTGATGTGCAACTTTACAGATTGAAATCTCATAATCAATATAGATCTATATTTTCAATGGTAAGGGCATAAACTCTTGCAGACTTGCCTACATTCCCTTCATTTTAAAGAGTCCTTTAAGTGGAAGGACACTAATGCATCCTAAAATACAATATATTAAAATCAAAAAAGGAAACTGGTCCGAAAATGAAGGCTCAAGTTTTCTGTTCAATAGAGCACTGAGTAGTAATTACATCCTATATACTAGTTTTAAAAAAACAGTTTACTTCAAGACAGTACATGTTAACATTGGTGACCTTTGATTTGTAATGCAACATAGTCCTTCCCATTTACAGCTGAAGTTCACTTGATTTTCTTCACAAGTCCTTCACAAGAATATGAAGAGCCCTAGTCAGGCATCTGGGTAGGGAAACAAGGTTTGACCCTTGTCAGGAAAATAAAACATGAACATGCTCTACACTCTATTTATTCCTGCTTTAAAATTTATATACATGTAAATTTGAAGAAAGAACTTTCTTTAATGCAAATCAAATAGAATTTATTTATGTGCATCACTCATCTCTGTCTAATTTGACAAAAATTGCTAATGGTACACACCATTACTCTAATTTTGCCTGACTGAAATCTTCAAGTTCAAAAACCTAGGATTTTGAACTTAATGTTTTGAATATGGTAAAACTTACAATTATTCAACATCAGGTTGACAGTTTAATTTTGGGTCTGGTTTTAAGCTAAAACTTACTGATGACACGTCATTAACTGATGAGGAAAATCCTACTGTCTCAATTACTGTGATGTGCTTAAATTGCATGTACTCTACACTTTGATATATCAGCTAGACAAATCAATACAAAGTTAAAAATAATTAGAATGGAATAGCATACATTAAGAAATCTCAGAGGGTTTTGCTGTTCATGTAATTAATTCCCCAAATACTAGCAGCAGTTTGACCAGTGAGATGATTGGACACGCAGAGCATTCATAGCTGTGTGTTTTGAATATTTTGTGTCTCAGATTCAGGCTTCTCTCCTCTGTCTCACACTGTTTCACATCAAGGTTTAGATAGCAAAGGAGGGAGAAAATACATAGTTCTGACGAAAATGTGAGGATGTTTCAGCATTTCACAGGTCTCAGACCATGCAGAAAACGTACCATATCTTGGAAGGATGTTTTTTTAGTCCACCATCTCTTACCAATATAGGGTTGTTCATGATGTCTACTTCTGTGTTTTACTAGTGTTATCAAAGATCTTCCCAAGAAAAGGTTTTTATCTCGCTCCATCCTCTGGAATGTATACTGTATTTGAATGTGTGTGTTGCTCATGATGATGATCATCATCCCTTTTTCAGTTTCACTCTTAGGTTCTTGCCTTCACCCTTTTAATTAAAAAACTATGTTTTTAACCTCCCTATTTAGTACAAGTTTAACTCATGTAATCTTTCCATGTTAATTCTCAGTCTCCTGTCATTTTCTGAGCACTTGAAGCAACCTATGATAGCTCTCCATTTTGTCTTCACCTTGTGCTAAGAATGACACAAGCTATATGGAGTAGAAATGCTGTATCCCACCTTTATCTTATGACAGCTCTCTGTAGAATATCATGTTGACCTTTTTTGCTTACTTATCAAACTTGCATAGTTTATACTGCCAACCTGCACTGGTCATGAATCCTGTCATGGCAGCAATGGAGATCTTCACAAGGTTTTGTATGCTTTTAAAGAGGGCAATGATAGAAACACTATTTGATAATGTCAAATTATTAACCAATCTGTTTTGGATTTCTTTATATCAGCAAAGCTGTATTATTCTATTATTATTCCTTTAGTATTGTGGTTTTTACTTTTAGAGCAAGAAATTTCTGATTATTACATGTCCATACAGCTTGCCTGAGGAATATTACAATTCTGTATTGATTCCACAGGAATGACTTATACCATATTTATTGCTAGAATAAAAAAATAAAAACAAAACATAGAAATACCAAATGCCCTTTCCCCCCTGACCTTTCTGTTACAGCTTTGAAATGCGAGTTTATTACTTATTAGGAAGTATAAATAATTAACAGTCATTATGACAAAGAAATACGTCCTGGTGAATGAATTATGCCCACAGCACAAGACAATAGATTGTTTCCCATGAGAAGTTCAGAAATACAATTACTGTTGTGCTTCTGTCTCACTCAATGATAAATGCATCTGTGACCTCCTGGCTGGTCACACAGAGCCAGGTTCAAGTGGAAGATTTTACTGCATTTACGAGTAGCAGCGCTGAAAATCCCCCTCTCAGATGCTGCCCAGCTCTGTCAGTTCCTACACTTAAAGGCTATGAGAACTGTGTTTGGTTTTGGTTTTTCTTTGTTTATTTGTTTTTGTGGGTTTTTGTTTTGTTTGTTGTTTGTTTGTTTATGTGCCCTCCCCATTTACTATAATGGAGATAACACTGGAAAGCTTGGCATACATTTCATTCAGAATAGCTGAGGTTCCAAAAATAGGCATTCTCCAAACAGGTCAGTCCTGTGCTTATTTTAAGAGTATGTCTGAAATATAAACTTGGGATGTGCTAAAAAAGCAATTAAAATTATTTCATTGTTCACTACCACTGACATCTCTGAGAAAGTGGTCAGAAAAGTCTTTGAGACAGATATAGACCTTGGTATCTATCACCTCCTAGGAGAGTATATGACTCAGGAGACTATTAAGGGTATTTGCCTTTTGTTGAAACTTTGTTGCACTGCCTAGAAACAGAAACTCTGCCAAAGTGAACTCTCTTCCCTGAGTTATGGTCCCTACTTTAAAGAGTGTGTGTGCTTTCGCTTTATCAATTAAAAAAGCCCCAAACAAAAAAATTGATGTAGTAAAATCATGTTTCTTCTTTCTAATTTGCAGACTGTTACTCTTAACATCTCAAAAGGACATCTCCAAGAGTTAACAGCTCCACGAGGACTTGAAATTATTAGTGTATGTGCTAAAGGAAAATTATGATGCAGCTTCTAAACTTTACTATTATTAACTACCATATTTCTTATATGCATCTTTCCTCCCCTAAGCTGAAGGTGAGCTACTACTGTTTTTCAGTAGTGAAGTCCTTTCCACATTTATTATCTAAACATTGACAAGACCTCTGAAAAAATTGGGTTGTGCCCTTCTTTTCACAGAAAGGTGAGCTCTGTCAAGACGGTGAACACTAACACTGCACTGGGCATCATCTCTGCCATTAGGTCTATAGGCCAATAGACACTAATGAATCTAATTTTCTGTATTAAATGTTCACCTCTGAAATTAAAGCAAAGGAAAAAATACAGTAATTGTGTTCTTCAGAGCAGTCACCATATCTTGTTTTCATAGTAAAAGCTGAACTGTCAGTATGACAAATTATGGATTTGTCAGTGCCTGTGTGGTAGTTGAAAATTAATTTTCTTTCAACAGATTGTATGTATCTTTCTTACATTTCACCATTTTTCTTTGCCAGAAAGAGGTTTTTGAAAGGGATAAGATGGGAGTAAGAGGAACGGTTCTGTTTGTTTTCTTAATAGATTTTATTAGTTTCATTAGTGAAGATTTATCTAAAGGCTACTTCCTGTCAGAAATCCTCGGGGAAGAATGGGAAGAGATCAGAGTAAGAAAATGATACTAAAGAGGAACGTGATACCATCCATTACAGAGCAAGATGAAAAGTTACATTGACCAGTTTTGTCTGCTCTTAAAGGCACACATGATTCTCACTTTCAATGGAAAAAGCTCAAGTGTAGAAAGATATAAATTATCTGAACGAACACTATTTTGGAGGAAGTATTTTAATCATTATGCATCAAGGGAGATGAAGGTGCTGCTTTATTACTACTGTGGTAAAGAGTATTGATATCACTTTAATTAAAAATTTACAGCCTAGAGCATTTTTTACTTATCATTTAAAATCATAGCATATAGTTTATTCTTGGTTCAAAATTAAAAAAAAAAAAAAGGGAAAAAAGTTCATTCTTGTTTGGACTCTCAAAGAATTAATTTAGTGAGTGTAAAAAAACTTCTGAGAGCATCCTGGAGTCTTAAGTTCATGGTGTTTGCAGAAGAGCAGCATAGTTTTTCACTTTGTAAGCAAGCACGTCTCAGAACCTTGGTTATATTATCCAATCTCAAGCCCAGTGTTCTCTGAACTGAACAGTGAATTTGTCATTACATGATTTGCAAATACTTCTCCATCAGGTGTGCTTCAGTCCAAGTGTGGGAAACAAGCAAACAAACAAGCCCACTTTTTAGATGGGAAGGTTATCTGGTTTCTCTGACTGGTTTATTTCTTGCTAACTGAAGCTGAAAAACTCATGAGTAATTAAGGTTCTACTATATAACCTCAGACACCAGAGATTTGATGTAGATTAGGGTCACTTTTCATACAGGTCAACAAACAGCAATTGACTTAAATCTGTAAATCTTACAGAGAGAATGACTCAAACTAGGGACCTGGTGTGGAGCAGTTCATATTCCTGAGACCCCAAGGGCAGAAGTGAAAAGGAAACTGATGCTGTGCAGCTTTTCTGACTCCTTCATTACTTGCTCAGAGGCTATGTAGAAATACAAAGGACTGGCAAGGCTATGAATGATAAAAATAATGACACCAATAGTGACTGGAATAATTGCATTGAGGTTTGTTATAATTAGGGAGAAAAATTAAGCAAAAATAAGAGGAATAAAACAGCAAATTGAATAGACAAGAAGAGGAAAGAAAATTACAAACACGAGCATTTTATGTGGTTGTGAGGAAGGACAGGAAAATATTAAATACTTTTCAGAAGAGAAAACTAATATTATTTCTCCTTTTTTCTTATAATTCCAGTGTCTACCTCTTTGGTAGAGATCATGATCATCAGAGTAGAATCCAGCTGGAGATCTGTAGTCAGTGGCATTCCCCAGGCATCAATACTGGATCCAGTCTTATTCAGCTTGTTTATCAATGACCTGGACAAAGGGATAGGATGCACCTAAAGGCTGTGTTGCCATTCAGTGAGACCTTGATAGAGAATTGGGCAGAAAGAAACCAAATGAGGGGAAAGGGGAATGTAGGGTTCTGCAGCTGGGGAGGAATAACCCCAAGTACCAGTACAGGACAGGGGCTGACCTACTAGAGAGTAGCTCTGCTGAGAAGGAGCTTGGAGTCTTGGCAGATGGAAAGTTGACCAAGAGCCAGCAGCATGTCCTTGCATCCAGGAGGGCCAATGGTATCCTGGGGCGCATCAGGAGTAGTGCGGCCAACATGCTGAGGGAGGTGATCCTACCTTAGTGAGGTCACGTCTGGAGTACTGTGTCCAGTTCTGGGCTCCTCAGTAAAAGAAAGACAAGGAGCTATTGGAGAGGGTCCAGCGGAGGCTACAAAGATGATGAGGGGTCTGAAGCAGTTCTCTCATGAAGAGAGACAGGGGGAGCTGGACCTGTTTAGTTTAGAGAAGAGCGAGAGGGTATCTCATTAATGCATATAAATATCTTAGAGGTGGGTGCCAAGAGGATTGTGCCAGATTCTTTTCAGTGGTGCCCAATGACAGAATGAGGAGCAATGGCCATAAACTACAACACAAGAAGTTCCACCTCAAGAGCTTCTTGAAGTAAAGAAGAACTTCTTTACACTGAGGGTGGCAGAGCACTGGAACAGTGCCCATGAAGTCTCCCTCTCTGGAGACATTCTTGGACACATTCCTAAGTAACCTGCACTAGGTTACCTTGCCTTGGCAGTGAGGTTGAATGATGTTCAGAAGTGCCTTCCAATCCTAATGATTCTGTGATTCTGTGTTTCTATTTCATGCCAGTTATTCTATTATGCTTGCCTTTTTGCTACTCCATTATTGGTAAATGAATTAAACACCTCTTAGTGCATGAACCAGTTTTGCCTGTAACAACACTCAAAAGAAATGTGCAATGCAGTAAATTAAAATCAAACTAACTTAAACACTGACTCTTCTCTGCTCGTTTTTTTGTTGGCTTTGTGATTGCAAAACATCATTCATTCTTCAGATGAGAAAAAGGCTTAAAATAATATGGGCAATATGCAGAATAACAAGTTCTCTTGAAACCTGTGACACTGCCAAAATAATAATGAATACAATTGTGCAGATAATATTTTGTTGGAAATAGTGTAGCTAAATGAATCATCAGGATGTTTCTTCTGCCACAAAAGTAAAAAGAGAAATACTTTAAAATAGTAAGTATTTTAAATAATTAGTAGTTATTAGGAGTTATTAAATAGTCAAGTTTGTTTTAAAGGTCTTATTTAGATCTACAGATCTTTTGGAGTAAAAATGTTTAGGAAAAAGAACTTCAAACTCCTAAATACATCACAATTTTGTCATGTGATATTGATTTATTTGCAATAGAACATAGGTAAGATTTAAAAAACAAACAGGCAAAAAGAAAACTGAAAAAAACCTCAAATCCTAACCAATGCATAGGTATGGGTGGGGTTGAAAAATGTAGTTGATTTGCATTCTTTTAGCTCTGCAGCTGAAAACCAGAAAAGAGTTGAATGTGTTTCAGCTGCTACAGACAGGTATATGAGAGCTCACAGAGACTGAAGGATCTCAGAAGGATATGAATGCACTATCACTTTGAAAATAAGTACAGTATTTTGTGACATTACCTCAGAATGTTATCTTCACAGAAGAGCTTGTGGACCAATACATATAAATGTTCTTTAACCAGTGCCAGGCAATGTGAGCTGCCTTCATACTGGAGGAGGTTAAGAGACTTCATGTGTCTCACTGTTTCTTCTGTGAAGATAGAAATATCATAAGACTTTCTTCATTAAAGATGTCATAGAATAGATTCTGCGATGTTACGCTGAGTAAGTAATAGATTATCACACAAACAGCAATAGTTGAATAAAAATGTGGTTTGTGATAGGAATGACTTTCAACAAATAGTCCAAAATTAAGTCAGGGCTCCACATGGTGTCCAGTGATTACTTAAACAAATAAGACACCTGGAAGTATATTGGTGGAAAAAAAAGCAAATTAAATTCAGAAATCTCCTATCTGTATAATATGAATGCTTGCATAAATTGGATCACAGAGGTATTAAATACTTGAGACGTAGATGATGTGGATCAGTGATGTAGTTTGATGCCCCCACACACTTGAATATACAAAACTACCTTATAGCTTCATTGGGCATCTCCTTTTTGTACAGAACAAAAATAAAGTTCATAGAACTAGAAAATTCACACTTTGAAAAATTAACATTGTTTTGATTGTGGCTGCTAGAATTCTTAGAGAAAAATTATGTGCATCAACAATGCAGGATATCATTCTTAAAAGTACTTTTTAGATAATTTTGATTTGAAACCAATCTATCATCAGTGAACAATATATTTTGTTAAGAAAATCTGCCATTGTCATAAAACATCCAGGTGCACTATGCTGATGGATCCTCTAATCTGTATAAAATGTGTGGATGAGATTTGAGAATTATTGAGAGTAACACATGCTTTTGAACAAACACCTTTTGGCCTCTGTCTGGTGGAACTGCACCATGGGTAGGACAGCATTCCTCTGTACTTGAAGCAGGCATCAAGTGTGGGGAGAAAAAGAAATGCCCAGACTCATTTTTAGGGTTTTGCACATAACAGAGTTTTTAACTGGAATCACATTATCTCAGGTCAGCATAGCAACTGATTTGGAGCTTGGTAAACTGGAACTCCTATGTTAGGTTTAAATAAGGGTTATTGATTTTTAGTTTCAAACCAAGATCTGGAGTTTAAAATCTGTATATGCAAAGCCAAAATTCAATGCTTGCATAAAATTCAGCAAAGAATAAATTGCCAAGTGTGTAATATCTATTTCTCAGCTCACATAGGCAGCTGTGGCCAGAGGTTGTGTAAAATGTTCCCCTACCCTCCTAGGAAATTAGTCAGAAGCATTGTCTGCCACTAATTTTCAAATAAGCAACAAAATGAAAAATAATCAGTGTCTGTCAATGAGGAGTGTAATTTTGAAGGGCAATTACAATCAGTGACTATTTTCTTCAAGATACTCATTTTCAAATAGTTGTGGTCTGGCATGAACTCAGGGTAGCGATTTCTGCCTGCTTGTTGGTTGTGGCGAGCCCATCCTGTCCCCTGTGAGCTGCAGTGAAGCTGTACCATCACTGCAGGGTTTAGCAGCATGACAGGACGTTTCCATAGAGCCTGAGATGCACTTTTACCATCTGAAATGTCTATGTGGGTGTTTGTCTCTTGGTTCGTTGCTTCACCAGTCACTGTGTCTAATTTGGAATTACTTTTGTTTCTACATGTTATTTCCTCCTTGCCTTTCTATAAACTCTAGGCTGCAAGCAGAAGCTCCTGAAATCTCCTAATTAAAACCCATGTCCCGTGCTAGCACTGCATCTTTGCTGCTTCAGTCAGAGTAAAGATTTCCAGATGTTTGCCATGTTTTGATTTCTTTGATCAACTATTAATGTTATGTTTGTGCAACATAGAACACAGAAAGCAAGTGTCCTAATTTTTATCAGGCAATGGTTGGAGTTTTTGACGATTGAGTTTTTAAAGACTGTTTTTTTCCTGTGTTGTTTTGAAATTTTACACAGTCCTCCTAGATGTTTTTTTTCCTGTCAGTCAGAGTGACCTTAGACTGTATTAATTTCCAGCATAATCTGGCTTATAGAATCTGAATTGTGACAGAATAGTGGGGGGAAGAAAATAATGTGATAATGGAGAAAAATCACTAGAAAATTAATGTTTATAAGTATTCCTTATATTTTAATTTTTATGAAGCGGGAATGTAGGGAGGAAGTGCTGCATAAACTGATATCATCTATAGAGCATACAATACTGATAAAATTATTGTCAGTCGTTGTGAATCTGCAGAATTCCTGTGAAAACAAATCCATCATTGCATAGCAACACTTGAAGCTGGCAACTCATGATGTAGAAGTTGGCTGGGATTTCACAGGCAGAAGCATATGACCTGCATTATTTGATAACAGCAGCCTCAACAAAATGCCAGTTGCCAGACCCAACCATCAAGGATCTGTGTCTGAAGGCTGTCATAGCAGAGTGTTTACACAGAAATGCCTGTGAAATGTGTTGCCATGTCAGTGTGACCAGCTGTCTCCCCTCAGTGACTAAGAGACTCATCTAGGTTGTGTTTCAGGGTGTTTTCATTACAAAGATTTTTCCCTCTTGCTGGGACTTAGTGATGATACATGAGGAGTGTTACAGGCATATGTGTGTTTACTAGTCTGATTGTGCATGACCAGCTGCAGATTTTTGGTACTTTAAGGCTTAATTTTTTCACTAAATGGGTATCCAAGGCTGGTATTCAAAGACAAGCCTACAAATAAAGATAAAAATTGCCCAAATCTACAGTCAATTTTGGAAGATTACAGATGTGTATTTCTTCACTCCCCTGAATCCAGAGGCAGTAAGTTAAGGCCAGCTTTCATACAGCTTAAGTCAGTCTCTAGCTGATTCTACACATGCATGCTTGTCTTCAAGAGGGAATGCTAGCCAGCTCCAGTCTCCTGATTATCTGAAAAATCTCAGTTCAGCCTGAAAAACTCTTTCTCAAGATTTCCAGAGGTATTTTTCAAGTGTATTTTTCACTTACTAACTATGGTATGTCATGGAGTTGTAAAGGATTTCAAGTGCAGGTGTCATGTAGACACGTTGGTTTTGCATCCAGACTTTGCTTGCTGTGAGACAAATGCCAGCTGTGTCTTGCACGATGCAGACAATGAAAGATGCACACTAATGAAACCTTTCGAGGTGGTTGGCTGGGCACTTTCTTCTTGGAAAGCACTTTCTTCTTTCTTCTCTGTGATATAGCTCCAAATGCTCACTAAGGATAACAGTAAGTCTTCATATTACAAAAATGTTTAGAAATACTGCATTGTTTTTGAATCCCATCATCAGTTGCTCATGAAATCCCATTGTATAAACACAGAATTTAGATATAAATGACATATATTGGACGAGGAAGCCAGAATCAAACAATGAATTTCTGATCATGCAATAAGTGCTAGAGATTTTAGGTGATGCTTTTAACAGGAATTTGTGATGTAGAGGAATATGCATGTAGAATAATAAAAAAGATATTGAAATGCTTAAGACTGTGTCACATCAGCTTCTCACAAGAAAAATTAATTGAGTACTGTTGGCTTTAACTCTGACATTTAAAAATTCCTTTTTTTTTTTTAATACTTTATAAACAAGCAAAGTAAACAAAGTTCTTAAACCTATTCTAATTTCCTTTGATTGTTATATTTTCTATTTCTACTGAAATCTGCTCTATTATTAATATATGCACATACGTTTGTGAACAGGGAGTACTGTTCAAAATCCTCCTCTAGTCTGCCTGGTGTCAAAAGTCACTGAATCACACCAGTGCCTACATAATCCTCTTGGGTCTCAGGAATGCCAAATACTTGTGGTCTCTCATGCTTACTTTCCTCTCTCTACTACCTTCATGCTTCTGAAGGCAAAAAGAAAGTCGTACAGATTCTAGGTCAGGCTGCAGGGAATGTTTTCATGTTATGGGTTCCAGGCTTATTCTGGAATGACAGAGTATTCTGATATTCACAAAAATTCTTGATCCTTACAGTAGGTTTAGTTTTAATGAAGATTGATGCGATTTCTTGGGCAGATTTCAGTGTGTATCCAGCAGGGAAGGAAAATATCATGGATCATATTGCAAAAGTAGTGTGTAACAAATGCTCCTGTATACTGTACTTGGTTTTATTATTTTTACCTTCTGGTATTTCAGCTATGGAATAATAAATGTTTATGTCTGATTCTGCAGTATTTATTGGCAGAGCTCAAACACTGTTGCAAGTGTAATTGTTTTCACATTACAAATGATAGGTACTGAAGTCAGGGAGATGAGATGACCTGACAAGAAACACTGAAGGAAAAAATGTGATAAGGTCTGTAGGTCTCTTGTGCAGTGCCATGACCTCCAAAACATCTGTCCAGAAATCACTGAATGAACAACAAAGGTGAAATACTCTGTGTTTCGTTCTCCAAAACAGAGAGAAAATGCAAAAAAAATTAAAATATCATGTTCCTAGTGAAATAGGCAGATGCCTAGGCTTTTTTTCCACCTTAGGCATCGTGGAACTAAAAGTGACTTTTAGAAGGGATTATGAAGAGGTTAACTGTTGCAGAATGCAGAAAATTGGATATTCTGTGAATATTCTGTGAACAATTCATTGTGCAGTTCCCAGGAGAAGCAGGCCTGTGTTTACAGATTTCAAGAGAGCAGTTCGCAGCCTTGGAGTGAGAACTTATCTATAAGAAGAACATCTGCTGTTACTCCCCAAATTCCTTCAGAGATCCATCATGGGATGAGTTCTTCGGGGGGAGTTAATTAACACCTATGAACTGCGGACTTTAGGTGGCCTGAGAATGAACAGTTCTAAGCTGACCAATCATTTGATATAATGATGTAACTGAAAAGCATAGATTATAAATACAGGGTGTGATATGTTAATAAAGCTTTTTCCTTTCGGTTGGACTCACGGCATGGAGTGGGTGTGTGAGTGAGCCTTAAGGGGCCCGTGCTGCCCTGAATTGGCTCTGGGTGAGCTCTCGTGTGAGCTCTTATATTTCTATATAGAGATATTTATATATTTTGTATTTTATTTTACTTTAGTTAACATCTTATTTTGCAGGTGTTTTAAAGATCAGCATTCATAGTCATGGTCTATTTCACCAAAGGTAGAACAGATGCATGTTTGAAAACACAAGGAAGATGGAAGCTGGTGTCATGCAAGGACCAGAGGGAGGAACAAATCTCAAGGAGTGAATAAAAGATGAAAAGGAGTGAAAGGCCCTGATTACTATTTTTGTACAGAAAAACTGAATATTTTATTTGATTATCTTCTGTCATCAGCCAACCTGCTGAGGAGGCACATTATCTGGTGTAATACTGCAAATTGGCTCAGGACAAACTTCTATATAAAATTTTCTCCTTGCGTTTCTACACTAATCTGAGTTCAATCCTATGCCTGTCTTCAGCACAGCTATCTTTTCCCTTTCCCTACAAACAGCTGATAGAATGCACCCATAATTTACTGAAGTCCTATCTTCAAGTTACTCTTACACAAAACTTTCCAAAGAAATATCTTTGCTCTTATGCAGGCAGCCACCATTGTTCTTTTTGCTCATGCTCCATGCTATTCCTGTGCTATCTGAAATTTGTTCATAAACTAATTATATGCAATGCCATAAACAGATGGAGCTCAGGTGTGAAGAAGAGTCTGTGCATGGCAGTCCAGTGCTCTTCTGTGTGAACTGATTCACCTTGCAAGAGAGTTAAGCTTTCCCTCAGTGATCTCCACCCGTTATTACAGGAAAGGTTTACTTTATCTTCCAGCTGTAAACCTGAGTTAGTTGCATGTTCACTGTACTGACATCCCAACATTTTTTTAATCTTATCATGACAATAATGCATCTATGTGTATTTCAGCATTTAAAAAAACCTCTTCACTTGGGAAGCCTTGAGATTGTCACACATGCCCATGCACTCTTTTTGCTAGGGAACTCATTATTAGAAAAACAAAATATCCAAAACCCATCAAACATTTCATGCAAAGTGTCATTTCCCCAGGAACTTATCCTTCCAACACTGCAACTTATATTTTCATCACAATTACCAAGTTATTTCCCCAAGTTATTTCCTACACACAGGGCCCCTGCTGAAACTGTTACTGTGTGTGTGCATACCACAGCTTCATTAGTTTCTTGATCCAGAGACTAGGACTGATATCATGCACTTAGACTCCACAGAGGATACGCAGACAAGGTTATGCTGTAAAACTGGAGAACAGCAGACATGCTTTCTTATTTCTCTGGTCATTTAAGAGTACTTGGTCTTCAACCCACAGCAAATTATATATTTTATGTTTGGGAACACTTGCAACCAATTTGGACAAAGTTTTTTAAGTACTCAGATTACACCATTTCTGTATTTCATTATTTTTCCTTTGTGTTGTAACCCTCCGTCTCCTGCAACTCTGAAAGTACTTTGTTGTCTGCAGCATTTTTTACCTTTTCTGTACTATCTTATCAGAAAACTTGGTATCTTTTGAGGATTTCACTGTGTTTTCTTTATGAACTTTGCAATCAACAGTATGGTCACTGCTTATTAGAGCTCTTGATTTATAGAAAAATGTGATACTAAAATAAGCATTTTAATGTTTATTGTCTGATTTTATGCTTCATTGTTCTCATACTGCCTTGAGACTTGAATGTAACACTTGGATATGCAACTTAATGCCAAATGACACTAATATATGTGAAGCTATCTATTCATCAGTCTTGTCTGCAAAATGTCATGTGTTATGCTCTTCTATACTTAATCACTAAAAAGTTCATACAATATAAAAGACACAGGCTTTGGGTGCAGAATAATCAATTGTCCCGGAGTAGAGTGGGACCAAGAATTGAGTTGAAAGTTTGCTGGTCAAGCAAATGACATGTGAAATAATATCAGTCTTTCTTGAAGAAAATCACCTATTGTTGATTTAAAGTAAGCTTTTTTTTTTAATTTTTATTTTTATTCTGTTTTTAAAAAATTGTTATAAATTCCAGTTATTTTTAGCTGAAGTGTCTGAAGTTCAAATGGGATTAGAATTTGCAATCATCCTGAAAATGTGCCCTTCTCTGTTTAAAAATGAATATGTATTATAACTGCAAAGCAAAGTATCTGAAAAAAAAAAAAAGTCAAACCACAAAAAAACCCCATTCAAGCATATTTCTGAATTCATTGACAAGCATGTGTAGACCACGACTGCAATACAGCCAAACCTCAAAGTACACACTCTTCTTTATTTTAGGTCCTCTTTCCATTTACTTTACTGAGTGACAGATTTAATATTAGCCCAGGCAATCTCATAAGCTAGGAATGACAGTACTACAAACTTTTAGCAAGATAATGAGCTAATGATTAAAAAATTTAATTGTCACTCCTGGAGCGATGAAGACTCCCTTAAGAGGATGAATGAGTATTTTTACAGAATTATGTGTTTATTGATACATGAGCCATATTTATTCTGTCCTGGTTTTCTTCTTTCATGGATAGTTTCACAGGAATCTGATGTGACTAAGAGGAGGAACTTCTGCTCTGCCCCAAGCACCAGCAGAGACCCAATTCCCTGTTCTTACAGGGATGACCCTGTGGAACTGTTATAATTTTTTCATCCCAGACTAATCATAAGCCAAGTGGAATGATGTAATTCTTCCTTCTCAAACATTTTGATTAAATCCTGGGGATGTTGGAATATATTTATATTTAAAGCCACAGTAGAAGTCAGATCTTTCTGAATCATGACTCTTTTTCCTCCCTGATCGTGGCTTCCTGCAATGTTAAGAAAACAGCAATAACAGAAAGTATGACTACCTGACTTTCAAGAAAAGTATCAAGGACCCCCAAAATATATCTCAGACATAAATTATTAAAGATTTTTATAATTATTATTCAATTTTTAATTGCAAACCTTTGATTTTTTTTTAATTAGTTTTTTAATAGATATTCACCTCTGACCTTCCAGGTGTTTGTTCCATATTCAAAATAGACCCTCTCCCACTAGCACAGTGGTGAAACTGATTTTGAAAACAGAAAATCTGATCTTAGGAAATTTTGAGTATGAAAGAGAAAAGGAGGACTGCATGGAAAAATAAGACTCTTAAGAAATCTGGCATGAAACTCTAATTTCTACACATTGCTATTTTTTATTCAAGCTGTCTTCAGAAAGACATCTTCCTTATGTGTACTGCAAACTTTTATTTATAAAACCAATTATATCATCAGTCAGTCAGAGGAAGCTTTTGTTTCATAGCACAGCTCTAAACTACATGATAGTTTCTGCAGCAGCACACCAGCAGAAGCATGGTTTATACTGGAAAAACAGAAATAACAAAATGAGACTATTAAGAACATGTCTAAACTATCAGCTACTCTGGGTGGTCAGTTTTTCTGTGGGGGAAGAACCCAGAGGGGTCTGGAAGAATCTTTCACCTCCATGATTATTGCATAAAAGATATACAGATGTACTGATTTTTTTTCTAAAGCCATATGCAAATCCCCCATAATATGCTCTTTTTCTTTACCAAGCTGAAAATTGGTGAGCAGAATAGAAGAGGAGAAATCAGGAGAGGGCCAGTGGGTGGAGACAATCTTTGCCTTACAGTTAGAACGTAATTAAATCTATTTGTATTCTTCTTTGTATAAAAATGTGTGGAAGTTGGGTAAAATCTTACAGAACTACCTATTTTGGAGGAAATTTGCTTTTTGGTTTAAGGTAAAACTCTGAAAAGAAAAGCTGTCCAGAAAAAAGATTTGTTAACCTTCTTATATATGCACTATATATAAAAACACATACCACAAATATATATGCAAAATGTACAGGTACCTATATATATGTAAGATATATTGTGAGAAAAATGAATTTGCCTAAATTTTTATGGACAGTGCCTTATATTCTCCTGTGTTTATACACACTTCAACTTAGTTATGAGCATTGAGGTGACTTTTTTCTGGACTGTGCCTTCTAGAGGAAGACCCAAATTTTTGTTAATTTTCTTCATAGACCTTATCAAACACCATACGAGCTCCTTCTGCACTGCGACACTAGTAGGGTTTGTATTGTTCAGTAGACCAGTCTGAATTGTGTGATAAACCCTGCCTGTTTGAATAAAGAACTGTAATACAACCAAAAGCAAAGTTTTACACAACTGAGGGGAAAAAAAAAAAAAAAAAAAAAGAATAGAAAGCATACAAATAGAGCAGGAAAATAGGTGTCTTGGAAAAGAATCTCATGGAAGATGATGCAGGGATTCACACTGGATAGATGACTCCATTGGAGCTGCTATTGTAATGCTGGGTCAAAAAAGACCTAATGCAATCATTAGATAAATACAGATAAAAAGAGTAAATAGAAGAAAAAAGTAATCCTACTTCTGTACTGGGAAGCCATGTAGGATTTTTGTCAAACATTTATATAAAGGTTGTTGAAAATCTGAAGAGATGCCAAAGGGAGATGTAACAATGGGTTCAGGGGTACAGGAAGTCCCTTTCAGGAAGGTACTTAGTCTGTTTAAATTACCAAAAGGGTGTATGAGAAGTGAGTAGAATGATGGACATGAGCATCTTTAAAGGGAGAAAGAATTGGAAACTAAAGGACTCTCTAATACAGGAGAGAGAAGACCTGCATGGTCTAGCAACTGCAGACCAAGCCCAAGGCACATGAAGCACATAATTTTAAACAGCAGCTATGGTTAATCACTGGACAGATAGTGAAGGTGTGTAGATTTCCCACGTCCTATGGTGTTCATACCCAGAAAGGGAGCCTTCTGGGTAGAAGGAGATGGACTGATTAAATCTGAGTCAACCTGAAACCTGCCAGGAGCAGACCCTGAATAAGTCAGAAGTCCATAAATCTTATTGCAGAAATTAAGGCAGAAAAAGAAGCCACAGTGTGCAGCTCTGCTCTGGCCCGTCCCACCTAAACCAAGCTCTACACCCCACTCTGGGTTTAGGATGAACGGCAAGAGCCCGGCATAGCAGATGTGAAAGAAGAACAAGCTGGGAGTACTGTGAGTTTAGATACCTACTTCTGCTGTAAAGTTGTGGTGCCTTGGGAAGAAGGAGGGGACAAAACACACCGAGAAATGCAGAGATAACAGCTTGAAAGGGAGTGTGGGCAGTGTCATCCTTCAGAGCCTGCACTGACAGCCCTGTAAGACTCCAGGACCCTGCTATGTGTCAGTTTGTTTCTATGAGTCACTGTCGCATGCAGGCTCATATATATGTATATACTCCCCCATTCACCAAAATAGCCACAAAGCTATTTATTATTCATGGAAAGTCCAATTTCAGAGTTATTGCTTCTACCTTTAGTTATGGTCTAAGTTGTTTTTCTTTACTAATAAGCCAGTCACAATTTTCATAAACAGTAATTTCTAAGGGGTTGTTCTAAATATGTTTACAAGTGTATCCTAAACTAATTTTCCCTAAATATGGATAGGGATTCATATAGTTCAATTTAATTTGACCATGCAATCATTTTTCTTTATTTTTGCCTTGCCAAATGGAGGGATTTCTTATTAACCAAACATTGTTTGTTGGAGTCGTCATGATAAGAGAAGGAAAAACAAATATGCAAAGCTCTGATATAGTGGTGGCATTGCCTGCCTTATTTTTGGAAAGCAGAATATTGAAATAATAAATCTGAGACCTCTTGTATTTCAAGCAGATTTCTTCCTCTAGAGGGTAATATATATATTTGATCACATTTTTTCTTTCTCTCTGAACTTCTGTTAATTGATTTCAAGTTGGATAGAAGCACATTTCTGATAAATATAACTATGGGAAGGAAGGGGGAAAGCCTCCTGGTTCTAGCTGGAAGATCCTTTCTGTTGAATATTACACTAGAAATATAAAGAGATATCACTGAAAGTTTTTTCCAACATTTTTTCTTGTTGCTTTCCTTTTTATTTTTCCCTGTAGATTCTGTATGAAATATGTAGACAGAAAGTCCCACACAGTCTCAGATTTTATTTCTTCTTAGAGAAACCTTCGGAAATTATAATGTATGGGAAACTGCTGTTAATGAGACTGGTACACATCCTACAAGTTTAAAATATGATTAAACCACTCTTCTTTGACATTCAGATTCCATCACATTAGTTTGGTACTGTTAAAACCTGAAAATACATTCCCTGCATACATCTTCTCTGAAAAAAATACTTTACCATAAGCATCATCTATGTCTTCATGAAGAAGGTGCTTTCATGGCTTCATGGACATACTGCAGCTTGGAAAATCCTGCTAGGCACTCTGGGTTAACACTTTAGCTGTCTGTGTTGCTGAATCATTGCTGCTCTTCTCACTCATAGTACCTAAATGTAAATGGAACTAATTCTGCTTTAATTGAAAACTCATTTTACATGCGCCAATATACAGCTTTAAGAAGGTAACAATAAATAATTTTTTTTCTCACTCTGTTTGGATTTGAACTGAAAAACTGGAAGAAGATACTATGTATTCATTTACAACCCAATTGTAAGGGGTTTCTCCATTCTTTTAAAAATTAGTTCCTTTAGATAAGAAAAATATTCACCTTGAAAATAAAATTAATAAATCCTATAGCGAGTGGTATAAAAATATTCATTTACTGTTTCCTTCTCCCATCCCAAGGAAGGAGAACAGCTTCAAAGATCTATAAATCTCAGTCATAATATCATCCACCACATTTCACTTTAGCACTGGTGTCAAAATATCTTGATGGAGTCAACCTAACATTCTTAACATTCTCAGAGTTCACTGTTTTGTGCAACCATGGTGGCTACTCAGCATAATGATGGGTGAATTTATTCATTAGTGTGAGAAATTTTCAAGTGGGGGAAGGCAGTAAATCTAGCGGCTAACACAAGCCCCTTCCAAACATCTCTTGGAGAGATAGGAATTCAGGAGAGTCCATGGATGATCTATTTATCTCTATTTTTTCTTTTTTCAGGGAAACTGAGTAAGCCCAACTGGCAGTCAGACTTCAGAATACTGTATGTATTACCACGTTTATGGGCTAAAAAAACTTTCGTTCCCTAATAGGGCTGTTGGATAGAAAACGATAGCAACTTTGGGTCCTGTCTCATTGCAATTCAATATTCATTATAAAGTTCTCATGAGTGGTACCTCAGCAAAGACCTGATAGATCTTGAGGGAAGCAGTGAGGAATTTTAGCNTTTTTTTCCCCCCGAAAAGTTCATCAATTTGAAATTGTTAAAAAGTTGACTAGAAACCTACTGGTCAACCCAAAGGCTTGTAAGTTCCTTGTAATGAACCTATACTATCCACACTTGATTAATAGCAGAGACTCTGAAAATACAGCCTTCACTACCATGCTTAAACTTCTGCTATTTAGACATATATTAGTTTATCTCTCAGAGCAAGTCTCTGGCATTTGTCAAAAGTAACAGATTCACAGCTCAAAATAAAATGACAGTATCCCAGTCAAAATGGGAAGACAGCAATATAACAAGCATATAAGTAGTTTCTAGTAGTTTTTATTTCTTCCCTAAAAATTTATGTACTTGCATTAGATTCAGATTGCATCATTATTTTTTAATCTGATGTTACCACAAAAGGAAAGTCAAGATAACTTATGCATACTCTAATATCTTGTCTTTCTCTTTGCTTTCCTGCTCAAAAGATGAACCATGAGAAATACTGTCTTTTTGGAGTAATATTCTTTGATTGTGCCTACCAGCAGTACTTACTATGGTTGCCTTTATAAAATAAATTCTACAATAAATACTTTCTTGCAATGACAGAAGCCATTTCATAAAAGTGTGGGGTGATCTAATGAAAGAATTCAAACATGTAAGTAGTGTTTTACACTGTCTGAAAAGGGGCACGATAATGTATTTCCACTTATTTTGCTGAGCAAATTTTGTAAGTTACTCACTTTTGTCTGTAATATCTTCTAACAAGCCCTCCTGGTTGTGCAGTTATGTGCAATAATATCCAAGGTAGTAAATATCTTCAAATTGAAAAGGGGATCTTGTGTTATAAAATAAAGATGTTCCTTTTATGAGAGCTGAAAAAAGTTTCCTTCAGACAGGTGTATTTTCTGTGTTAATCTGGTCCATGTGTTATATTACATATCGGTGGGTGACAAGTTCTAAACCTGAATAAAAGTAGTTTAAGAATTATAGATACTCAGATATATTCCTTATAAAAAAAAAAATGAAAAGAGATTCTTACATCTTCCAGAAAAGCATTTCAGTTAGATAAATGTGCATTTATGCAAGACTGACTACTGTTATAAGATAAAAATTTCTAAAAACAACAATAGATAAGAAGGAATCCTAAGCAGACAAATCAAAGCTTGTTTAGCTAATTTTGAATAAGCTGTTTTTGAACTACAGGTCCTTACCTTTCTCTTGTGCTTTGTGCTCTATCAAACCATCAGTCTTCATGTAATTCAAAGGGAAAGGTTGGAGGAAAGAGTTGAATAATAATAAATTATTAGAGGAGTTAATTTATATTTTTCCTGCTGCTTTTGCTTTCAAGTTCCAATGGTATTTTGATTCCTGATAATAAAATAGCAATTGATAAATACCCTGAAAAGCTTTTCACAGGGATAACATTTAAACTTAAACACAGAAGCAATATTGCTTGAAGCTTCTTGTAGTAAAAATAATCTCTAAATTACTGATGTTCACTGAAAAGAGGTTCAGAAACAACATGTTCTCAGGCTTTGAATCTTTGCCTAAAAATGACACCAAAATCAACAGTCTCTACTATAAATCAAATGTTTTGTCCTTCACAAAACCAAGGAATAAATAAGCAATGACCAATGTGATTTTCTGTTATTTTTATTAGAACAAGTTACTTTCTTCCTATGATNTATGAGAATGTCAGAGAGGGAGAAGAGGAGATTTGGGCAAAGAAAGCAAGGCAATTAGTTTCTGAAAGATAGACACTTAAAATCTGTAAAAATATCCAGTCAGTCTAAGACTAAAACCTATTTAGGAATTCTGGAGTATCTAAGACAAATAAATGAGAGTGAATGTCTATAATTTCTAGTTGCATACATATTTTCCCTCTGTTAAAAGTGTGATTGA
The DNA here is from genome assembly GCA_013399695.1 of Formicarius rufipectus. Taxonomy (NCBI): domain Eukaryota; kingdom Metazoa; phylum Chordata; class Aves; order Passeriformes; family Formicariidae; genus Formicarius; species Formicarius rufipectus. The sequence goes on along the minus strand of VXAU01004605.1, from coordinate 1,195,658 downwards.
TTACAGGATCTCCAAACAGGATATATTTGTATTTCCACTAATAGGTGCTTCTGAAATGGAGGAAAAGTATATTCCCAGAGTGTTTGTAAAGCTGCCACATGAGGAAAAGCTTTGAAACTGTTTGAAAGTCTGGGTCTGGTTCTCTAGGGAATCCAGGATGCAAAATCCCCTTTGCTGATGAGGTTACCAATGATGTGGTACCCGGCATCCATTCAGATCAAGGGAAATATAAGAACATGTGGGCCTAATATCAAGGGATTCAAAAGAGCAGCTCTGTAAGTATCCATGTGGGGCATACAATATGTTTGTTACATAAGATAATTACATGAAAAGAGATCATTAAAAGAGCGTTATTAAAGTTGTAAATTAAAAATCAGGGTTGTTCTCTACAATTTCACTATTGGGCTCATGACTCTTCCATAGATGTAGATGCTTCTATTTTTTACAGTCTCTTTGTCAGCACAGGAAAGACTTTAGGACACAGACTAAAGGCATGAGCACTTGACTGTCAAGTGAAAAAAAAAATTACTCGTTACTGTTTGTTACACACATTTAGAACTAAGACACTAAATGACTTGTCCTAGGTCCTACTGGGAATTCAGACTCAAATGGGATTTAGATTTCCATCCAGCTTATCTGGCCTCAAAACCAGCTTGCTCCCCCTTGCCTTGGATCTGAGTCTTCCCTGAAAGTAAGACAAGTAACTCAACACTGAAGCATTTAAATATAGGATTCCATTTTTTTAATGTGTTTTCTCNTAAAAAAAAAATGAAAAGAGATTCTTACATCTTCCAGAAAAGCATTTCAGTTAGATAAATGTGCATTTATGCAAGACTGACTACTGTTATAAGATAAAAATTTCTAAAAACAACAATAGATAAGAAGGAATCCTAAGCAGACAAATCAAAGCTTGTTTAGCTAATTTTGAATAAGCTGTTTTTGAACTACAGGTCCTTACCTTTCTCTTGTGCTTTGTGCTCTATCAAACCATCAGTCTTCATGTAATTCAAAGGGAAAGGTTGGAGGAAAGAGTTGAATAATAATAAATTATTAGAGGAGTTAATTTATATTTTTCCTGCTGCTTTTGCTTTCAAGTTCCAATGGTATTTTGATTCCTGATAATAAAATAGCAATTGATAAATACCCTGAAAAGCTTTTCACAGGGATAACATTTAAACTTAAACACAGAAGCAATATTGCTTGAAGCTTCTTGTAGTAAAAATAATCTCTAAATTACTGATGTTCACTGAAAAGAGGTTCAGAAACAACATGTTCTCAGGCTTTGAATCTTTGCCTAAAAATGACACCAAAATCAACAGTCTCTACTATAAATCAAATGTTTTGTCCTTCACAAAACCAAGGAATAAATAAGCAATGACCAATGTGATTTTCTGTTATTTTTATTAGAACAAGTTACTTTCTTCCTATGATGAACTATGGAATAAAATGCCAGAATTACAGCCTCCCAACAAGGCTTGTAATGCTGTAGAAGAAGAAAATGGTATACCACTGTGGCCAGAACCACAGTGATCGATTGTTAGCGGTAATTTTCCTTGCAGTATAATGAAAGAAAATCTTTAGTGCAATAAATTTAATAATTACACTCCCTTCTTACTGCCATCCTTTTCTGACCAAACCATATGGGGAAAAAAATAAAGTGGTGTTATGAGAATGTCAGAGAGGGAGAAGAGGAGATTTGGGCAAAGAAAGCAAGGCAATTAGTTTCTGAAAGATAGACACTTAAAATCTGTAAAAATATCCAGTCAGTCTAAGACTAAAACCTATTTAGGAATTCTGGAGTATCTAAGACAAATAAATGAGAGTGAATGTCTATAATTTCTAGTTGCATACATATTTTCCCTCTGTTAAAAGTGTGATTGATTACAGGATCTCCAAACAGGATATATTTGTATTTCCACTAATAGGTGCTTCTGAAATGGAGGAAAAGTATATTCCCAGAGTGTTTGTAAAGCTGCCACATGAGGAAAAGCTTTGAAACTGTTTGAAAGTCTGGGTCTGGTTCTCTAGGGAATCCAGGATGCAAAATCCCCTTTGCTGATGAGGTTACCAATGATGTGGTACCCGGCATCCATTCAGATCAAGGGAAATATAAGAACATGTGGGCCTAATATCAAGGGATTCAAAAGAGCAGCTCTGTAAGTATCCATGTGGGGCATACAATATGTTTGTTACATAAGATAATTACATGAAAAGAGATCATTAAAAGAGCGTTATTAAAGTTGTAAATTAAAAATCAGGGTTGTTCTCTACAATTTC
>VXAU01004605.1:1174146-1190756 GCA_013399695.1 Formicarius rufipectus | reverse complement strand
AAAAAAAAAAAAAAAAAAAAAAAAAAAAAAAAAAAAAAAAAAAACCACCCCAACTGCTACTTTCCAAGAAGTCCTGTTCAAGATTAGTCAGTGCTATTGTTAATATTGTTTTTGGAAAACTGGCCACTGGAGCTGTCAGAAAATTTTCTATTTGAACCCCTCTGTCTTTAAACAGATTTTTTTCAAGGGCAAGGGTCACTTCAACTACCTCAGACAGGTAGATTAGGCAAGTCAAAATGCTGAACTAACTTAAATATCACACCAAATGTTTAACCACTACTCCAGGAGATCATGTGTCTCTTCCAGATCTTGCTTTAGTCATACCTGTTATTTGAACAAACGTCCTAGTTACCTAAAGTGTCATCGAATCTGGCACCAGAAAACTACTTCAGTGGATGCTGTTTGTTTAGGGGTTGCTATTTTAATCAGTAAAAATTTAAGGATTTAATGCTTTAATTTTTCCACAGAAATTTCTCATAATCAGTGTAGTAAACCAGGAAAAAACAGATGTATGTCATAATATTACCACAATATTATTGTGTGACAACATTTCTATATTAAGGATAATTCTTGTGAAACTTATGCTTGTAAAAATAATGTCAGTTGAAGGAAGATCTAAGAAATTATGCAGTTGTGAATGGGGTGGTAAGTATAGATAAAAATTGAATATTTACTGGTTTTCTTAAACTGAGTACTGTAATTGGATACTAGTCTGTAAATAAAAGGAAACCTTTCTTTCCCCAGAAGAGAGACAATTTTTACAGTTCTTTAGACACAAGTGTAAGCTAACTTCATCAGTGGCTTTTAGGTATTGTTGCCAGATCATTGTTTGAGGTGATAAAAATATCTCACCTCAAAACAGAACATGGACTTGTCTTCTCGAATGTTGCTTTGCCTCTTACTTTCTCTACCATAGCTGAAGCTATAAATGATCTGGCTTATTTCCATTGCCTGACAGACTGAAAGTTGAATGGTGATGCCACCAGTCCCTAACCATATGTAAGACTGAAAGCAGTAATAAGCTACAGAGAAATAAATGAAAATCAGTAACAAACATTTCCAGGGCATGTTCTGCAACAATTTTTAACTCCTCCCACTGTAAATTAAATTTCAAAGAAGTTCTCATGGTAAAGTCTCAGAAAAAAAAATGGTGTGGGGAGCATGGGAAACAGCACAGGTAGGTACAGATTTTCTTCACAGTTATTTCCATATTCTGGGCTTTTACTTTTCAATACAGCTATTTCTGTGAACCTCGTTAGAGAGAGCTGTCAGGAAGTGTTCTCCCATAGAACACAGAAATGAGGAATCGTTGCCAGTCACTCCATGTGATTAATACACTTGGGACTATTTAATCAGCAAATGCAAATTATGATCTACTTTGCTGGCTTGCCACAGTTGATTTCTTCAAAGCTGTCTTTCATATCTTAGCCTTCTGTCTTTGGATAAGAAAGGTCTGTTTTTTGAAGGAAACTCACTCCAAATGCTGTAAGTTCAGGTCTTCTCAGCTGTATCACACTTTCAAATACGATTGTTCTTGTTTTCTTATAGTCATTTGATAAGCATCTTTACTGCTTTTGTCCACTGATTTTAGGATTTAGGGATTATAAAGATCAATTACTTACAGTGGAAATGTTCTAAAAGGCCATAGCATTTAAAATTTTACATTCATTTTTCTTATATTTATAAAACAATTTTAAATATTTGGACTCTGATTGAGGAAGAGGTTAAGGGTAAATGTTAAGCTCATTGCAATAAACTGGAACAAAAAATCTCATTAATTTCAGAGAATTGTCACCCAAAACTTTAATATACTTTGGGCAGAATTCACTAAGGGTCTGTGAGTCAGACAAGATAGGCTAAATGAGTCATTTCATCTGTGCTTCCTACATGGACAACCCAAGGAAAACAGCTCTTGGTAGGACTGATCTGGCACAAAGAGCTTCTCAAATAGGGATGAGGTTGCCAGTCTGAAAATGTCTTCTTCTTTCCTCTGATGAAGCAGGGTTTGTAGACAACAACCTTAAACTAAATGCCCATTTACAGATGTCTAAATTTAGAAGAAAATTACTTCAGTAGAAATATATACCAATTGATGTTATACAATTCATATCTTTAAATTTAAGCAAAATTATTCCTCCTTAACATCAGGGCACTCATGGAATCAAATAATTCCAGATCTCTATCCATATCTAAATCTCTTAAATTTTAGGCTGAAGAGGGAGAAGGGTTGTTTGAGGGTTTTTTTTCCATTACCTTCCAAAATTATAAATAAATAAATAAATAAATAAATTAATTAATTAATTGATTGATTAAAGACCAAACAATTATACCATGTAGCTAACACTAGTTACTAACTGACTTAACAGAAAACTATCATGAGAATATGTGTATAGAGCTATAAGGCACCTTCAGACAAAAAAGCATCACTTGTGTCACTGAAAGCTTTCGGGTAGGTGAGCCAAAAAGGCATGAAGCCAAGACTGGAGAAGTCAGAAAAAGACAGAACAGAGGGTTACAGCAAAGAATACCTGAGTGTTAATTTACAGACCACCTGTTATTTCAAAAGAATCAGTCAGAGGATTCCACAGCTGGCCCTATGAATGTGCAGGTAGGCTGACTCTCACAGCAACTGGAAAACTATCTTGAACTATCTAAAAAAGTCTGCAGAAAGTAAATTCCTACTATCCTAAAGCTCTGAGGTTGTTCATGCACTAAAATGTGCCTGTCTGCTTTTCCTTGTAACAGAGGAAATAAAGAGAAACCTATCATTTCTTTGGAGCTTAAAAAATGACACTATACCAGTTGACAGTATGTCATTGAAAAAGTCTTTTAAAGTATTTCCTTTTGGATGGTCACAGTGGGATATCTTCAAAAATACATATTCGTTCTGGGAAAGTGATGGACAGCAGGTGACCAATCAGTCAGAAGCTGAGTTTAAGGAAGAAACAAAAGAGAGGTGAAAACTGACTGAGAGATGGGAAAGGAAAACAACAGAGGTCCTGCCCTGAGGTCAGTGTGTCTCAGTGACCTTCCCCATGCTGCAACAATTCCTGACCTTGCTTCTCACCATGCAGTTGCCTCCAGCAAAACTGAATCAAACAGAGGTGTCTGAGCTAGTAAGGTGCATTGTCTTAAATGAGGTGAAGAGGGCCAGACAGGTCCCACAGCAAAGACACCATGCAGCTCCTCTAAGAGTCCCTCTATCGCCAGCCTGTGGCCAGATACTTGGGTAATAACTTGTTTAAGGTACACAACCAGTGAGATTCCCCTAATGCTGCTTCAAAGTCAGAGGAAAAACCTCAGCAACCAACCAAAGATTATTGCTTTCTTGGTTATGGCAATATGAAACATGAAATGTAAGAGCTTGTATCTGTTTTGAGGTTGCTGATGTTGATTTAAATCACTTGTTACAGTGGTGGATGGATTACAAACACCTTAAGAAGAGCTAGAGATTATTTTCCCAGTAAATAAACCTTAGAAATCCTTGAAAACAGTATAGACTCCAGATTTAAAAGCATAGCCAAAATTAACCTCTAAGAATAAGAAAGAGAAATTAATATTATGTATAATTTATGTATGTGATTCTGCAATTAAATTGGAAATTCAGGTCCTTTTTCCTAGATGCTACATAGATGCTATAGAAAGTGATAAAGAGGTGGGTTGTTTCTCATTACCTTTTATTTTCTGCAAAATTAATGGTGGTTATAGTGGTGTTGTGCAGATTTCAATTAGTTTTTTGAAGATCCATTGTTCTGTTTATATTAAAAAGGAAAAATAAGCTGTCTAATATCATCCTGTGTAAGGAAATTACTTTTATTTTACTAAATTACATGCATGTACAGTGCATTTAATTCAGAAAAAGAGATGTCTTAATTGTATAATACATACTCCATTTGTATTAGATGCAACCAGCTGTCAGTGAAGCAGCAACAATTGAGAGAATAATAGAACAGAGTGAATGAATAATACCCTTTAATGCCTTTCTTATGGATTCCACAAATCCTCCTGATATCTTCATGTGAGAAGAAGTCTATACGAAGCTGTAGAAATTGCAGTACAAACTGAGTGTTGACCCGCACCTGACTTCTGAACTGCAGGAAGGCTGTACTTCATTTCCTTGTATGGAAAATCATTATTATATTTATAAACTATGGCAAATTGGAAGGAGTTGTTCACTCTTGCTATGCAGTAGGTTTCAGTTCCATCTCTAGAAATCAGTATAACTGAGATGTTCCACTAAAATCTGATTAAGACAGACACATTTTGCTTTTGATTGTGACATTCTAAGATGAGCACAGCAGAAATTGTATGGATTTCTATACTTCTTAACTGTATTTCAGCAGAATTATTGACAGATATGTTTTGTCTTACTCCTTATCCACCATTTTGGTACATTCATGGTCTGTTTTTCTTTAGAATTGAAGACTCCATCATCACAGAATCATGGAATGTTTAAGGTTGGTTGGGACCCCTGAAGTTCATGTTTTACAACTCTTTTGTTCCGTCAGGGCTGTCTAGGCCTGATTGCCCATAACCATGTCCAGACAACTTTTTAATATCTCCAAGGATTGAGACTCCAAAATCTCTCTGGGCAATCAGTGACAGAGTACAGTCACCCTTCTAGTAACTGCATTTCTTGATGATCCGACCGAGCCTTCAGTCTTTTAGGTTTTGCTCATTGTCTCTTGTCCTGCCACTGAGCACCACTGGAAAGTGCCTGGCTCCATCCTTCTTACTGCTTCCCTTCCGGTATTTGTATACATCGATGAAGTCCTCCCTGAGCCTTCTCTTCTTCAGGCTGAAAACTCCCATCTCTCTCATTCCTTCCTCATAGGAGAGATTCTCCAATCCCTTAATCACCTGCATGACTCTTGCTTGAGTACCTCCAATAGCTCAATTTTTCTCACATGCTGAGGACAGAGCACTCTAGCTGTGGCCTCACAAGTGCTGAGCAGAAGGGAAGAAGGACCTCCCTTTACCAGATGACAGCCCAAGATTCAATTAGCTTTCCTTGCCACTTAACAGAAAGCTAATCAAGAAAGTTTCGTATAGTTGTTTGATTGGTTCTTCATAAATGGTTGGATTATGCCGCTTTTGCTTTTATTTTTGTGTTTATGTTTAAGAGAAAGGGAAATTATGGTGTTGCAAACAGCTTAAAGCACAAACTTGAATAATTTTAAAGTTCTTGCTTGAGAATGGACATCACTCAAGTAATTTCATATCATTGTGTTTCTTTCCAGTTTGTTTCACCCCAGGTGTGAAGCACTAAATAGGCAAAGAAGAACTTTTATTAAATCTACAATTAGTATTTGCTTCTGGATGCATTTAGACAAATTAAACACAGAGCAGACAAAGCACATTCATAAATCCTGTCACTCTTCGGCAGATCTGAAGGGCTTGCAATGTCTCAACAGTTCAGTCAGTCGTGTTGTTTGTAGAAGTTAACAGCCACAGTAAGCATATGCAATATTGGACTATCGCTTGACTATGAATGAAATGGCAACTGGTAGTCCAGATTCATTAGAAGACTTGGTAACTACATGGTTTTATGTACCTCCAGTGCATTTCCAATGATAAATGCATGACCTGTGCTTATTGCACTAATACAATAAAATTCTGAGTAATTTGTACTGGCAATCGACATACAGATTTTAATGAGGAATAATTAAGGAATACTTTTAAAATACTAGAGCTCTAAAGGTGCTACAGAACAATGGAAATGAAGATTTGGGATTTTCCTAAAGTAAGGCTGTTATGTGTTGTTATGAAGCAATTGTCAATAAATTATATGTTACGTCTTCATTCTACTGTTATGATCATAATTAAATCTCAAAAATTGTTACTGTCACTTTAGGATGCATGAAGCTGAAAAGTTTTGCAGTGCAGTGAATTTTATTGTTATTAAAGACCTGTTAATCATAGCGAGCTGCAGTTGAGCAATCTGAAAATCTCACACATTTAGGAATGAGGATTCACTTAATTTCGGTGTGGTTTTTGCAGTTATATTTTAGCCATGTCTGTGAAAAGAGCAATCTTAAATGCCTTTCTTCTTTCACTGTCCTTGTCTAAACCATCATGAGCAGACTGTACCTTTTCTTAAGCACTTTTTTAAAGACAATTGGAAATCCTTTGTAAGTAGATTGGGACTGCTGTGTTTTTATCATTAAAAAGGCACTTCTGTGGATTTGGAAATAAAGTACTAAGTGTTAACTTTATATCCTGAAATTAGACCTTGGGCTCAGAAAATTTTCATTTCAAAATCTGTCTTGTTATGAAATAAGTTCTGAATGTATGGAATTAAACCATTTTCCTCCAGATTTTCAAATTCATAACCTATACAGGCCTACAGAGGCTATATACAAAACTGCAGCACTTTAGTTGATATTAGTGTAATACTTGGTTATATATCAAAATATGTAGATTATATTCTAACTACAAATCCTTATGAATTAATAGATTAAATTTTACTCTTTCACTGGTTGGTTCGATTGGAATTTTGAAGTCAGTACTTGAATTACTGGAAATTTGTCCTGTTCTTTAACTTCAGTAAGTGCATAAATTTTAGTATCATAATTGTTTCTGATCTTGGAGAGCAGGAGGATTTCAATTATTGTGTTTAGCTCACCTATAGGGTCCTGATTGGTTCATGGGTGAAGGATGCAAGCTCTTGACACATACCAAGAGCTGCTTTCTCTATTGAACCCAACTCTGTGAGTTTTGTAAAATTTGACATTTATAATAACGAAAAAGCTGTGTTGTGTTTTCCTGCCTTCAGTTACTCATTCCCTAATTTGTAACTGAACTGTAGTTGTGTCTGGGAGAGTGAGAAAAGTATGGGCTATGAGAAATCATGATAAATATTCTCTCAAAAAGTAATTATTTTAAAAAATACATCATAAAAATTTAATTTCTGTAAAGGAATGAAAGGCAAGTACATACATCCAATTGACTTCCATTGCTATTTGAAAGCTTCACCAAATAGACCATTCCCAGAAATTCTGTCACTGCTATTGTGATATGAATTTCTAAATGTAAGCTAAATTAATTTTCAATTCTTCACATTCAACTTATAAACAAAATCAGGGTCTTTGAAAAACCGCATCCACTTGTCAGTTACAGAACTTGACTTGAATTTTCTGTGTTATACTCAATGCAGCTATGCACTCTGCATATGTCAAATATGTAAGACAGTGAAAGTCTATGGTCTAAAGTGCATGAAATAGGAGGTAGAGGAAGGAATTAAAGACAGTCATGACAGGAAAAGAGACAGGACAGAGACTGTGTGTCTATGACTATTTAAGGTGAAAGAAACTGACCCTGACAAGTCTGTATCGATACATGAATAGTTCCTCAGAGTGGTCGGTTGTCATGAACTTTATACTTAAGATAAGACTTAGATGTTTACCTCTGTACCTGAGCAATACCTTCAAGAAAGTATTAAAAAAATTATTTGTGAAATGATAATTTCATTCTAAAAATGGGATTTCTTAGACAATTCTACCCGGTAAATCACAGAATCAAAGTATTCCAGTATTCAGAATTTTGGTGGTTTGTTTGTTTGTTTGTTTGTTTTATTGTTTTGTTTTGTTTTGTTTCGTTTGTTTATTTGGTTGGTTTGGGGTTTTTTTATGTCAGTCTTTATCTGTGTTTAACACATGGACTCAACAGTTTCACCTAAAGTGATAATTAAATCAGGAATACATTGCAAAATTCTCCAGTGGTGGACTTGTTCCTGAAGACATATATGAGAGCTTGCACTGATTTCATTTTAAACTTGGTCTGTCTTTTTGCATTTGACTCTTTGTTCTTTTCTCTTTCAATTCGCTTCAAATTGACAATTGTACCTGTTTATGGCAACAGCCACAAGCTTGCTCTCCTCATTTTCACTGTATACATCAAATATTATGCCAGTTTTTATAACATGGTAGACACTAAGAATGACTTGGTTTTTAGTGTGCTTCATTTGGTGGTTAGCTTTTCCACTATTAGTTGTTATTCAGTATTTTAAATACAACACTAATCTTCTGTTATAGAGAAGAAAATACCCTGAGTTACCAAGTCTGAAGTGTTGTGCAGATATTATCACCGTGATGGAGAACTCCATGTCATGCTCCCTTAAATAGAAAAACTAGGTTTCTATGTCAGTAAGAAAGTTCATTTCAAAGTGTAAGTCAATTCTATCTCTTATACATTTCTTAGTTTTCATGAGAATATGTTGTATCATCAGGTGGAAAACACAACAGCAAAAGCATCCTCACCCCCAAGGATCGAGGCCAGAGATCTGAAAATTTATTCAAAATTTGAATCTCAGACATAATCCAAATTTTTAAATTAGGAGTATTTCATATTCTGCATAATGAGCATAGCACGGTCATTACACTTAATCCCACTACATGCTGCACGCCCAGCAATGTCCCTGTGTGAAATAGAAGTTGTACTGCAGATGGTCATGTACCTGCTCCTTATCCAAGTGCACTTTTATAGTCAAGTACCATGCTTCAAACCTGGCCATAGATTTCTAACAGGAGTCGTTGAAAAAATAAATGGAGGAGTATTGTAAAACTCCCGTTAAGGGGAGGGTCAGCTACCTCAAGGGTAGCTGAGGGGTTCGGAGCAAGAAAAAGGACGAGGAGACAGGTTGAGGTGAAAATGGGTAAACCTTTATTTCTCCTCAGCAAGCCCTTTTATAGGGCTGCCAAGGAAGGGACTAGAAAATGGGTGTGGTCAGACATATAAGGATAAAACTGGGAGGGAAATTATAAACATGGGCGTATAACATTCCATTTTAGGAAAACAGGGGCAGAACAAGAGAACATGAATAATAAAAACTGCGGAAAATATGAACCAATAGAAAACAAGATACGTGACAGTACCTTATAATAGAAATGGAGATTATTACAACTAATACAAAGAACATCATAATTAATCTGAGAAACTTTCTGTATGTATATAACAATAATAAAACAACTTTAAAAAATAAATAGTCCATCTCTTAAAAGTGGTCACTCCAGCGAGGTTTTTCTGGAACTTTGAATGGACGATATTCCTCTTCGTAGCAGTAAACTGCTTTCCATCTCGCATATTCCTCTTCAGTCAGGTTGGATGTGATATTGTCCACTTTACAACTCCTAAACTCCGCTGTATTTGCTTCACAACTCTCCACAGATTTCTCTGTGTGTAATTCCTGTATGTCATAATAGTTCAAATACTATCTTCCTGAAGGACATTTAAAGCAAAGAGGCTGAAAAGCATGCATGAAGATAATCAGGCATAGGAATGGAAAATAATACCATACTCTTCATTCTTCACTGGACTTCAGATCTAATAATTATTTTCATACTCAGATGTTAGAGAATAAAACTTAAATATATCCAACTCTTTCTAAACTTTGTGTAACGACTACAGTTCTCAGACCTACCTCTAAAGTTGACAAGTTTCAATTTTACATCAAATGTTTACTCTGTTCCCTCATAAATTAATTAGAAATAACTGCCACCTCATCATTGCAGATGACACTTGGATTTCCAGGCACACCTCAACAGTGTCCTTAACAGCAAATATTAGAATCCAACTACAAGAATTGTCATGATCTTGCTTTTATTTGTACCTTTTAAATTTCACATGCCATGAAGACATCTGTTTTCCTGTAAAAAGAATGGTTTTATTGTAATTCAAATATCTGCAGCTATAATGGAAATGACTGGAAAACCTTTGGAAACCTTAGAAAATGTGTTTATCATATTTTCTAATCCATTCTAACCCATTTCTAATCCAAAATATCTCATTTATCGCTTTACAGAAAATAGAAGGTAACTAAATAATCTTTTTTGTTACTCATAAGATAGCTGCAAGAAAAATTGAAAACAATTTCCCCTTACTGATGTCTTTTTTTGAACATAACCAAACCTACATGATTATTGAAGGCTTTTTTTCACAGTTATTGGTAAGGAATTCATAGGAATAAAGAGCACTCATTTTCTTTATGAAGCTCTGTTTATATGCATCTACATAAAATACTATAAAAGCTGTACATAAATATTTTTAAAGCTATACATTTATTTAATTTATCTTAGTTTTTTTCAAAAGAAGGGTCCCATTTATGCATCCCTTTTCTAATCCAACAGAACTAAAGGCAGCGGGATAAAGGCTATTGCCATATTCTTGCGGGCAGTGCATGGCTTGTGTCTTGTCTACTGTGTAATGAGTAAGAGTTTGAACAATTTGAACAAGCTCTAAGTTTTGAGGGGGGCCAGAATTTTAGGAGCTGCTCCAGTCTTGCAAATACGTGGGGCTGGTGCATCAATCAGAGTCCACCTATCCTGATCAGACATCAGCAAGCATTACTGGGGATGCCTAAGGAGGACTTCAAACTCAGCCTTCTTTAAAGTTGAAACATGACTGCTGTAATACTAAACATGGGCTCAGGAAAAAAAAACAAAACAAAACAAAACAAAACTACAAACAAACAAACAAAAAATAAAAATAAAAACAAAACAAACAAACAAAAAACCAAACAACTAAGAGTAAAAAAGTTAATTAACTTATTGTACTTTCCCTCTTCCTTTGTTCTCTGTGTTGCTAGCCTGGAAGAACACATCAAAGATAACTCTAGATCTAGGTGGCCAACGCTTTGCAGACAAAAACTGCTCTCTTCATGCTGAGCACTCAAGCTGCAGATGCAGGAGCAAGAAGGAGGTGTTTGATGACAGATGACCCCTGCATGACTCCACACCTGCTCCTTCTCCTGCAGAAGAGCAGGATTTGCTGACAAGCAAGAACAAGTGACACTCGTGCTGGGGGTGAGGTTTTCAGTTCAGTCCTGCTGATCACATTATTGTGTACTCCTGTCTTATCACTGCTGTTTGAGTGGGGATAAATTGAACCTGCAGGCTTCTATTACTCTTGCTGATCCTGTAAATAGGTATCCACTGATGCCCATGAATGTCAGAAACACAGTAGTGTAGGATTAGTAGAAGGCAAGAGAGTGTCCAGGACAGAGATAGCAAATTACTTAATATAAACTTTCTGCCATTTACGAACATATTCTATTATAATTTCTTTATATTCAACTACAAACATAACGTACTGCAGCTTTTCATAATTTTTTAATCCCATGTTTGCAAAATGAAACTGTTTTTAACTCACAAACTCTTCCTTGTGCAACTAAATTTTTTTCGTGGGTGAGTAGTTTAAAACAACCAATTCGGAAAAAAATTCCTCAGTTACTGCAGTGAGTGGTTTTGATATTACAAGAACACTTACAGTAGCAAAGCTACTGAGGGAATCTCATGGAATTATTCATATGTAACTGGCATGGTTTAGAGAGAAAAAAAAAAAAAGTAGTGTATCCAAAACACATCCTTCACTAGTGGATCTCCAGTTCATACTTGCTCTCACATAGCTGATCATACTTGAAATTATGGAATCTATATATGTTGATAGAAGTTGTTCTTTCTCAGAGGAAAACCACTGTTGCCTTTTAAAAGCAAATAGCTTTAGCACAGAGTTGACTGAACAAATGACACCATCTGTCCACACTTATCACTGTCAAACCAAGGCAGAGCCCTGCTGTTAATTTCTGGTGAACATCAGTAGAGCTCTGCAAGCAGAACAACAGCAGATTGCTGCTTCAGCTGGGCTCTGAATTCACCCTCCACTCTGTTTCTGGGCATAACCTGAAGGTGGATATTATGCCTACCCCATGTAAGCTTGCTTGTCCTGTGCATCCAAGCACACCTTCCTGTTGCTTCACCAGGATAGGACAAAGCTCTATCTGCTCCCTTTACAGAAGACCTGTAACTGACACAGTGGCAGAAGCTTGTAAGTGACATAATGGCAGTTATTTACTACCACTTTTTTAAGCTGGTATTAGACCACAAATAGAACTTAAACCTGTCCTAAAGTTGTGCTTTTATAGTGGGTGAAGCAGGAGGCTCAGCGTGGCAGTCAGCCAAGAAGCCCAACCAGTGTAGTCTGTGTATTTGTTTGGTTGAGAGGTGAGCTCTTTTTGTATGAGAATTTATTTTCCATCATCATCACATACTATAATTTTAAGTTTTGTTCAGTTGTGGAGAATATAATGAGCTTTAAACATTCTTTTTCTCTGGAGAATAATTGGAGTTGTTCAGTGTGAGAATACTGTGAGAAGAAACTGGACTGTTACTACTATTTTATGCATCTCTCTGTTTAAGGAATACGTTTTATAAATAGCCCATAATATCAATGGAAACTTTTAATTGCCACCTCAATATAAATAATCCCACTGAATTTCACATAACAGGAAATTGAAACTTTACAATAAGAAACATTACTGTGACTTTGTGGTCATATATACATTATGAATGGGTACATTTGAAAATTCGCTTTCTTGAAGTTGCAGGTTGGATGAGTTTTAGCTTCTCTGGTACACATCAAGGTAATACAAAATTAGAAAATAAAATTATAGATGCTAAACCAGATTTTTTTATTTAGTGTTTTAGATCTACTTGAAAATGATCTAATTTATTTAAAAAGCAAACAAGGAAACAAGCAAAAAGCCACTCACAACTTTCAACCTGAGGCTTTATTTTCACAACTCATATTAAATGTTGATGTGAAGAATTTCAGTTTGCTTGGTGTGCATCTGCATCTTGGTGCCACCGACACTGAATTTTTTTGATTTTTAGAAACCTTTTTATGTAATTCCCAGAAAACAAGAGTTTAATCACAAAGTGAATCTGGAGTAAGAAGAATTCTTCAGTAGATCTCATATTGAGCTGTTGTTGAATTACAAGATATCATAATAAGCTTTGGTTTCTAATACAGACAAAATATCAAGCAAAAATTTTCTTCTTGCATTAAGAAGGCCTCTTTCAATAAAGAATAAATCCTGAGCCTACTAACTTGGCTAAATTAACTAAAGTAACTAAAGATTAAAATTTTTAATTGAGTTGTTTCAGAATATTTTAGTAACCATCCAAAAATGTTATAGTAAACCAAGACTGAATTGGAATAAATACAGACAAAAGGAAGAGGATATTTAGAGCAATAAACTAAAGCTAGGAACTCAGAAAACTTACAAAATTTCTAGAANGAAAGAAAGAAAGAAAGAAAGAAAGAAAGAAAGAAAGAAAGAAAGAAAGAAAGAAAGAAAGAAAGAAAGAAAGAAAGAAAGAAAGAAAGAAAGAAAGAAAGAAAGAAAGAAAGAAAGAAAGAAAGAAAGAAAGAAAGAAAGAAAGAAAGAAAGAAAGAAAGAAAGAAAGAAAGAAAGAAAGAAAGAAAGAAAGAAAGAAAGAAAGAAAGAAAGAAAGAAAGAAAGAAAGAAAGAAAGAAAGAAAGAAAGAAAGAAAGAAAGAAAGAAAGAAAGAAAGAAAGAAAGAAAGAAAGAAAGAAAGAAAGAAAAAGAAAGAAAGAAAGAAAGAAGAAAGAAAGAAAGAAAGAAAAAACACCTGAAGTGAGTTTTACTGATCACACTTTTGATTAATTAGGGGATTTTTCTTCTGGTTGATAAATCAAATCCAACTGATCAATGAGAGATGGCAAGCTTTTCACTTCAGTTACGTGACAGATGAAAGCATTCAGAAATAGATACTATATTAGAAAATGTCAGAGAGTACTTCATTCATATCATAAGATGGACTACTTTCTATTGCATGAGTAAATTTGGAAGGGTTTATCTATAGTTACAGGCCTTGATGTATTCAAATTATGATCTTCAGATAACTTGAAAACTTGCACCTAAATGGTTCAGGAAAAATCCCTCATTAACATTAGTTAATGTTGATTTTCAATAACTCATGGACAGCCAATATTGAAAAAACAAAATTGGGATGATCAAACTAATTATGTTTGTCAGCTCATCATAAACCCTGAAGAAAAGTGTGGATAAATTGATAGGACTTTATTAATAAAGATTTAAAGAAAAGTGATGTTATTCATGCCAATAAACATAAGTTTATGAAAAAAAAGATCTTGTCAAAGCAGCTCTATACCTTCCTATTGCTGAAAATAAAATTAATTGCCTACGGAAAAAAAGAACAAGCCGGAAGTTGTGAATACTGAACCAAGGCTGATACCTTGTATTGGTTGTAGGAGGCTGTTACTCTGGTGCGTGCAGGATGCCTACTTGAACAGGAGATCCCCCTGGAGTAGTTAGACCAAAGAAGTAACTCTTAAAACTCCATCTATTTGCTTCTATTCCCCCTCAACCTTCCCAGGTGACAAAGGAGGAAGGGTCTATTTTCAGTAGGTTTCTTGGAATGGTGAAATTTTCAGGGGAAAAGGGATCACTGAGAAGAAGTTTTAATAGTATGAATGTGTATACAATTTGTAGAGGTAAAGGCAGTCAGAGTATCTGTATTTGGCACCGTTGCCATCTCACATAGGAATTCTCTATATAGCCCATAAGTTACCAGTGATGGAGATCACTGGCACACAGAAAATTTTATGCCAAAACTATAAGAACAGCTGGCACACTGGAAAGGTGCTTGAGAATCTGAGAAGTCATTCACTCGTTGTGAAAGCTTAGCAAAGATTAAGGTGTGATTTGATAACCTCTTATAAATGCCTACCAAAGAAACAAGAGTTTAATAGTGGAGAATAGATGTCCCATGGTTATGAATAAGTGTTATATAGTTCAGACTAGAGAAGCAAAAAGACACAATTTTTCAACTACAAGAGTTATAATAATAACCACTTAGCAAGGACTATAGCATTTTTTCTATTACTTCCTTTAAAGAATGTGGTAAAACACTTTTGTTGGATATGCATTTTATGGAAAAGGCAGTTAAGCCAATATAACTACAGAGAAAGTCAGAACAGATGTGTTAGAGATGCTTATTGTGATTCAACTCACAGGTGTGATACAAAGGTTTTTACTATTATCACAGGTTATATGCCATAAACAGCTGCTGGGAACAATCTATCATTCTGAGAGTACATTAGCTGTCCAGATTCTTGGAACTACTCAACAGCTGGGAGGCATAAGAACTTGCTTGGGGTTGAAGCTCAGAGAACGCTATTGTTAATTTCAAAGGTAGAAATTCATTAAGAGACAACAACCTGGGAGCAGGAAGAAGGATACAATTACCCCACACCTTCAGGTGTCTAACTGAGGGATTGTACTTGGCAGGCACTCACTATACATTGTACTCCTGTCATCTAGCTCAGGGAAACATCTGTCAGAGCCACCTTAATTATTCCACTGATAGTCTAGGAAGCAAGACATCTGACTTGGTGTGCTCTGAATGTAGGTGCCTACAGGAGAGGTCACAAATATCTTCAATTGTGGACATCTATGAGCACCAAGGGAAAAGAAAAAGGAAGAAAGAGGCGTATCACTACAGCTTGTTCAAGGAACACACATAAGCAATGTGCCTAACTCTGGGACTCAACTGTGAGGAGATATGTATGGCACTAAGATCTTGAATAAATTTGACTTACATAGAGACTCAAGAAAGAATGCACAGCTTGACTCTGGATTTCTGCACTCCAGGTACCTCACTTTGCAAATCCAAAATTTAGGACCAGGACAACAGTGCAGGTTATAGAAGCAGCTGCATTTCTGGCCACAGCTCTTTTGTGCCTTACATAGACTTGGGCAGTTCAGAGCTGCTAGTAGCTCTCGAGAGAGCTGAGCTGTGTTAGTGTATTTATATATTATTATATTATATATATATGTGTGTGCGTGTGTGTGTGTGCATTTTATACTATTCCTCTAAATTAGAGCCTTTTAAGCCACACTTAAATATGAAAAAGACAAAAAGTATGGGAAGTCTTATAGTCCTGTTGAGGATGGTAAAAGACAGTCAAGACACACTCCTTAGTTTATATTTCTAAACGACTTTTCTGATCTTGTTAGGCTAATAAATAGTTTATTCCTTTGATACACCTATGTAATTCCCACTGGTGGTAATGAGAATTATGTGTACAATTCAACAGAATAAGCCCTATAATTTATGGGCTATTTGGAGAAGGACTTCAAAGAAAACAGTAAATGTCTGTGATAAGAATTCTGTGAAAAGTCTGAACAGTTGAATAGCAATCAATTTTTTAAAGGATCTTGAATTTTTTAATATATGCCAAGATTTCTAGTGTGCAGAAGTCCTATATATAGATGTTCAATCAAATTATAGTAATCTAAAAAGACTAAAAGTAAGAACATGGACACATTTCGGGCTTACTTAAGTATGTAAAAAGGGAAGTTATTAGTATTTGTTTATTTGCAGAAAACTGTAGAAGACAAAAATGTGAGAGTTTGATCTGAATCTTCTTTAATATAAAAGGAATACCTATTCAGCCCTAGGTGAACCAAAACAAAAGAAAACAAGTCAGACAAACAAGTAGAAAGATTAGATTTTCCATTTTCACTGTATTTCTAAATCTCTTTTAGGTGTAGAATTTTGATTTATTGTGCACTCAGTAATATATGTGTAATGACTACACAAGAAGTAATTTCAAAACCTGGACTGCTCATCCCAAATAATATTCATTTGATCAAGGACTTTTTGATGTAGCATCCAAGGATGCATGTAATATTCCAGCTAAGACCTTATCACAGTAATGCAGAGGTCAGAGAAAATCTACTTGAAATGTCATAGGGACAAATTTACTGCATGGAAATTGCCCCCCCC
>VXAU01004605.1:1116920-1168479 GCA_013399695.1 Formicarius rufipectus | reverse complement strand
AAAAAAAAGAGTTAAAACATGGGATCATGATAAAAAAAAAAGAGTTAAAACATGGGATCATGATAAGTTTCTTTGACTGTGTTCTCAGAATCAGTATCTGTCCACCCATAAAAAGTTTGGATGTCTTTGATCACCTTCATATCTCAAAACTTGCTCATTATCAGAAGCAGCAAGATGTCATGTGAGAGTGAAAGCTAGTAGGGGTATAGTATATGAGCTTAATTTGACAATTATGGTTCTATACTAGGGTTACTCAGCTTATTTTTTACATCCAGTGGAGAAAAAAAGTAACATATCATTTGTCTTTTAGATATAGAGACCAATTTATGCTTTAGAAGTCAGTCAAATTCTCTTCTTGTTTACACCTGGCCAAAAATAAAACCAAAAATTTCATTGTCAGATGAAGATTGCTACATTCAAAGGTATGCACTGAATTTCAGTATGAAGACTGTTGAATGGGTGTATGAAGGCAATATGATTTAAATTATGAAAGGTTTCTAAAAAAGTCATAATTCAGGAATTGAGTCACAGCTGAATTCAGCCCAGCAACTCTAAGAAAACTGGCAAGATGCATCAGCTGAAGTTATCATGACTCATAATGTATACAACAGCACTAAACTTTCAGTTTATAATTATGCTTATTCCAATAATGACTCTGTATAACATTTAGACTATTTTGTTTCTGACAAGAAGAATTTGACAAAGGAGATGGAGCAGTATATACCTTTATTGCATAATCTAAGAAGAAAAAAAAAAAAAAAAACAACAACCAAAAAAAAACAAATAAAAACCAACCAAACAAAAACAAAGAAAACAAACAAACAAAAAACAACAACAAAAAAAAAACAACACAACCACAAACCTTTATTATAATAACTTGGACTTGCTACGTCAACTGATCTCTTCCAACCAGAAATTTAAATGCTACAGCATAATGCAGCAACACAAAAAACCAGTCTCTCATGCCAATATGTTTCTTTCCATTTGAGAGGCTAGAGGAGTATTAGATTTGTAACAGCAATGCTATAAGGAAACAGTCTCCAAGCTGCCATAATTATTATCAGCTGTAGCTTACTGGGTTTCCTCTTATTAATGTTATCACTTGGCACTGATTTAATATGTAGGTTTAGCCAGTTATTTAGCCATCTGTGAAGTGGCTTAACTCTGTAAAGCTTGATATTAAAAATACTACCTTATTAGTTTTGAGGAATATGAGTTCGTGGTATTGTCTGCAATTCAGCTAAATAAAAATGAAGTCAGTTGGGAAATTCCTACAGTAGGACTAATTGCATTTAATAGGCTAAGAAAATATGGGGATTATAGATGAAACTAAATCCTACAATAAAGCCTCCTTATGCCAGAAATTATTTTTGATTCCCTTCCCCACTTTTCCTTTCTGTAAACTATGTAAAATTTAAACTTCTCACTAAATTATCTTCCTTTAATTATTCAATTTTCAAATAGAATATTTTTCATCCTTTGTCTTCATTTCCTGGCAGAAAATAGAACAAGTAAATTAATTCCATTAAGAGACATTAGAAGTACAATACTGAATACTAAATCTAGTCAATATTGCAATGACTTATTGAATCATCTCATAGTAAGTTGAAAATTATTTTAACAGCCCGCAGTCTAAAGTATTAAAACATCAACCCCCTTTTGTTGCACATGTAAGAATTAAAGGAACCAAAGGGCTGGAATCTACATACCGAGTTCTCTTCTCACGTATTCCCAGCGATCACACCAGCAACTTCAGACTTCATATCAACCACTTGTACATCCAAACATCTCCAATATTTGTATTCTTATACCAACATAGTGTATTTTTCTGCTTCAGATCAGAACTTCAGAAATCCGGTGCTTACATGGTCTAAAATAACAAGGCGAGTTATGTTGCTGTTCTCTATCCCTAAGAAGGCAGCAATTTATTTTCAACGTGTCTGATGGATGCTAAATCAGATTTTAAAAACCCCAAACAAAACTTATTTTTATATCTATCAAAAAAGTCAAATATACTCTTTTTATTTTGAATAAAAATATGTCCCCAAAAGAAACTGATGAACACAGATTGAAATCATAGAACCTTGTTGATGGTTGACACATAACTAAAAGTCATGAGACATAATTATTTTATCAACATGTGAAATAATTCCCATTTTCCACATCTTTTCTTGGATGAATGGGAAGGTTCAAAAAAATAATGTTCATTGGTTGAGCTACAACTATATGAATGTACACACCTATGTACATACATATATATACAAATACACAAATAAAATTCCTTCCAAGCAACGCATAGTATTCAAGGATACTGACAGCTATTGGAAAAGGGAACAGGACAATCTGTTTGTGTCTATGGTGGATTTGGTGAGCAGAAGGGGATTTAGCAGTGTGAAGGAATAGTCAGATTAATCTTATTAGAAGTGTTTGCAAAATGAATTAATATCCTAGATGGAACAAACTAGAATAGACCATGTGGGAAGTGATAAGAGTTTCCATTTTTGGATGTCACAAGCAAGTTGGAAAATACCAGGAAAAATACAGTTAATCTTACATTAAAGAAAGGAGACCAGATGATCTCTTGAGACACCCTAGACACCTTGGCTTGGAAAGATGCATTCCAAGTGAAGTTTGCTATTGTAGTCTTACTGCACCTTGGCTTGCATAGCAGAGGGGTCTCAGGAGGCATGAACTCTGTACCCCTCAGGTAAAACTGAAATGGAGAATGCACTCTGGGATTACACTTAATAAATTTTAGCTGCTCATAGTCAATTAGCTCATGGGGTCATACTAAATTTGTCTGGAGAAAAGTCACTGCAGTGCAAAGGTCCTTACACCACCTGTGTTGCTCTACAGAGCCTCTCCTGTTAGATCATTCTTCTTGCTGGCACAGTAAGGCTTTTACCTGTTAAAACAGTGAGATGTTGAGGCAGCCAGGATCTGTTCTACTTCTGAGTCCTGTACCACAGATACAAGGAAAATCAAACTAAGGAAAATAAAAAGAGAGGCAAAACTCAAGATAAGTCCTTTTTTATCCCCTTTAAAAGAACAAATAATTTGATTAAATCATATTTATACTGTATTCCATCATATATGCATAACATTAAACTTCAGTCATTTGAAGGCAAATCAATGGACACCAGGAAAAATTGGTCAGAAAAATTGACCAAAGAAAGAAATGGTAAGTTGTCTAAATTGAAAGAAGTGACTTCTCTGAAAAATTGCATAATGATAAGATTCACAACTTGCAGTCTGCAGACTTTTTATGATCCAGAGTTGCAGATGCTTCCCCAAATCCTCTCATTTGGGAGGGACTTCAAAGTAGCCAAGGCAGCCAAAAGAAGAGGATGGTGGAATATTGTTGAAGATGTATATATTTAGGAAAACCTGAAGTCTTCGAAATCCACCAGTAATTGGATTACTGTCTTACAAAGCCATTTTTCTTTCTACTAAAAGAGTACTATTTGTATTATTTTTGATTACAGAAAAGCACAATCACCTATTCAAATAGTGAAGGACCGTCTTCTCTTTTAAACACAGATTGAGCACTGGTAGGTTGTAGTATTTCACTAAAGAATGAGGCTAAACTGAAGATAGGAGACCCAGCAAGGAACAAGATAAAAAGGGCAGCACATTCCTGTGTGAAATGTTATATTCGGGTTATCTCAGAACCAGACACCAACTTCCACTCCTGTGTGTGTGTGAGCTGGCACCTGCAGGCACCGCAGGGTAGCATTTCCTCACACCCAACATCACCATGGCAAGATTCTGAAATTGCACCTGAGTTTAACTCTCTCACAGATACATGTTCCAATCTCACACTTACAGACACCTGTACAGCTGAATTGCAACAAATATCAAGGAAATGGTAACTCCCTGTGGAGCTGCCTCTGCCCAGAGTGTTACCTTTTGTATCCCTACAGGCTCTTGAGATTCATATATGCAAAGCTGAAGTAGGTTCAGCATCCCCCCAGTTTTCTTCCACAGAAAATATCAGGCTTTGGGAATCATAGTTTTGGTGAGGAACAGGTTTCTAGCTCTGACCATTGGATAATAAACTACCGTATTTATGAAAAACAAAGAAACCTTTATTAAGTCCAAAGTTGGTGATCTTGACTGGGTTGTAGAAGATGGCACTTATTTCATAATCATTGTCCTTTTTCCACAGAAAGAATGAATGATGCCTCAATCAGGAGCTTATCTTAAAAACACAGAGCCTCGTTCCTTATATGGTCTCTATCTGAATTAATCTTTAGAACTGAATTATTTTCCTCTCATATTTCACAGCAGTATCAATTGAAATCAAAATTAACTTTGAGAAATGCAATTTTGCTCATTTACTTCGGGAAATGTCAGCACAGTATTTAAAACAGATATGGAAAAAGAATGATCGCTTGATACCTGCTTAGGCCTTTCCAGGCATCAAATCTGAATTTTTTCAATAGAGAACACAAGAAAAATAAAAGTTGTGCAGTTGGCATATAAATATTCCTTTGGGTATTGTACATGACAGTTGGCTCTCACACAAGAACAGGTGAATTCCCCACAACCATTTCAGTGTTTGAGGAAGTTGACAATTGCTGCAATAACCAGTGAATACATAGTTCAGATTAGAAATATGTACCAGGAGACAAGGTTACGGGTGTTTTCCAGAAGGCAGAAAACAAAAGGCCAGTTCTTCATCTACTACAGGTGGTGGAGGACGGGAGAGTCAGGCTGTTTTGTGACCCTGTGTGTGTGAATTATCCCACATAGCTCCTCAAGGGAGCACTTTTTGAACATGCAAAAGCTCAAATCAGCTCACTAACAGCAATCCAGAATTCAAGAAAAAAATTTTCCCACTCCTAGAGTAAACAGAAACATTTTGCCTCCTGCTGAGAAGAATTTTCTATTAGTCTTATTGACATAATCTCTAAAGCTAGCAACATCTACCACCACATAAAACAAGAGGTTCTTCGTGCAAACGTGCTTCAAAGCATCTTGTGAGCAGACTGTGCAGGAGTATTTTTTTGACAAGGTAGTAACTGATGTCACTCATGAGGTCACTGGAGATTGATGCACAACAGAACTTTATTCGCTGCTTTGTGGGTAATTCTGGCAACAGAGCTACTTCTCCGACAACACAGTTGCAGTTCTCCCTTGAGAAAATCATAATGAGGGACATTTTTATTTTAAAATACACCAGGTAGTCTCACAAAAAAAACCACACGTGGTGTGTATTATGCTGTACTGTTACAACATTAACTCTCCAAAGCAATTCCTCTTTGAATTCCTAACAAAAAGGAAATGAACTGACAAGTAAAACCAACCTAATTAATCTCATACACAGAAATTATTAGTTTAAAAACAATTTTCTTTTTTCTTTTTATTTTCTTCTTGTGAAACTAGTGAAATTCACTAGGGTTACATTTTTATGCTTTTCTTTGCTACAACAGGCAAACTTTCCTCTTAGCTGAAAGTTAAGACAGGCGTAGACTCAGGACTTGTGGCTAAAAGGAAAACATCAGACATCACAAGAGCCATGACAACTTCATATTGAACTCACAGCTCCAGGTCATGAGTTGGTCACAGAAACAGCAGGCTTTGAGGAAATGAGTAACCAAGGTGAGGTGCCAGACTCAGGGTTGCTATCATGAAATGGGGACCAGAGATTGAATGGTACATGCTCCAGCACAAAGGTGCTTCACTGTGTCTGTAGACCTTGTAAAGAAAAGAACCCATGGTGACACAACAACTATATAACACTGTCCTGTTCCTTTTGCCTCTTCCTCTGCCATCCTTCTGTGCTCTTCTCACCCTTTCCTGAGTACCATACACAGCTCAAGCCCTTTGGCATCCACTTTTTTTTCAGAAACCACTTCAACAGATTTTTTTCAATATCTGATTTATTGAGGAAAAGCATATATATTTTTTATTTTGCCACTGATTGTGTTTTGCATGTCTCTTGTCTTTCCATCCTTGTCTCCTTCCAGTCCACAAACCCAGCCATTGTATAAGGCTCTGAACAAGCAGCCAGTGCCAGAACTGGAATGTCGACTTCACCAAAAAGTGAAAAACAAGATGCAAAGGTCATCTCTGTGATAAAATATCCTTGAATCTTTCTATTGAGAAAATACAAAACTTCTGAGGAGTTTGCAGAGCTAATCAGAAACAGGGTGATTTGAATTCAAGTTTCCCTTTTCTTACATAAGCTCCTTACTTAAACTGAAATGTAAGCAAGCCAACATACCCCTTGACCTGGACTAAAGACTGTACTCACATCATGGTATCCTCAGTCATGAAGTGACCATACTTGAAAAGGATATTTTGTAAGCATTATTAGCATTATTCATGCATACAAACTTGATTTTGCTACATAAACCTGAATCCAGAGCATCTCCATTGACTCATCTTCATTCTTACCAGGGTTACTGAGAATATAATCAAGACAAGACTCCTATTTTTATCATCTGATTTCTAAATGGAGATATATGCCCTTCAACATGTAAGAGAACTCTGTTCATTTTCATTTTAATGGAGTTTCTTAAAGGTTGCTAACATGCTACTTGGGAATTACTTCAAAATGAAAAAGGAGGGGTGTTTCCCAATTCTGGAAATAAGAAAAGAGAAAATATGTTTTGAGATTTATTCTACAAAAATTCACTGAAAGATTCTGTTGCAAGTAATTTGATTAATTAATGCTTTAAAGTAACTTTAATTAAGAAAGTGAGACTATCAAAAGGATGATTTTCAGTGGACAAGTTAATATTTACTCTGAAGAATATTTCATGGCTTGAGTGTATCAGCTGGATGTGTGGGAGAAGGACTGATGGAACACTACACAGAGGTAAAATCTCTACAAGGAAAAAAGTACAATCAGGTTGCTCTTGCTTGCAAGGTGTTCTCTTTTTTCCTTCTTTTCCCTTCATCTCCATCTCCTGTTGCAGGAGCTGCTTCCCAGCCTCTGGCCCATTTATTGGAAAGAAGTGTTTTGTACTCTGCAATTTTATATTACAGAGTAAAGTAAACAAGACAGATTATTTGCAGTCTCTTTTGAGAACATCTGCTGTTCCCAAGCACTCAGCCTGGCTATGAAAATGCCACTTTTGCCAACACTTAGGGAGCCAAGAGTCTGACCTTCCAACATGTGCTTAAACAGGTTTCCTTCCATACAGTCAAGTGCAAGAAGAGTCAAAGTCCCTGTGCTACTCTGCTCTAGAGTAACCTGTCCCTTCATTAGCTATCTGGAAAAGCTGACCTTCCTAGACATTTAGCGCAAGTGTCTAAAATTAAATTTCCTATATTACCACATTTTTATGCAAAAACACTCATTCAAATTTCCCTTCTCCAGAATTGTCTTTGCTCACAAGAGTTAGTTCTGCAGAAAGTTGGTAATTCATAGTAGTTATTCCTGCATATTTTGATATTATTTAGGCTGAAATTTAAATTTAAAATAAATTTTAGTGATTAACAAATGAATGCAGTGAACTGGTGGAAAATTTCATGGAGGATATAAACATATGACTGAAGCAACAACTTTTGCAAGTACCTCAAGTGAGTTATAGAAATAATAAGTATTTATTCTTCTTCATAGAGAATGAAAACTCATGTCCAGTCTTGCTTTTTTGTAAGAACGTGTTAGCGGTAGGAGTACAGGGATGCTGAGGAAGCTTCAATGCTCCATTTGTTCTCTAATAGCATATTTTATATAACTGGATTTATTTTTCAGTCAGCATATAATTTAGCAAATAAGCAAAGGTTAAAAAACATAATGTACTTCATCTTTCTCTTTGTTGAAGTCACATCTCTCAATCCCTAAGATGCTGACTATATGAGTCCCAGAATAAATATTAGAAAAAAACTTCTATTTAGCCTGGAATTCAAACCTCTACTTTGATTCTGTCATAGTTCTTTTTCTTTAAAACCTGAAGTCCTGAAACCGCCAAATTTCATTCAGCTACAAAAAACATTACTCATTTTTTAACACTGTCAAATCAAATGCAGCATATTTTAGTGAATATAGAATTCAAAGTCAAAATGAAACCTGTATAGTCAAATCTGACCTGCATCACTATTTTTACTGATTATCAGGCATATCAGGTTTTCTTTTGAGAACTCAGTGATATATGAGGATTTGATAGGTTTTCCTTTTGTTTTGAAGGAGTTATCCCAGTCATCTCATATTCTCTGGGAACTGACACTCACATGAAAACATGGGCATTAATTTCTGCAGGACATCATCCTGACCATAACAATAATGAAGATATTTATTTTTGAAGCTTTAAGAGGCCCTTCGAATTTCAGTAGCAAATCCCTGTCTATAGAGTCTAAAAATCACCTTATCTTCAAAAACCTGTAACAATAATGATGAAAAATTAAACAAACAAACAAAGAAACAAACAAACAAAAAAAACAACCACAGAGCTTTTTCTACCATAACTGTATTTTGGATAATGAGGGTTGCAAGGACCAGTAAGCAGCATCACTCTCCCTTCCAAAATACAGCATTTATTGCTGAAGCTGTCAGAGCTGAATGGGTTCAGCATGTGGTGCTTATAACAGTGCATTAGCTGTTATGTGCTTGACATGTGGCAACAGCTTAAAACCATTTGGAAGAAGAGGCTAAAGCAGGCTTCTGCACAGTGAGGGATCATACTGCTGGAGCAAACATTACTGCACATGTGAGGATAGTCCACAGACGCTGCCGTTCAGATGATGGTTTTCATCTTATTGTGAGAAACCTGTCTGTGGTGTGAGCCTGTGTTTTGTAAAGCCTGCCTGCTCATCTGCAGGGTCAACCAGCCCCTGTTTGCCAGGCCCACTCAGTCTGAAAACAGGTGCTTTTAAAAGGATAAAGGAGTTATGTTCACACTTACCTGAGATGTCATGTGTGTCAACATGAGAACCTCATTACGGTATAAAATATGGTAGTACAGAGCAAAACCAGAAGAGATTTGGAGCTCCATTTTTCTGGACTAAGACATCCAGTGCCAGGACTCTGCTTTGAAAATGGCAAAGCAGTGCACTTACCATGCATGGCAGTCAGGATGTGTCTTTTCTCCTAAGTAGTTGCAGGTTTGAAGCAAGAATTACTGGGCGAAATCAGGTAGTGCACATAGGACAAAAGGCCCAAAAGACTATTCTGATGTCTTCCTTTTAGTGTCTTAAATTCCATGAATACAAGACATAAATACAAAGCCAACAGCTGTAAGATTACTGCTGAAATCATCTTTCCTCTCCTACAGTCATTACTGCCCAATTTCTTCTCCTGCTGTATTTTTAAATGCTAAAGAAACTTGCACACTGTTATCAAGAGATGTAGGTTGATGCAGACCAAAGAGGGAAATTAATTCCAGGACCTCAGCTCTCTCCCAGATATTATACTGATGTTTCTCCCTGTGTTGTACAAACTCTGCACCCACTCATTCACTGCCCCAGCTCATGTTGCAGACTTGGCTGCAGTGCCCCGTTTGTGTCATTCTGTGGCAGAGAGGAAAAGGCGAGGTCTTCCCTTGGTGCTCTGACCCACGTGGGCTCCCAGGATTGCTCAACAACCTGATATTATTGCTTTTCTCTTTGCTGTTTTTTTCTTTAATGTTAATCTGAAATGGGCTGCGGGCGTTGGCTGAATGGTGTAAGTCGCCGCCTGTGGAGCCGGCTCCTCCTCTGAGGACGCCGGTTCGAATCCCGAGGAACTCGCTGCCACCGTCCGAGCGTGCTTGGCCATGGCAAGATGAACCTCAGGACTAAAGGGGGTGGGGCCAGTTCCACACACACTGTGCCTCACCTAAAAAATCCATTGCGCAGGCTTATCCCAAAATCTTCATTCGCGAAGTCTAGCCAACAACAATAACAACAAGAACTTGTGTAGTAAATATGATCTAACCTAATCCAATCTTAGCTAGGAAAGTAATAGGTTCATCTCTGTTTACCTCTCATGTTGATAGATATACTTCCAAGAGATGATGTTCTTCATCATAGCTCAATAATAGTCATTTTATGAGAAACATTCATATAGGCTTATTGACATGATGTCTGGATAGTTCACATCTATGTCAAATGAGTATTTAAGAAGACTTCAGTGAGAGACCTTTTTTCCAATACTACAAATAGTAATAAGAAAGGAGTTACACGTTTCTTTTAGAAGTAGAAGAGTATGTATTAATTTCATTTCTTTAAAGCTAGTAATTAACCGAGGGGCTCCAACAACATATAGAAGACATGTCTAGAAAATTATATTCAGGCCTAGTCACTTGTCAGGATTTTCTTAGTGCCAGACTCAGCCATTTAAAGAATGAGGGCATTTCTCCAACCTCAGCATTGATGTTTTCACCCTTGAATGGCACATTTTCAAATTTATGACCTGGAGAAGTGAGGGAGATAATGTAGATCCTTAGCAGCTTCGTGATATGGGCAAGAATGGGATTTTCACCCCTCTTTTCATGGTTTCTATGTATCTTTATCCTCTGATAGTTTAAGGTAAAAAAATTGGACAGAGAGCCTCCTGTGCACTCCCTGTGGGGCACGATCATTAGGCTACAGTGTTGCTCTCTCCCTAGGTTTCTTCTTCTAACTCAATGACTCCTTATATACTGTATGCAATTTTTGCATGAAACTTTTAAACAAAGAGGAATGAAAGATCCCTATTCTCCATCTCAGCTTGTGTCCAGCTAGGGAAGTCTGAAGTAGTTGTACAGGATTTTCTTGAAAGGTGTTTTAACCTCTTAGGCCATTCCTTGCACAGTCTTCCAAGAGAAACTTACTTTATTAATAACTAAGTCAGAGGCTTCACTTTCCAATGGACACTTTTAAAAACTGTTTTTGTAGAAGGCACTTTGCACAGGGGAAATAATTTTTGATTGTGCAGAGCTTCATGCCAACACAGATGTACAACATCACAGAATTTCTGGTGAGCGCTGGGTAAAAGTGGTGCTACAAGACCTCAGGGAAATAAATACTTTCAGTGTTAGGTGTCACTTGGAATGAGGTTTTAAATCTCTGTGTTGGAGTCAAGTGCTTTAATTCAAATACTTAGTCTAAAAAGAGATTTACACAAAAAACCTCCAAGGAAAGTTTGAGTAAAGTAATTAATCCAAGTCTTGGGGTTAACAACTGCAAGGAACAGTAATTCCTTTCAGTGCAAGAGCAGAGACAAATGGCATTTGGGAAGAAGGAAGCCAAACCAGGTGTCCATCATACTTCCTTCAGATTTTACAGACCTATGAAAGAGGTAAATGCTCAGTGTTTATTAACCAGTTTATCTTGCTGACACATGAGCAGCCCTTGGTGCTGCCATCATCCTTCACTGTTTCTTCTGTTCCTTTTATTTGTTTGCTAAACCAAATCATCACACTTCACCTTCAAAGAGCAGGCAAACCCCTGAAGGCTGAATCTGTCTCTTACTGTTTGCACAGAGCACAGCATGATCCTGACAGGAGCAGCTGGAGCACACAAGCTTAACTTCATTCATCAAACACTCCTAAAAGGAAGGAGTAATTTGAGAGAACAAACTGACTCCAGTGATCCTGGGGAAGTGAAGACTGGGGATTTTTTACCCAGATTATTTTTTTTTTTTTTTTTGAGAGTATTTGGGGGATGGAGTGGGGGAAGTGTTGGTTTCTAAGTTTGTTTTCCTCAGAAGAATTTCTGAGTCAGGATTGTGCTATATCAATGCTGTCTTACCCTGCTACACCAGCACCATAACCAGGTCACTTGGTTTTCTTTCAGGATCTTCAGACATTGAATTCTGAGGTTTGATTTTTATTTTATTTTCAGGTATAGATGGTGCTAGCTAAACAGACTTTATCTATTTCTTCTGAGCATGTTCTTAAGGTATAAAACTTTTTTTCTGTAACATCTAGGGAGCCATCACCTATCGGCCCCAAACTCCACTTTCTTCTCAGGTTCCTATCACAGTCAAAATTGTTCTTTTGCAGAATGCTAGAAAGAGTGCAAGTCCTCTCTCAGCAAGACATTTTTCACAGAGTACTCCATCATCTACTTGTATGGTGTAGTTTACTAAGCTGGGTCTGCTCTTTCCCTTAAAAGACAAAGCCCTTGCAAATCACAGGAAGCTAATATATTGACTGTTGAAGGTAATGCTTATTATGTAACTGCCTAAACAGCCTCTCTTCAGCTTCAGCAGCTAAAAATGTTTGAAGGAGTGACTATTCTCTCTTTTTCACTACTTTTCAACTCTACATGAAAGTTATTTGGAAAAATCATCATTCTCCTGTCTTGGGGGATTGCAGACTGGTTACCAAACTAGCTAGCTTTGCTGTTGATGTGATAGTCTCTCTTGTTAGCACTCTGATTACTGGGTAGTGTACTCCCTACGTGACTAGGTTGAGGGAAAGACCTGCTCATGTGTAGCAGTTTCTCCTTGGCAGGTTACCAAAATTTGAAATTTCCTGGAAGATCTCAAAATTCTATGTCTGCCAGTGCCCCCTTACTCTACCTACTGCAGTTCATCAGAGGAACTCAGCTGATTTGCTTTCCAGTGTCTGGCTTTCTGGAAACTCGTGACCTAACACAGCAACATATGCTGCCTTTATCCTCTGAAATTTTCAGTCAGCTTAAAAGTAATGTGCTATTATTATAGGTAATTTTTTGGTTTTACTATTTCATCATTTTTTTAAGTCCCTGTGTTAGTGGAAGTCAAAGGACAGAAGACAGGGAATTTGCCCATTTACCCACATGCCCACAAGTCATCTTTCCTTAACTGAATGGAAGGTGAACTAGATGTCTCATTTCTTTTGCATCCTTTAAGGAACCCCATAAGCACAAAGACAGATTATAACTATTTATCAGGATGGCTGGTGAACTTTGTATGAATTTGTTCAGAAACCAGCAGACCTCTACAACCATGGCAGTCGACAGTCAGCTTGTGTGTTAAGGGTGTTTGCCCGCGTTATGAGACAATAGCCATTATCATATATCACTTAAAAAATGGTACATAGCTTCTGTTTTGGCTTTGTGGGATTCTTCCTCATTCTAGAATGAGCTTTACTGAGCACCAGTTTTCCTGTAACTACAGATCATAAATGAACTCAAATGTAAAGAAAAAAATATAGTAAGTCCAATGAAGCTGTGATGCTTTGTGACTGTTATACAATTTCTCATGATGAATGTAAAAAAGGTGTAGCAAGTTAAACTACATCACAGTTCTGCAGAGTAAACAGTGATTTCCTCTTAAGACAACATTTTTGAGTATTGAGGACTGCTTCCCATCTATGCAAAATTAAAGTATCTGTGAATAAAGAAACACAAACATGCAGTGACAATGTACAAAGTTTTTGCCAGAACCAGCAGGCTCGAGATAAAATGCATAAACAATCAACTTTGGTTAGTGAAACAGGGTGCAAACTGTGCTTGTTTCAGCAGTTAGCATCTACTCCTCCCAAAACAGGTTCCCAGTTTTATGCTAAGATTCCCCCTGAGCAAACCAGGATTTCTGAATCTCAAGAGAAGATGCATGCTAATAAGCAAAGATGAGTTTCAGATAATTCTAGTGGTTTCCCCTGTTGTAAATCCTCAGAGGAAGCCTGGTGGTGAAAAAAGAAAAGGCATTTTCACAGAAGCTGTTGATTATATTCATATACTACTAACTCAAGTATTACTTTTCAATTAGATCATGGTGTGCTTAGCCTCACAAGTCAGCAGGAAGGTTAGAAAAGTCATCTTGTCCTGAATTAACCTATTAAAGTAAATCTTTATGATGTTGTATACCAAGCTGATCTAAACATAAACTAATATGGCATCCTTATTTAAAAGAAAATAAATAAAAAAATAACAGTCTTTCAACTCACTTAAATTGCCACCTGAAGTTTTCCCTCATACTTTTTTCTTTTTAACATTTCCTCCAAGCCATTGCAAAACTTTGCCTTTACTCTGTTCCTGTCTGCTTAGAGAGAAGACTGCCAAAAATTGTGTCTTGTATGAACAGCAACAAAAAAGTACTGTAAATGAAGCTGAAATTTTTGAGCAGGTTTCTACTTTTACAGACATTATTAATAATTTATGTACTGTTGGTTACTGATGGTGCTTATTAAAGCACTCTTTTACTAAGAATTTTAAGATCAATTATATAGCAATAATTACCACTTGGCCAACAAAGCTTCTTCATGAGATCCAGTGCAGATGAGAATTCCTGTAGCACAAAAATGATTAGATTTTTTCAAAAAAACACACAGGAAAAGAAAACACAGTTTAGCAAGAGATGAGAAAGAGTCTCAGGCCTAAATGGATATATACCATGCCTTTAATTTCTTGTCTCTTGAGCCAGAAGGAAAGGAGGAAATATATCTCCTATATATAGGACTATAGCAATATGAACAGTTTTTAACTGCATTTGTCCCAACATTTTTCCAATTTTGAAGATATCTAAAGATATCCATGAAAACAAATGGGAATAAAACTTTAAAATAGGTCCATTTTTGATAACCCAATTTATGAAGGTCTTTTATGCTATCTGCTGTTTTATGCTGCTTTTATGCTGTGCTGTTTTCCATACTTTGCCACCACTGGCTCTTTCCTCCTAGACTCTTGAGAAGCTATTAGAAATGACAAAATTAAAACAAAAAGTGAACATTTATGTTCTGCTGGGAAATGCATTTGATGTAGAAGTTCCTCATTAGTAAGAGGCAAAGAAAATTTCAGATTTGTGAAGGAGCAACAAGAAATAACTTTGGCAAATCTCAGTTTATAAAGCTTGAGATATGTTAAAATAATTAAGCATTTAATGATCTGTCTCTATTTTCTTTATCAGTTTTAAGTACTTTGAAAATTAGTGTTTCAGGAATAATTTATCCAGTAATTCTGGATACATCTACACTAGCACTGTCAGCAAATATTGCTTGGACAGTGAAAATCAATGGTCTCTGTTGTCAAACTGTCCCTGGCCTAGTGTTGACCCAGGCTAACAAACAGTGCCCCTTGTCTGTCCCTGGAGCCATCTGGTTGTCAGTCTGGGCCAAGGACAGAGGCTGAAGGGGTCTGCCCTGTCCTGGAGGAAAAGAGCATTTCATAGGAGAAATATGGGCTGTCTCGTACTTGTCAGTCTCAACATAACACGTGTCCTGGACACACTAATTTTTAATACATTTATGACGTAACCCTTCTGAGAACCAGAAAAGAAGGTGGTGATATCTTGCTTTCACTTTGAGTTTCATCTCTCTCACAAGTAACTCTGACAGACTTTTAGGGGCATTTCAGCTCTGTAGGATCACAAACTCACACATAACAAACATAAATGGATAAACAAATGAATCTCAGCAGGCTAAAACAGCCTGGGACAGACCCCTGGTTGAATATTGTGATTATCCACATATTTTCAGCAGCTAATTTACTGTTTCTTCCTCTATGATTTGTCACTGAAAAACAAATCCTCTTCCAGAGCAATACTCCTCTGTTTTGTTATAGTTTACTACGTAGTTCTCACTAGCAAATTGCAGTGTCAACTTTACTGGCACAATTTAATTTCACTTACCAGGAAACAAAATACTACAACCAGAATAACTGGTTTTTCAAAGTTCCAATGAAGTGGGTTTTCAGAGAACAAAGTAAATATTTAATTAGCAGTAAGTTATATAAAGTTACTACCTCTATAGGAAGTGTACTTTCCCCTCCTCTATGTAAGAGATTCATTGTTTCCAAAGAGGAATTTTGTCAGAATAATGACTGAGCACACTTACATAAAAGGAAAGAATATCATGTACCAGTAGCAATCATAGGTAATAGTTAACCATTATTGCTTTATCTTTTGGCAAACGTTCAAAGTACTGAAACCATATTGAAGAGGTCTCATTTGCATAACACATAATGCTGTCTGTAACATGTTTATCACATTGAAATATCAGAAATATGTGTGTGTTTGTGTACACTGACAATTTTAATGCTTGATATAGTCAAAAAGTGACAACATCTTATTACTGTAAATTACTGTCTGGAGTTGTAGAAAAGGCAAATATTTTTAAAAGCGTTTAAAATGAAAATAAGAGACTTGCCACAACTTCTTGTTTTACCTGGATAGTTTTTCAGCTGCCCAGTCTAACCCTCAGGTCTTTCTGGAAGTCCCTGTCCTACCATGGCACTGCTCACAGCATCCTCTTCTGACAGAGTCACAAAAATTGCCACTGCATTGTCTTGCTGTGTGATTTCTTTCAAGAACAATGTTGAGCAATTAAGGATAATTAAGAGCAACTAATGAGACAGCCTCAGTGAGCTCGAGTTACTCTTTTAAAGTTCTGCTTAGTCAATGACCCTTCTCAGATAACTTTTATCTCATCATCCAGAGATTGCAAAAGTGAGGAAAGAACTAATGTGGATGCCATGAGCACTGGGAAAAGAGGACAGTCACATAAGGGATTCTAAAAGCTCAATACTTAGAAAACAGAAGTTCTTCTTTTCCACTAGCTGAGGCAAATGGTGAGATACAGCCTCCTGAGGTTACCTGGAGACCTCTGACATGGGATGTTTCTCTTGGATGACAACTGGAGTGGCAATGTGTCTCAGAGTTAACAAACGACCCTGAGACCCCCAGGGCAAACAGAGATGAGATGACAGAAGCTGCTAGCTGTTGAGGCTGGGCCACAGGCTTGCTGGCCCGAGGAGTTGCCCATGAAGGGACTTTTCCTCTCTCTGATCACTCTGTGGATGAATTCTGCCTTTTGACTCTCAAAACTGCCAGCTGCAGATCCATAACATCCTCAGTGCATAGGCAAGCCTGAGCACTGACTATGTTCAGAGTCATGGTTGCACAGACTCAAGGAAGCAAGTGCCAGATTCTTGTTTGTCAACTTTCATTTGTCTTCACTGTCAGGGAACACTGAAAGTACAAAATGTAATCTATCCTGGGATATCCAAGAGTATCCTGGGATACTCTTACCCATCTAATCTCTTCCACTGAGTAGTGTTTTCTTAGTGAAGAATCAGATATGTGGGCTCTTTTCAGTATCCCTTACTTTAACAGCCTTGAGAGAGCTAGGCAAAATATATGAAGCTTGTTCATAGTAACATGAAATAAAGTATCATTGCTAAAGAGCAATCCTGAAAGTGACGAATCCATAGCTGATTTAGAGAGCTGATTTATCCATTCCTAAAATTAAACCCTATCTGAAGTGTTTGAATGGCTGGGTACCAAAATCCATACATAGTGTCTTTGAATATCAGACTCTTTATCAGTGTAAGTAACATTGATAAGCATGGTAGAATTGGGGAGATATTGCACTAGATATGAATGCCACTATCTTGATTAAGGTTTTGCTTTTAATTATGAAAATATTTCTTTGTTCTATCATAATAATCACCCTGATGGCTCTAGTCCTGCCAGTCTCAAAAGTATATAAAATTATAGAGATAGTTAGATTTTGAGATTTAGAAAGTACACTTCTGATAAAAGGGGAAAACCATGACATGGACTTTCATGGTTTCACCCTAGATGGCAACCAAGCCCTGTGCAGCCTATTCATGTAATCCCTCATTCCCTTCCATTAGGACTGGGGAGAGAATCAAAAGAGTAAACCCCAGAAAACTTGTGAGTTGAGACAGGGAAAGCAAAAGCTGAGCACCCAAGCAAAGCAAACCAAGGAATCAATTCAGTGCTACCTATGGGAAGTCAGATGTTCAGACATCTCCAGGACAGAAGGGTCCCATCAGACCTAACAATTACTTGGGAAGACAAATGCCATCACTCCAACCTTTCCACCCTTCCTCTTTTTTCCCTCCACTTTATATATTGAGTATGATGTCATAAGGCCTGGAATATCCCTTTGACCAGTTTCGGTCACCTATCCCAACTGTGTCTCCTCCCAGCTACCCATACATCCCCAGTCTCTTCACCAGTGTGGCATGAGAAGCAGAAAAGGCCTTGGCTCTGCATAAGACCTGCTCAGCAAAACCAAAAACATCTCTATATTATCAACCCTGTGCTCATCAGAAATCCATAACATAGCCCCATACTAGCTACTGGGAAGAAAATTGATTCTACCCCAGGGCAATGGTAATGTATCTCTTACAACATGGAGCACTCTGGAACTATGAGAGCACCATCACTTATGCCGGGCCTGAGTGGTAGTACCACAGTCCATGTTTTGTAGTCTTTCACTTAGAAGGTATAACTAAAGTTATGCCTTTTTTATGACTGAATTCCCACCTAAGAATGCTGGAGACTCCCCATTACAGGAGGGGTTGAAGTAACTCTTCTGTAAGAAAAGGCTGAGACAAATGAGTTTGTTCAAACTGGAGAAGTCTTTGGAGTGACCTAATTGTGGTCTTTCAGTAACTGAAGGAAGCCCACAGGAAAGATGGAGAGGGACTTTTTACAATGATAAGTAATAATAGAACAAGGGGAAAGGGCTTCAAACTGAGAAAGAACAGGGTTAGATTAGACATTAGGAAGAAATTTTTTATTGTGAGAGTGGTGAGGCACTTGAACAAGTTGCCCAGAGAAGGTTTGGATGCCCATCCCTGAAAGTGTTCAGTTCCAGGCTGGATGGGACTCTGAGTAACCTAGTCTAGTGAAAGGTGTTTCTGCCTATGGCAGGGGCTTGGAACCAGGTGATCTTTAAGGTCCTTTCCAGCTCAAACCATTCTGTGATTCTTTGATTCTAAAGCATACAATCCTGTATCTTCTTGCTGCTTCAGAAATGCTGCCAAACTACGTAAGATGAGTAAACTGATTATCTATGAGGATCGCAATCTGACACAGAATAGACAAAAGCTCAGAACCTGCTTTTGGAAGCAAATAAAATCACTGTTGAAGATACAACAGCTTTAATCCATCTTGAACACGAAACATGTTATAACAAGCTTTTCTGTATGTTAGAACTAATCCATCATTTTGAAATGAGCTTGCAGACAGGATTAATTTTTAAACTCTCTGCTGTTTCTAAACTATAAAAATAAAGAGACCAAAATATTTATGACAAAAGAAATAGAAAGGTGGTAAGAACAAGGAGTGGCATTTTTATCAGTGTTCTGGTTTAGAGTTAAACTGGCAGGAGAAATCAACTCAGAATGGGATTGCAAGTCAGAATAACAATTTAATAAAAGATCACAAAATACACTGATACAGAAGGAAAATTTGTTTGTGCCACGAAAAACAGACGTACAGCCCAGCACAGTGGGGCACAAACAGAATGGGCCTCACCAGCCCCTGTGCTGAGCACCACGTGGTTCCCCTGAGTTCAAAGTATGAAAAAAGGAAGAAACTTGCTGGTGAAAATGATGGTTGCAGTCTGGTGGCAGTCTCAG
This sequence comes from Formicarius rufipectus, assembly GCA_013399695.1. Lineage (NCBI taxonomy): Eukaryota > Metazoa > Chordata > Aves > Passeriformes > Formicariidae > Formicarius > Formicarius rufipectus. The sequence goes on along the minus strand of VXAU01004605.1, from coordinate 1,149,249 downwards.
TCTGGTCTAGGCTCTGGTCCTCCTCTGGATCTGATGAGAGATCCCAGTCCCAAAACCCCAAGGTTATATCTGCTTGGGCTCTGATGGGAATGCCCAGTCACTCCCCCAGGGTGGAGAGTTTCACAGTGGGTGATTTACTCTGTGAAGTGAATAATGGCATATTTTTGGCATCCCTAATGGCCCATTAGCACACATGACCCCTCAGGTGGGTGTGAAGGCAGGAAAACTTCCTTATCTGACAGAAGTTCCTAAACATCCAGTTTGTAGCCTGAAGGGTTAGGTGCGCCTTAGACAGCTGCTGCAAATGGGCCATTGTGAGCAGTTCATGAGAAAAATGACACAGAGGGTTTAGAATACACAGCCATGCAGTGACAAACTGATCCTGGCTACTATAACCAGGACAATCAGTCATCATTCAAGTAATAAAACGTAGTTAAAATAATATTAAAATTGCTCTTCGTGGCTTTATAATAAATTTGTGTGAGGTTTCTGGACACTACACAGAAATCTTATCTTTAGAGAAATCATGATATGCAAAGATATAATATTTTATTGATATTTAGCCTTTAGGGCAATATATATATATATATCTCCTATTTTTTCCTATTGACTAAATTCTGTATATTACAAAAAAAGTTTACATATTCTTAATAACATGCATGCAATAGCAGATTCTTTTTAATAAAGGTAGCAGTACTGGAAATGTCAAAGTTGCAATCAGTAGAGTTTTTGACCATACAAAAACTACTAACATTATATTAAACATTTGGAACTTGCCATTTGTAAATCTAAAGAAAATTTACAAAGGTTGGAAATAGTTATTGTATTTGGTCATTATTAGAACTATGGACTAGTGAGAACTAGTAGTTCTCACTACTTAAATTTTGAACAAGATGTTCTTGCCAGAGCTGGGAATAAGCTAGAGGTGAAATTTGGTCTTTCTTGAAATTGGAGAGAGTTTACTATTGACATTTTAAGAAAATCATTTTTTTTTTTTTTTTTTTTTTTTTTTTTTTTTGTTTNTTTCATACTTCTTGGCTACACTACCTCCTGTCTAGTGTTTCAAGCACAACTGTTAGAGGCATGGTCACTCTGGTACTCAGTGGATATCCAGCTTCATCTTGCAGGTGCTGTGTTTGTTTGTTATAAGGCATCAGAATCCTTTATGTGTACTGATTCTTTCTTGCTTTTTTCTCAGCTTTTACAGTGTAACTTTCTGCAGAGATGTAATGATTGCATCTATTTGTTATGTGAACCACAGGGTAAGTTATTCTAAGAAATGTGATATTGCCAGTCAGGAGTCCAAGTGTTTTTTTAGAAGTTGCTCCAAGAGGTTGGTAAGACATCATTACAGACATATTATCCATAGGAATTGACAATTCAGTGGCATATTTCTTTTCTTATTTTTATTTACTAAATTTTACATGCATTTTATCAAATACATACTGTTGTTTATCAAAGAAACTTCAGTGATCCAAATCAGTAAACATGTTGATCCTGTTTATACTAGGAATAGTAAAATTTTGGTCAGAAACAGGAAGGCAGTAAAAAAATCTTGAAATAATTTCATAGACATTTACTTTGAATGACAGAAAGAAGTCTGAACAATTGCTTTTATGGAACAGCCCTTAGAAGTGCACTACAGAGTCTCATCCAAAAAACCAAACACAGAATATAGGATTTTTAATGGAGTTTCAGTGGAAGCAGAGCAGTAGAAGTTGAATAAATCCAAATGCTAAAGAGCTATCAGAAGGCATAATTAAACAGTGTTTAGGAAATACTTATATAGGAAGTGAGCTGACAAAAGAGTAGATCGATCTCAATGTTCCAAGTCTCATGCTCTCAAAGACAAGACAAAAATTGCCTGTGTTTCATTGTTCCCATCCAGATTTAGATGAGATTAGTCAAAACAGTGCATGTTTTAGTGTAAAATGTTCAATATCCTAATCTGCTCTGCTTCCAAGCCTTTTTAAGAAGGCTGTGTGACAATTCAATGCCCAACTGACAGGAGATTTTTCTCAGGGCTAAAGGTACACTTTGCCACTTAAATTAGTCAAGATGTGCTGGTTCCTCCAGGATAAATTTCTCTCTATTCTGCTATTGTCACACATTTAATTCACAGGCAAGTTACCCAAAATGCAGCTCTCAGTTTTTAACTTCTAAAAACATCTCTCCAGATTTTTTATTCTCTGCTCTATCTCTTAAACACCAAAAGTATTCGGTATTTTTAATCTGCTATGTTCAGAACAGAAGTAGTAATCTATATGTTTACCAAACTGATCTCATACACTGATTCCTGACATGAAACTAAAGTTATGAAGTTTGCAGCATGAAAGGGGGCCTTGAGTGGCAATCTGCACTTCATTCTCACTTGTATTATCATAGAATTACTTTCATGTCTTTTCAGAGAAGCCACTCCTGTAGCCCCCCTGCTATCAAAGCCTGGCCAAGAAAACTCAATACAAACATTCAATTTAAATTAATTTATAAATCTTATTAAAGTTTTATTATCCCGTTTTTTGGAACAATAATGAATGTGCTAAAATTAGAAGAAGTATTTATCACTGTAATATGTCTCCATGTCCCGATAGGTCATCTTTTATTTTCAGTATGTACTCTTTAAGAAGGTGTATCCTTTTTTACTTAGGGCAATATGAATTGAGAGTGAGGATAAACAAATTTTACTGTTGTAAAACTTGACTATTGCTAGTACTTTATAGCTGCAATATCTATGTTTAATTAGTTCATATTTCATATAACAATAAAATGTGTGTTACTGTAAAATACTTGCTAAAAATATTAACAGCTTGCTGCTTATAGCTTTTTTAATACAAAGCAAGCTTGGATGTGCCATATCTCCATGAACATTTGCTCCTTTATTTTTGTGACACATAAATCGCATTGACTAATCAACTTCTGGTTTTGAATTTTGGTACTACAGTTGCTTTTCTAAAATCCCGCAGATAATTATAATTTTTTGTCACAACTTTTAAAAATGCTGCTTAGTGGTACAGTAAGTGATAGGTTTGCTAACCTTCCTAATGGCCTAGAAGGACCAAGAAACCTCCACGTGTTCTATTTTATGTATCTTTTTTCTCTTGGCAAGCTATTTCTCCCATCTGAGGTTGATAGCTCATTCATTTCTTCAGTAATTTAATTTAGTTACCCTCATCTGGTATGCAAGCTAGCTTATATTTTGCAACATTTTTCTCTTATATATTCATGAGAAACCTTTATTATTTTTTTCTACCCTTTCAGTAAGACCTAGTGTACTGTACATATTATATATTAATAATATTAGATTACTCTGAAGTGTGATTTCATAATTGTTGGACTTTTTGTTTCAGTCACTAGTGCATTCTGACAGCTGAAATAAAGCTGCCTATGCAGCACCAGGAGAATGGCATTTAAAGGACCAAAAAAAGAAGAAGGTTGCAGCTCCCTGTAACTTTCCTTGAAGATTTGAAAGATACTTGGAACAAAAAGAAGAATATGTGATAAGGAAGGCTAAATAATGGTTTGGCTGTAAGAAAGATTCAAAATGCAACTTGAAACTATAAAACTTATCTGGTTCTGTATATGAATATATGTAGTGCATGTTCTGCATTCAGATTCATTAAATATTACAAAACTAATGAGCATAAGAAAGAGTAATGTTGAGTTTCATCAAATGAACACAAACAGGATAAAATACTGATTACTCTTTTTTTTCAAAAAAAAAAGAAAAAACAAAACAAAACTTTTTTTTTTTTTTTTTAATATATATTTACATTTAGAATGAATATTCTGTTTCTGTAAATGTCAACTTTGGGAATAATATTCCTGTGTACCTACATTGTTTCATAGCTTTCTTCCCCATGCTTTTTGTAGGCAGGTTAAAGCACCTGTAGTCACTAGAAACAGAAGGACTGCATCAGCTGAACCTGAGCTTCAAGGCAGGACTACAACACAGGAAAGAAAATTAAGAGACACTACTTGCAGTCTAATGATAAGGGAAGAGAAAAATGCTGAAATATTCTCTACCATTATTGGGTGTTCCACACCAGATGGGACTGAAGAAGAGGTAATTATAGCCTAATTTTATCACTTAAATCTGCATTTATGTTGCTGTGTCATGAATTGATCTGTGGGGTGTCCTTAGCGCTTACAGGGCATGAAATCGAGTAAAAACTGCAGTTGTACTCATGTCCGGCATTGAAATTCTCCTACATCTTGTGGTTAAGGCAACAGCCACATCGTGGCCCTCACTGGAATAATGAAAATAAATCTGGTTAATGAGTAGTAGTAAAGCCTAAAGGCTTTAATGATGTGAATAATTTACAGCATAAGCCAATTAATGTTGCCAAATGCCATATGACTTCCCCAGGGCATGAACGTAAGGAACTGTCGTAGCTTCAGTACATTTGTATGTCCCTCCTCACCCTATTTAATTTCAGTCTGTTCCATAAATTTTCTTCAAAAGTGACTATTTTTACTCTAAAACCACTCTTGTTCACAACAGATAGATTTCATGCCCTGTCTTAGATTTCAGATGTCATTGATGTTTGCCTTTTGATTTCACTGGACATATATGTGCACATGGTTATGTAAGTACCAAGCTTCAGCATAAATACCCCTTACAAGATTAAGGCCATAAATATCTCCAAAATTGCAGATCTGAGGCTTTACTTAGACCTTTTAGGGTGTGAATTTTCATCCTGTTCTAGTATTAAGTGGAGAGTAACAAGGGCTTTGTAGCGCTGTGCAGGGGGTTGGGACTTGCACTGAAGGATGCCCCCTCAAGTGATGTCCATGCCAAGGGCTACCTAACCTTCCACTCAGTGAACTTGGGGAAAATGGATGAAATGTCTTGTCACTTTATTGAAATAAAGCAGTGTGAAGTTTTCAGGCTTCAAAATGACTCGAGCCACATAGGTCTCTTCTGAGATTGTTTCTGCTGTAAAGGACCTTCCTGATAAGATTTAGTCAGGCCCATTTAGTCAGTAGGGGAACAGTGAACTTCTGTACAACCCTGCATCTTCCAACCCATAATTTAATCCCCACTCCATAGCTTGGTAGTTGATCACACTCCTATGCGTACCTGCATGCCCTCCCTAGGCATTTGTACAATAGGGATACTCAGGACAGATTTCACTTCACAAGCTTCTCATTTCCAGGTTCAATCATTTCATGGTTTTCCCATTCCTTTCATGGTCTTAGGCAGCAACCTTTAAACAGCACACTTTGAGGGACCTTTACTCCAGATAGTGAAAACTGCTGGTCTGTGACAACATGATTCCTGCTTGGGAGGAGGTTCTGGATCCATCACCTTTTCACAGGACAGTTCATGTATTTCACATTCATCAGCAAAAGACCTTCAGGCGAATCTCTCATCCAGCAAATAGTGTACACTCATTTCAGATGGCAGACAAGCACTGTATTCAACTTGCTAATTGGGCTGCTATTTTGTCCCATTGCCTTGCTTCTGGTCCTTTGGAGAAACAGTTTTTAAAAACAGTCTGGTAAGAATTAAATTGCTGCTTGGAAAACGTTTCCTGAAAATAGCCTTTGCTTCTTTCTGCCTGGAGAGACTTGGTTAAAGATAAGAAATGTGTTAAATTACAATTCAAAAGCTAATGATATGTGAACTCTGTTGCTTAAAATGGATGAAAAGAACCTTCCAGACAATATTAGCATAGATAAAATAGAGAGCTGGTCTTTAATGAAAGTGCTTTCAGGTGTGAAACATGTAGGTGCACACACTAGCATAGAATTCTCATAATTATATAGCTTTAACTAATTACCATATCAAATGGGTACATCCAACCTGAAAACCACTGGCCCCTGATACCACCTTCAGAATTGTACCATTGGAGCCTTTCCAAGGGTTCTGAGCCCTCTAACTTGTTTTGACTACAATATATCTTATTATTCCAGTCCAGGTGCATGTGTCCCAAACAAGATGTCCTTGCTAAAATATCTTTCCTTGGAAAGACTGTTGAACAGAAGTTCAGGGATGTAACACAAAACATGAGAAAGGGGTTTGAAAGCTGCTAACTGCTACCTTAAGAATGAGAAACTATACAGCTATTTTAAAATGTACAAGGCATCAGGACAGCCAGAGTATTTGGACTAGAATTGGTGTTAGCCTTCAGCAAATCTCTGTAGAAGCTCTGCTGTAGTCTCTTGACTCTCCTCTTTCTTTGTTGGACTGCACTTTCTCCATTCATTCACCTTTCTCAAATATACTTTTTTTTTTTTTTTTTTTTTGTTCAATGACAGTGTGCTGAAAAAGTCATGTGGGTAGCAAAGAAGCACAAAAAGGTGTTGAAAGGTGGGCATGAAATTTGTCTGGATTTTCTCACCCAATTAAGGGTCTGATTTGCAGTCTTCATGCACTGCCTGTGGCATTTTCTAATCCTCTCTGAAAGAGTTTGATGCAAAAGACTCTTGAGAAGTGACTGAGAGAATTTGATTTGGTATATGTGGAAAAAGGATGGGATGTTTTTTCTTTCTATTACTTGATGAATAATTATAGCTAAGGGGTAGTGACACTGATTGAAGGTGTATCCTGAAAGTCTGAGAGGTAGTAGGCACCTAATTCAGCAAAGAACATTTCAATTAGATATAACAAAAAAAAAATGTTATCAGTGTTGGTCAAATCATTTGCCCAGAGATTTTTCTGAAAACTCCCATTTTGTAAACTCATGGTATTGTAAACTCATGTGGAAAGGATATGGCTAGCTACAACAAATTTTAACTTTGGACCAAATTTGGGTAAGAGTTTGCATCAGATAAGCTTTATAGGCCCCTTCTAACCTCAATTACTCTTTTTTCAATAACTTAACAGTAGATCCTGTGTCTGAGATATGACTAGAAACAAGGAATATATTTATCAAATCATCTTCCCATTTCATACTATCTATCTAGTTTTTAACTTTCCCTTTTTTATGTTTTCCAACTCTGACATTTAGGGTACATCACTGTTGGAAAAAGCACCCTTCTTGACCTATCAAAATTATTTGCTTGATTGCTTAAAACTCTTCCATTATTTCCATAAGAATCATGGAAGTGTTTTAAAGATACAGCATTCCCTATGAGAGCACCCATTATAAAGTGAAATAAAAATATTTACAGGAATCAACAGAAATAATTAGGGAAAAAAACTGTCTATGAAAAGTTTTGAAAGCTCACCACACCTGGATATTTGGCCTCAATATACATTTTTTATGATTCCCAGATCAACCTGATGTGTGCTTCATGCTGTTAAGAAACTCTCTTACCATACTGCAAAACTCCAGTGGTATGAAGATCAAAGAGATAATGTTCATTATCACACCCAACTGTGGTTGCAGTAATTCCAGAGAACAGTAGGTAGTGCCTAATCATGTAGGGCATGCAGCACTGGTGCTTCTCAGGTATTTCCCACTACGACACTCAGTGCTCAAGCACATCTTAATTTCACCGGGACTTTAAATATTTGTGTTGATTTTTATGTATTGCAGCACTGTCTCAAGTGTAATGTTGCTTGAACAACTTCAGATAATGTTCTTTGTCTGTTTTCCAGAATGATAATAGATGGCCAATTATTCTTTGCTCTGCAATGACAGATTCTGCTTAACTTTTCCCTGTGCAAAAACTGTACAAACACCATACTCTGAAAGAGAGACTTATATCCTGTGCCACAGCCTGCATAAATATGGGTGAATTTCAAAACTTAAAGATTCAGCTTTGCTTTCACACTATTAGAGAAATTAAAATACCCAAAAGTTCCCAACAACTTGGGCCAGATCCTGTTTTTATCTGCTGTGAGACCTTAGTGCCACAGTGGGCAGTGTAGGTCAGTCTGGGTGGGCAGGGTTCATGCCAGAAACATGTCTGTTTGCCCAGTCAGGACCACACAAAGGAAATCCCATATCTGACTGAGGAGGAAGACATAAAAAATAAATGTGCCTTCTCAGAGAAAAGAGAGATGTTAAAGTATAACTTCTGCAATTAAAAATAATGCAAGAAACAAATGTATATGAATAAAAGGCCCTCAGTGACCAGCAAGGTGGCCTTCTTGGCTCATCAGTTTTGCCTTGGCATAAAATCTAAATTTCATGAGCCTAGATGAACTGCCTCTATATCCCATTGTGTAGCTTATTTTTACAATCAAATTAATTGGGACTCCTAAAATCTATTTTGAGCTACAGTCATGATTTTATTTTTTAATTTAGTCTAAAAGGCTTTATGGTGGCTAATTGCCAATGTCACCCAGACTTTTCATGTGGTCCTTACTTACATATATTTTAGAATCCCAAAATATTTATGTAACCTAAAATATACATATATTTATCACATCTAATATAAATGTTCATGCTTAATCAGTTGGCTTTTTTTCCACTGCAAACACTTTTCCATAACTATTACGTGTGTTTCCCAGTTCACAAAACAATCTGCTGTATACTTTCTGGCCCATGTTTATTTGCTGCAAATGAGTTTTTAACCTGCTGAACCCAGTAGCTCATTTGCAAGTGATTGTCCGCTCACAGTACAATGGTCACTCGTTTTAAGCAGAAGATTGGAGGACTATTAGAATACGAAAGTTTGTTAACAGGCGGTTGCAAGTGAAAATAAGGATAGTTCTGAAACTGTTAAACCAAAAGAATGAACTGCATAAAAAGGTCAAGACTTGTTGCTGAAGTACCAGCGCTTCCCTCTAGAAAACAAGCCAGTTTTGTTCTTGTTAACAAGGTCATACTGCCAATTCATTTCATCTAACTTTAAGAAACTGCTTTTATAACACTCAGTTTATTAGATTTAGGCCTTTGAGCTGATATAGATTGTTGTGGCACCAGCAAATCTCTGGAGTTACGTCAGCTTGGGANTTTTTTTCTGTGTCTTGCCACATAAATAAGAGTGGTTATGACAAGATTTCTTCTCACAGGATTTTGCAGGTCATGGATGGGGTAACCACTAACAGGAACTCACTGAAATAATTTGCAGGGTTTTGTGCAACAGGTTATGCTGCTTTGTTCTTCACACCCTCAAAAGGCAACAATACAGTCTCAATGAAAATAGAAGATGATCTACATGTGGCTCTTGAAGGGATCCTGCCTGTCACAAGGGTAAGACTGGTAAGACACATACACACCTCCGTAACCACCTGTGCCTCCTCACAAGGTGTTTCCTCCCTCTAGGAGGTGCAAAAGCAATTTGGCTATCAAATTTTTGGAAATAAGTCAAATAAAAAGTGGACAAGTCATTGTGCATGTGTTGAATCCAAGGGTGCAGCTGTTGTGACTCAAAGCCTGGTGCCTCTGCAGGCCCAGTGTGTGACCTGGGCTCAGTCTAGCTGCAGCGGCAGGTAAAGTTTGAGAAGGCACTGGAGCCCCCAAATGGCAGGTAAGATGTTTCCATGGTCACAGCTGCTGGGGCTATAAGAGCTGGCAGCTCCAGGATTCAAATCCCCGATTATAAGAACTGAAGTAATAAAAAACAGAGAAAAATTGATTAGAAAGAACCTATGATGGGTAACTATGCAAGACCAAGGCTTATCCTTCTGTAGCCTGCAGCAGTCAGTCCCTGACCGAGAGCTGCCTGCAGAAGTGTTTCATCTGGCCTGAGGAACATATTAGTGCTTAGCTGGCACTATGTTGGTCTTAGCCATCTATTGCATGCATTACCCCCCAGTAAATAACTGCTGTGCTCTTTGTGCTGTGCTCAGACTGCTTGTAAAGTCTCTCTGCATCTGTTAAAACGTACTTGAACCAAGGTGACTCATGAGGGAGAGAAATATGTGCCATTGACATAAAGATTCCTGTTCACTTCAGTGTTTTCTTTTCACTGTAAATATTTTAATTCTAGATAAAAGAATTATAAGGAGGGAATGGGGAGGGACAATTAATAGGAAGGTACAGAGGAGTGGGAAGGAAGGGGGAAAAGCAATGCAGAAATGTCTCTAAATATGATATTGTACTCAAGCCAAAATTGTCTTGACACATGAGCAGAGATCTCCATCACAAGCATAAGGTTGCTGAGAGTTCTGTGGTGCTCCACAGATCACCCAGCAGCCCTACCAATGCAGGGTGGCCATTTGTCTCCAACGTGTGGCATGAAGGGATGCACTGACTCCTTCAAATACAGTCTCCCCTGAGGTTCACACCAGGGTTGAGAACAGAGGAGGAAAAACAGGAAAAGAGAAGGGTTTGGGATAGAGAAGGCAAAGGACAAAGGAAAGAAAAGCAACCTGACATAGTTATACCACGGTGGAACAGAGGTATGATAATTTGAATTTTGTCACATTTTTCTTGGTCTAATTGTACCTGGGAACAGAGAGATATTATAGATGAACTGATCATCAGGGAGAATGTTAACCTTGATCATCAGGGAGAATGTTAACCTTTAGTGTTCTTCTTGCTAACCTTTAGTATTTCTCTTGCTAACCTTTAGTACTCTTAAATGCTGAAATTGGCTTGAAGTATAAAAATGTTTATTTTCCTAAAACTGCATCTTAGAAGAAACATTTAATTATACACTGACCAAAGAAAATCTCACTTGTAAAGGGTCTGAGTGTATTATCTTTTAATACAGAGGGGTATTTTGTGTGCAACATGACACTAAATAGATCACTCAGTTTCTTCTACTGTAAGCCTCCACTGAGCACAGCAAGTCTCAGATACATCTCATTAGCTTTTCTGCATGTGGGTCTCTAATTATGAAGTGTTATAATTGATCATTTTGCTTTTCAAATTAATTTATAACATAAGGAGATTTGATTGTGGAAATGTATAAAAGGAATACTTTGGTTTGACCTTACAGCTTGTTCCAACTCTTTGGCTGGCATCCATCAGGGTCATTAAAATCAATTAAGGAGTTAAGTACAGGACATCTATTGTTCTGCCATAGAATCAATAGACCCTTTCAAATCTCCGATAATTCTAGGGATCACAGCAGAGTTTAAAGAATTACTCTTTTGTAGAATCATAGGTTCTAATCCTGCATATGATGATTTTGTTAGGTGTAATGCCTCTTTAAGGGTGAGTACATACACTTTTGGGGATTGGAAATATAACATAATCTTTAGAAGTTATATGCAGTCCACATTCCACCTCAGATACCACAGATACACTGACTGAAAACTAAAGTATAGCTGATTTCTTTGCTACACTCAATTTAATTGAAATTGCTGAATATTCAGTCTGCTAATAGCTGATCATTTGTAGCAGCAGCTATATTTAGAAAGAGAAAAAAAGAGATATTTGTATCCAAGTAACAAAGATGTGGCCCACGTCATAGCTCCATGTCTGGATCAGCTGGTGGCAGTCATTGCAGCAACTGAAATAAGAAACATAGAGAAGGACAGACTAACACTGTCCTTAATGCCCAGAAGCCACACTATTGAAATAATTAATTTGAGCCAGAAATAAGCTTGACTTGTTTGGTGAAATAGGATTATTTCATGGGAAGCTTGTTTTCTTGCTGAAACTGTAACCTCAGAGCTGGGGCAGTGTTCAGTCGTATTTGTGTAGCACCTCACAAATGGAACTGATAGTGCCTAGGGCTGTCAGTGCTAATGTTGGGTAAATGTTAAATAACTCTTATACTTTTTATTATGTAGCAGCTATTGCTGGGCTTTGGAGTAGCTGGGGCTAAATATAATCTGTTTCAATCACAGTAAAATATTACAGACCAGATAGTCTTGCTGAAAACCAAGGGTGAATGGAATATAATACCACACATCTTATTTATGACTGAGTTTAATACATATGAAGGAGAAAGAAATGAGTAAAGAAAATTCCCTAAAGGTGATGCCTATATTTGCCTTTATTCCTTATTTGTGGGGTCAGAGGAAGCACACCTCACATATATGAAGACAAAAATATATTGCTCATGTAATCAAAATTGGAAAAGTCTAATAGCTTTTCCTCTCCATATAATCATTGTGGAAAAAGAAAGAAGAAGAATAGAATTAGCAATGGTATGCTCATACACCTTTGTTTCTACCCCTTTTCCTGGGGTAATGCTCCCCTGTTCCCTGCTCTGGCAGTGGGAGGTGTTATGGCAAGCTCTGAGCATCTGGAGTCCCTCACCCTGAGGAATATTGTATTCATGTTGATGGTTTCACCTCACCTGGCATCCTTCCTATATGTTTGATATCATTCTTTCATACCTCACTCTTTCCTCATTAGTCTGCTGCTCCATGTTATGTCCAAACTTATTGCATATGGTACCTTTTTTCTGTGCTGGATGCTATTCTGTGTTTTCTTTTCCATGCCCAGGTCTGCATTTCTTTGACTGACCATGGCTGTGCAGTTGAAGCCTTGGGATCACTAGTGCCAGCCTCTTCTCCATCTCACCATTCAGCTGTGTTGGATGCCTCCACTTCTTAAGGCTGGTGCCTTAACAATCTGTGGTTTTATATGTGACAGCATTTTGTTAGAGTTACCAAATGACAGCAAGATACAAAGACAGAACAGAGGAAAACAAATTAGCTGTAGACAACCTGCAGTTATGAATTATGTTGTTATAGCTAAACCACATTAAAGAAAAGCTTCTGGAAGGTCAATAAAAGTTCAGACAAAGCAGGCATGATAATCCTCAGATCTGAGACCTTGGAAACACAGGGCAACACTTATAGCCTCTTGATAGCAATGACAATACCATACAGTAGGCCTGTAGGGTAACATTATTTGCTAAACTTGTAAGTTCAGCAGTAAATCTTATAAAATTAATATTTTCTTCATCTGACAAAGTTTAGTTCAATGTTGTCAGCCTGCAGTGATGAATAATCACCCCATTTTTCTACTGAAAAGACAACTTACATATGTTTCCATATTCTACGAAAGGACTCCTAGGCATTGATTACTGCATAATGTGTAATAAAGTGTCATAAGTATCTACATTAAAAAAAAAAAAAAGAGCAAAATATTAGTGTAAAAGCTCTATAATATGACTTCTAGCTTACTTAAGTATAAGACTAAACATAAGCATGATGCATCTCATAGTCCATAATACCACGTGTATTAATTATCATCCGCTATTTCAGGGCAATTTGAAATAAGTTTCTGAATTTGTGGGTAGAGGCACTCAATTTCTACAATAACAATGTGAAGACATGAAAAATTATGTTGCTTTTCTTAAATCAGCATGTTATCCCTGTAGCTTTCAGCTCCTGAAGTTCTCAAGCTAATACCCCATCAGACTGCAATTAGCTCTGCTGCCATCTGGGCATGGGCAAATGTGAGTGCTCCTTCCAGGTGAAGACACCCAGCCAAGTAGAGAGAGGAGGAACACCCAGCAGACGGCAGCAGGAAGGGGCAATGGCAGGGCATCCCCTGCATTGCCATCAGTCTCTGGGGGTGACAGGGAGAGCTCCCCTATTCTTTGGTCATGGCTAAAATGTACATCCACTACTCTTACAGCAGGCTCACGGCAAGAATGATGAGGATCTGGAAAGACCTCCACTGTGGCCCCCGTGAAGAAGTGGGACTCAGTGTTCCTCTGCACTGTGCCCCCAGGCTTGCCTACTGGCAGGCCCACTGAGGGCTTCTCCACCCTGTTCTTACAAGCAGCTATAAATGCCTCTCTTCCATAGGTGGGCACCATGTACGTTTCTAAACAGAATGTGTGACTGCCAAAGTAAGAGGCAGGAGCTAAGCACCTTGTCAGTCCTTGGCTTGCCCTACCAGCTAGCTGGGAAACTGCAAAATGCTGACAGCTGAAAATTCATCATTAAAATGTTCTTCAGCATCAGTCTTTCTTTCTTCTATCACCTGCAAGTCCCCAACATCAAGACAAACAGGGTCACCCTGACAAAGAGCTGACTATTGGCTTGTGTGTGCCAGATATCAGGTTTTATTACCACTGCTTTCTACCTTAGCAGAGCTATTTCTAATTGTGTGTCAAGAACATTTCCTGCCTCAGAAAGCAATAATCTGTTTTCAAAAGAAATAGGCCACCTAATGTATCTCCATGAGCCAGAGTATCTTTCTTCCCTAGTAATACTTTGAGGGTTCAGCATCCTCTTTGGGTGTTCTTTGTAAAAGTACCAAATTCCCAAATACCTGGAAATAAAAAAAGGAGAAAGCATCATTTGCATAAATACTGCAGGGTTGCCCTTGTAGCCTTCAGCTGAAACATCTGACACTATGAGGGGCAGGATACAAGCAAATACATTTGGAGAACAGAGGAACTTTGGCAAGTAAATCCTCTGTTAATATTCATTAATTTAGATAACTTATGTGCAGCATGAAAAGCAGCACTATGGAGAAATAAAATGCTGCATCCATTTCTTCTATTGAGCAAATATTACAAGGACTGGTCTACATTTTGTTTCCTGCACTCTAACATTTTGATGTTTTGGTTTGTGCCGTATTTCCCTTACTGAACGCATGGGAAGAACATTTGCAGCTCAGAACCCATGTTGAGAACAAGACTTGCATATCTATATTAATGCATTCCTTAAAGAAGCAAAAAGATGCCTCTGATGCCATCAGATTTTTTTTTTTTTTTTTTCTTTGGTAACTGTAACTGTTATCGATTTATACCAGGATGATATGAACTTTTACAGACCTAAGAAAACAGCCATGTTTTTCAGTGTTACGGACTGTTTTTTTCTGCTTCCTCATTATGTTTTTAAGCTTAAATTTCTTTCAGTCTTTTTTGATTTTCTTGAGACGTTAGGCATATAGTATCTTATGTTACTCTAACAGATTATAAATTTGTTTAGTAAGAAAAGGTATATTGTATATTTGTATATAAATATTGTATATTTAATTCTATTTAGCAGCAAAACCTGCCTCTCAAAAGATCTTGAACTGCAACTTTGAATGCAAATTACCCTCCCACACAAATTAAAAAGAAGAAATTAGAAACAATAAGTGCTTCTTTAAATCAGTCTAAAGGAGTAATTTTTCAGAATTTTTACCCAGATTTGGTGTCAAAAAAATTTTGTTTACACAAATTTCTATAGTAAATTAAAGCTGGCTCTCCCTCCTCAGCCTTCTTTCATAATAAAGTTTACCCAATACAACAGGATATTGCTGAAAGAAGTAAAGCCAAAGTACAACAGGCTTTACCAATGGAAGTTACTCCCCTGTATTTTGTCAGTGTGCTTGTGTTTACATTTTCTTTCTGTAGCTTCTTTTCCATGGGAACAGTTAGTCTACATTTCAGCCATATCCCATTTTCTTATTCTACTCTTCCATTAGTTCTGGACCTGAGTTCAGACAAGCATTACATATAGCCCAGGTGGTGCCAACAGATAGTTTATTTGCATTATGCTGTCCTCACTATAATTTATCTCAACCACGTCCAGCATATGACATTAAATTTACCTTATTGTCCCTCAGGGACCAAGTTTTAAAGTTCATAGTGGAGAGCAGAGTAGAGTAGATGAAGGCTGTAAGGCTTCCCATAGTCACCAAATTGATTTTGTATGTCTCTGTGATACTGAAACACAGATTCATAAAGTTATGTTGAAAGCAGTGTTTTCATGAGGACATTTCAAAAGCACTTGTACACAGTAACACATCCTTTGTAAAACATGAAAATGCCAAATGCTAAGTGCTTTCTATCCCAAGATTCTACCATCCTGCAGTTAGAGTAACACAGAAGCTCTATTAAGTAATATTTTCCTTGCCATATAGACCACAATGGGGAATCATTTCTGTCAGATCATTAGCAGAGTAGTCATGGTACTAAGATCAACTTCAGGTCTTCCTTCATCTGCAAAAAGAAAAAAAAAACAAAAAAAGCCAAAAAAACCCCACCACACAACAACAACAACAACAACAACAACAACAACAACAACAACAACAATAAAAAATTTTTAAAAAGTCAGCTGGGAGAAATGTTTAATTTAAATATTTTTAGGCTAATTTTTAGGCTTAACTTTCTGTCAAAAATTTCTTATAGTAAAAGTTTCCATTTATCCTGCCATGAAACCAGGTGTATGTCATCTCCTTCAGGAAAGTGCAGTTTGTTGAGATATTCCTTATGGATGGTGGAAGAAGTGCCTGACTGAGGCAGAAAGAAACAACCACCCACATCTGCACCTAAGATAGCATTAATCAATATGATTAAGATGATACAAATGATATTAAAATATGATACAAACAAACAAACAAACCAATAATTCACTATCTTTACTAAAGGAATAATGACAGTGCACTGCACTGTCAACTCACTTTAACCTTTTGGGTATCATGTCTACTTCATCACAATTTTAGATTCTTTTTTTTCACAGATAAGCATGGAATAAAGCTGTGAACTAGCAGAGGATATTGGGCACGTTGCACAAAACTTCTGCATAAGCAAACAGTGGAAATATGAATCCCCTTAGAACAGTGTAAATCTCTGTGTATTTGCCTTTTGTATTGCACATGCCCTTAGCTGAATACCTCTCTTTCACCAGAGAAGTCTAACTCCATTTGCTGTTCTTTGCTTACATTTTTCATTTACATTTTACACTTTCCATCTGTCTGCTGTCCCAGACCACTGCACCTCTCAGTTAAGTATATTTTGGAGTTTGATACACCTGACCCAATAACCTTATAAACAGTCAATCTTCATCCTCTAGTGCATATTGAAGGAATAAAAAATGCAGTTTTTATGATGGGTGGGATTTCTGACATAATTGGGTTGCTGTGAGTAATGATACCACTGTACATATTGAAAAAAAAATGCAAATCTTGTCATCTTGTTTTTTAAAAGTGAATTTTTTAATACCAGTAAAACTGAAATATAAACAAGTATCTTAGATAAAGTCTCATGCTTCAGAGCATGGCACTTCAGTTTTTGTTGGCATATCATATAAAGGTGTGCTTAAGAGGTACTTCATATTGAGGTTTGAAAATAGAGAAAGTTATGGAAGAACAAAAGAGAAGGATATGCTGGAGGTTTTATCATAGAGTAGATGACTAGGTCTTGTATTTGTGGCCACTGTGAACATGCACTAAGACTGGGAAAAAAAAAAAAAAAGAAGATAAAGACACCAAAAAACAAAGATATCGAGCATGCTGCACAGTGGCACAAAGTAAAGAAGAACAGCAGCTACTTTCTCACAATGATATGCGGAAGTCTGTAATCTGTTTGCACAGGCAGTCAAGTAAAGTTAACCCATCTTTATACCCTCCTGTTTGACATGTGTAAGAACAATCTTTCTGCAGAACCTTGCACAAAAGCTAGTCATTTTCCAAGTCTATCAGCAACCCACTGGATATTAACACTCTCTAGAAACATAGCAAATTCCTTTCACTCTTAATGAATTTCATTTGAAATGTCTGTCTCAGCCACACAGAACATGTGACCTGAGGCAAGGTCCGCCCACTATCCAGCTCCAAGGATAGATAGCTGTTTGTTACCTTCACTCTCTGTGTTACCAAGCATGCCCACTTGTTGGTTGGCTCTAACACGTGGGTGTCCAGAGTTGACTTGGGATGCTCCAGAGAAAATCTGTGGGGCAAGCTTCTGTCATGCTGGTAACGAGCCTATGAGGGTAGAAAGCTTGGGACATGGATGATTCAAAGCTCATCAATAACAAATGAAAAGAGTAGTATGGCCTGCCCTGAGGAGTTTGAAGGAGGGATCCCGTCCCTGGGAAATCCTTGCAGGGGAAGAATTTTAACAACATAAACGCCAAATCAATAATTGAAAGGAAGCAAGGAAAGAAATGTATAATATGGATAGTGTTAAGATCCAGCTTGACAGACAGCATGGGCATACTCTCTCTGATGCTGGGCAATCAGCTGAAAAACTGTTCACAAAGGTGGTAGAGGATATAACATTGCAAACAACAAAGACAGACAAACAATTTAACATTATGAATTCACTTATATACAGGTTGATTGAAGGTAACTTCTCTTTATTTAAGAGCTATTCTGTATTGTTCATCCCATAAATAGCAAGATAACTTACTGAATATACATTCAGGATCCTGGAAAACGGGAATTTACAAAGAAATAGTTGAAATCCTTCTTAAGTCTTAACAATCACAAAACTTGCCCATGTGTCCATGGCAATATGATAACATTATCTGCTTTATGAACTCCTGATTTCCTCCAGCATATATCTGAATAATGTGTCCTAATTTCAGCATTTTTATTATTCAGAAAACTTATGCTTAAAAGAAATTAGAATGCATACTACTGAAAGGTTGCGTGCTTTATAATAGGAAAACCTTTCTGACTCATATACCTAAGCTGAGTAAGAGAATACTTATTCCTTCCCCACAGGACACTGCATTAAATCTTGTGCATTACAACATCTCATTGAAAATGGCAAGTTAGCCAAAATACAGAATTATCACTTTTATCCATTTTTTCATACATTTTTTAGTAGTTTTTTACCTCTTTTTTTTTTTTTCCTCATACTTGCATCGTATATGAAAATAATCTTTTTGAAACTCTCAAGCTCATTTTGCAATTTCTCATTTACTGGCTTTTATACATCAAGAGGAAAATTACTTTTCAAGGCATATATTTAACTTGTTTCAGAACGTAATATTTCCCTTAACAGTTAGGATGATTAAAATTATACCTAATACTAGAGTAGAAAAATAATTTAAAAAAATCAAATAAGATGACAGAATATATTACCTAAGATGTTTTATAGCTTAACTAATCAATAATATTTGAGTTCAAAACTAGACATTGAAGAAATAAACTGCCTAGACTCTACCTGTGTGCTCTGGTATCCAGAAAGGCCACCCATGTCCTGGAGTGTATCAGCCACAGCCAGTAGAGGGAGGGGATTGTCCCACTTTACTCTGCACTGTTGCAGCCTCACCTCAGGTCCTGTGTGCACTTTTGACTGCCATAATACAAGAAGAAGCTATTGGAGAGGTTCAAAAGAAGGCCATAAAGATGGTGAAGGGTTGAGACACAAGACCGTATGAGGAGTGGTTGAGGTCATTTGGTTGTTCAGTATGAAAGAGACTGAGGTCAAACCCCACACAGGTCAGCAGCTTCCTCATGAGGGGAAGCAGAGGGAGAGGCATGGATCACTCCTCTCTAGTGACCTGGGATAGCACCTGAAGGAACAGCATGAAGCTGTGTCAGAGGAGGCTTAGTTTGGATGTTAGGAAAATGGTTTTTAGCTAGAGGGCAATTGGGCACTGGATCTGGCTCCCCAGGGAAGTAGTAAAAGCATCAAGCCTGTCAAAGTTCAAGAAACATTTGGGCAACATTCTCAGGCACATAGAGTGATTCTTGGGGCTGTGCTGTGCGGTGCTGACAGCTATGCTTTGATGATCCTTGTGGATCCTTTCCAGCTCAGAATATTCTATGACTCTATCTTTCTTTGTGTTCATAATTACACTGGTAATTTTTGAAAAACTGACGTGGAAACACATACTATGAAAAAGGCATCAGAATCCTGTAGGCATCCAGATCTGTGGTGTTAAATATAAAGGGATATATTTACATTTCAAATGAAACCTAAGCAAAAATCTAGAAGAATAAAGGTCAAAAACCTCTCCCTTCCTTCAATCTAAATTTTCAAGATGCTGTAATATGAAATAATATGTATTAGTGGTAGATTGACTGTGTTAATCTGAACTAAATTTTCCCAACAGATAAAAAATCCGTTTTGAACTATGTTAATATCTACATATTGAAGTAGCACCCATTCCTCATGGGGCTAGGTTGTTCTCAGTTCAAAATCACTTTTAAAAAAGGTTAATATATTCAGTAAATATCCTAAATATCTTGTTGATATTCTTTGTTTTCGTATTTCAAAATCATGCAACATCCAGTTAGGAAAAATAAACAGTGTGTCAGAGGAAACATTCATATTCTGCACCTCACAAATTTTTAATTCTTCACTTCACCAATGTTTTCAGACTATTCACTAACCCACCAATAAACTGTTAAAGTGGTTCACATACATGACTGGACCTTGGAATAGCTTTTCTCATACTCCTTGTAACATTTAAACTGATCCTAGTATTACATGTGAACCCATGTCCTCTGCTTACCCAGAGCAGACTGGGGCAAATACCTACATTCTATGCCAAACTCAGACCTTTGCTAGGGTTAATGGATTCATGCATATGCTGACCTAGATGAAGGCCATGTAACTGCAAAACTAGATGACTGCATGAACACAAGAATTATTAGAAACCTAAGAAGCTTACAGAGTGCTGCCAAAGCAAAGTATCTGGTGAGAATGAAATAATCAAAACTGTACTATTAACAACCCCCATATATTTCACTTTCAGTGTTTAGAAACTCCTCTTTAGGACTTTTTGTCCCCAAGCTTGTCATGCAGCACTCATGAAGAACAACAAAACAGCACTTGTTTCTAGATTTAGCAATTTGTATCTTACATAAAGACACACAGACAGATGAATGTCTAGACTCATTAAATGAGCTGGACACTGTTTTATAGGAAATGGCAGCTGGTCTTAACTAGCTGCTTTGAAAAAGGTCTCTGTGCTGTCTTTGCTAGCAAGCAGCTAATACGTTACTGTAGACAGGAACCATGCTTACATTAACATATTAGGCAAGATACAGCTCTGCCAGTGGTTGCCGCACTTTTGTTTGCTTACGTTATAATAAATTACTATTTAGTTCAGGATAAAACTGAACGCCAAATCCCCTTTATGAGTCTATCTATTTGACATTGGCAGGCAACCCTCAAGTAGCTACACAGTATCTCTACAGAAGAGGAGTAGTGACCTGGAAGCTCCCAGTGAAGAACTTCATGTTAGTGTTTTCACAGTAATACTGAGACATAAGAAAAGGTAGATGATTTCTTTAAAATCCAAATACAGAAATCATGGAGAGATGGTTATTCAGGAAATGCTTCTTACCTCAAACTTTTGCAAGTCAGAATTGGTGGCCAATTTGATTTGGTTTATTATCATTTCGTTTTATCCTTGTGCCCTGGCAGAGATGCAACATAAAGAATTTACCATGGCACTAAGTCTCACTTTCCAGCTGAAATGGTGAAGATGCCACTCTGGCAGAAGGAATCTACAGACCTTAAAGGAGGGACAGAGGTAAAATTTTTTTTCAATGTATAAACTTCCAGCTAACACTAATTTTCCTAAAAACATATTAACTTCTATTCAGGCAGAAAAAAATTAATCTCAAGGAAATATCTCCTGTGCAAAATGAAGCAACAGTCCTTTCCTCTTAAATGCTGCATGCCAAGAGATACAGAATCGTTTAGTGGATCAGCTCTCACCGGGACTTTAAATTTGGGTCAAATTTTCTTGAGAATTGACAGCAACCACACATTTTTAAATGTGAACTATTTTGCTTTCTTTTATAATGTATTCAGTTGAATGTATATACAGATGACAAGTAATAGCTTTTCTAAAAATATTCATCAAATTTTCTCTGTGACGAAAAAATTATTTCATACATTTCTCAAATATTGAAGATTATTGCTGCTCTCATAAAACCCAACAAAAAGAAAAAACCAACTAACTAACAAAGAAAAACACAATAAGAAGAAAAACAAGAAAGCATCAGCCTGTCACAACAAATTTGGAATATAATATTATTTGGTCTGAATGTTTCTGATGTGCTGTATATGCTTTGCACATCACTATTATGTGTAAGTATAAAGGTCTCACATTACAGGAGAACTTTTTATTTTAAAGCTTCTCAATTTATATAATCAGACTCCAAGTTCTGTTTTTCATTCATAACACTCTAACAAGCCCCTAAAATATACCTGTATGTATTTCTAAAGGCTTCTCTGCTTCTGTGCAGGATGACTGTAGATAGAGGCTTAAGAATTTGAGTCAATCAAATCAAACTGAGAAACCTGAAGAAAACAATTCAAAAATATTATATATACACATTTATTATTTTTAAGTCAAAACCCAACACTATGCCACTGTAAGAGACTGTAATATTGTTAATGTCTTAAACCTTGTCAGAAGCATAGAAAGACAAATGGGAAAGGAGCAACTACCTGTCTGTCACCACCACAAGATATCCCACCCCCACACCTTCCCTGGAATGTGCCTGCTGACTGGAATTTGGACTGTGATCTGTGATAGGAAGGCGAGATAAGACTACTATCCTATTATCTCAGGATGAGTAAACTAGGCTCAGGGAAGAAAAATGTATCCACAAAGAAAGTGAAATATGGAGATGTGCTAAGAATCAGCCTTAAATGGGCTGGGCAGGTGGAGAAGGAGGAGGATTCTGAGAGTGTGATAGCAAAATCTGTTCATACAAAACAGAAGGAGTAAACCTTCCTGCTTCTGGGATGACCACGTACAAAACAAACTTTGACAAGAAAGGCAGTTAAAAAGGGGTCATAAACCATCAAAGATCCCCAAAAGACCCTCTCAGACTGATTCTTGAGGCCGTCCACCACCAGAGCTGGATCACTGCATGTGATCCAAGTGATGTCACAAATCAAGGGTCTGTCACAAGAGACTTTACAACTTCCCCAATGTAGGGGCCTGGTATCTCCTGAATGCACATTTATTTGTCCACTGGACATCATGTTTTGCAGGACCATCACCACCAAAAAGACTAGAAGAAAAGGACCTATGGGATCCTGGCAGGTCGCACAGAGTGGTGTTTATTTTCTATCTAATGTCTTTCTGTCATTCTTTTTCTTTCATGTCCCCTTTTTGCCCCATATTTCTTTCTCTCTCTCTGCCTCAAATTTACTGTAAAATAAAATCTGTACTGTTGACTTCTGCATGTCACTTCTGCGTCTTAATTTAAACAGAGGCATCTCTTTAATAATTTTGATAACCAGATCATAACAGTCACTTCCAGTGAAATCAGAAAAGTGGGTATAGGTCTCTTGAACCAGGTTTTAGTTTCATGTATATCTATGTGCATAATAACGATCAGCCCAAATTGTCACAACACAACTACATCATATACATCCAATCCTATTCTCAGATAAGAGCTAATAAAACCTTCAAATTATTAAGAATGGATCCTATGCTCTGCACTTCTTAGCACAGATTTCAGTAAATCACTCTTTCCCATCTGTCTCTAAACAACCTCTTAGCTCACATATGTGCAGGGCTTTTTCAGAATGTGTTGTGCTTTGGCCCCATTGAGCAACTAAGTCCCAGGCAACGGCTCACTCACTCTCCTACCAGCATGACTGGGGAGTGAATCAGAGGCGTAAAAGTGAGAAATCTTGTGGGTTAAGATAAAGACAGCTTAATAGGAAAAGTAAAAGCCAGGCATGCAGGCAAAACAAACCAAGGAGTTAAATCAATGTTTCCCGTGGGCAGGCAGGTGTTCAGCCATCTCCAGGACAGAGGGGCCCCATCACACTTCACGATTACTTGGGAAGACAAATGTCATTACTTCAAACATTCCCCACTCTCCTCCCCTTCTTTTTCCCCTGCACTTCATAAACTGGGCATGATGTTATATGGCCAGGAATATCCCTTTGGCCAGTTTGGGTCACTTGCCCCAGCTGTTTCTCCTCCCAGCTTTTCATACACCACCAGACTCCCCACCAGTGTGGTAGTAAGAGAAGCAGAACAGGCCCTGGCTCTGTGTAAGCCCTGCTCAGCAATAACAAAAACATCACTGCACTAATTACCCTGCGTTCAGTGCAAATTCAAAGCATAGTCCCATACTAGCCACTGGGAAGGAAGTTAACTCTAGCCCAGAAAAAAACAGTACAGAAGGGAATGTTGTTGTTTACCACCAGTGGAGATATGAATAAGCTCTGACTTCCTATGAAATACTAAGCTCAACTTAAGGACAAGGTCGACATAGCTGTGCAGACCAGAGTCAAGGAGCACTCTGGGACTGATAAGCCCTGTTTGGGGATGAGAAGAACATGACGGTGGCTAATATCTAAATTGCCTTTGACCTCTCTTATGGCAGTGAATAGCAAATGACTGCAAAAGACACTCAAAACTGGATAAATTATAATTTAGGGATATAATGAGCCAGGAGTAGATTTCTGTTAAACAGCTTCTTCACATCCTCTATACTCTGTGGCAAAAAAGTTCACTTTAGTGCTATGAAAGAAACATCTACCTCTGTTTATTTAGTATCAGCTCATGCCAATGTGTTGATGACAAGGGGTTAGAAGTCATGGCTTGTGATCTATTAATTTGTCTCATGGCACCAAGAACTGCAGAAATCCCTACCACTCATCTTTTTTTTGTTTTGAAATGCAGGTATGTTTTCAATGCTTCCCTGAGTGAAGACTGTTACATAACTTTGGTCATCTTTGTCCTCTTATTCTTTTGTAATTCAATTATATTGGTTTTGAGATGGGATTCAGGATTGCAAGCAATCCCCAGAACAAAAAGATATGTTATGGATTAGTGTAGTGACAATGTGATGCTTTTGTTGAAATAGCCTAACCTTCTTTTTGTTTTTGAAATTGTTCTTGTTCCTACAAATATCACGTGTATTGATGATTGCTTTTGAAATATCTGTTAAGAATAAGTAAGAATGCCATCATAATTTCTGTAATTACTTGACAGCATTATAAAAATACCTTGATTTCATTAAATTTGCAATTACTTCATCCTGATGACTCTACAGTGCTGGTAGATTTTACCATTTCCAAGTACTCCTGAAAGATCTCTGGCAGGTTGTCATCACTTCCTGAACTGTCTGCTAGCATTATGGTAAATCACACATTATAATCATAGTTTGCTCCAGCTTGCTCCAAAATCGGTTGTTTCAGGTATGATTGTTATCTTGGTTTTGAAAAAGTACAAATACTTGTGCTGGCCGAGTATTTTTTGTAGATGTTTCTAATAGCACTTTTACTTTGATACCCAAGTGGTATGTCCACTGATGAGTTCTAAGGATGAGAGAAAGAATTAATCTCTTTAATGAGATCCATATTTTCATTATCGGTTAGAGTAGAAATATTTCTTGCAAGATTCATTTTATCTATTGCAGAAACTCACAGTATAAGAAAAGCAAAAAGGCTTCTTTATGAAGCTGAAACAGGGATTCTCTGATTGTGCTTTCTAAGTTGGATTGTCAGTCTTGTCTAGAGATTTCCTATAGCAGTGGAAAATACCCTCTGTAAATAGGACCTAACACAGCTTCCCTGAGGAGAAAATAATTGTCTCTTACTGCAGATGGGTTACAATGCTAATGCATACCAAAAACTGACATGGATTTCCTGCATCTCTACTGTGTAACTCTTCCTACATTCCTCAGGAGCAGTTGCAGCGCTTGCAAAAGGTGCCTTGACGCAGGCACAGCACTGCAAACAGAACTGTAATCATAAATAGGGTTTGTGTCTGGAAGAACAGCTGACTCAGACAGCAACTCTGCGAATGGCACTGCACACACCGCATCCATCTGGGAACAAAGCTGGATGAAGGTAACATAAGAAAATTTCTGAATATTTTTGTGAAACCTGAGTTTCACACTGGTGTTATTGAGGACCTCACAATGCCTGTGTTCTCTGGACAGCTAAACTAGAAGGTTTTCTCATTATTCATATAAAAGACCTGCACAGTAGCAATAGTTCAGGAACAATCTAAAGGAAATAACGGGACCTTTTCTACAAACGCATGCACAGTGATTTGATTACCACATTATATGCTATGAATATACAATTAGTTGTCTAAAATGATAGTACCTGCAGTTCCCCAAATAATTACGAGTAGTAAATGTAAAATAATATTTGTGGTTTGAGAAGATATTATTCATACACAGATGTAGTGACTATATTTGGTGAGACTGAGTCCAAACACAATTCATTCTTAGATTGATTACCTCTGGCTTTGGAACCTATAAACTGCAAAACTGCAACTCTACAGAGATCTTACAGCTACAACTTCTTTGTTAACTGTAAGAAAAGCCTAGAGAGGACTGATCTTCAAAATATTATAGTCTCCCTATTTGATGGGTACTCTATATCATTATGCTGACTCAACTCTGAGAACTTTGCAAGAATATATAATGTATCTTCATTAATAGCTGGCACTTTTTACTGTCATAATCTCCAAAGCAAGGTAGAAACATGTAGTGGACAAAAATGCCAGCAGGTGGACAGCAGAGTTAAGGGACTGGTTACCAGTAGAAGTTTGTGCTTCTGGGGTGACTACAGTCAAGACTTTTGTTAATTGTTCAGGAAGAGCAGTGATCATATTCTTTTTCATTTTCAGATGAAATGTAGGAGCAATGTGGAGGACATTATCAGCATCCTATCTTTAGACTCCACTTTCCTTAAACAGGCCTCTGTATCCCTCACCTTTGTTCAGATTCACGCACTTTTAAATTAGCAGCACCTTCCTGGAAAAGACTTAGATTCAAAACACATTCAGATTAATTTGAAGTATATTTTATTCAATAGAGATGAATATGGGTTATTATATTTCAGGTAAGGCAACCAAAGTCTGCATGAGAACGTGTAGTTGATCAAGATTCATAAGTTAGACGTGTATCAACAATGATGCCTATACTGGAAAAAAAAAGCAAAGCATCTCATGAATGTGTAAGCAAGACATATGAGGTTTGAGGTAATTATCTAGCTTTACCTGTCTGTAATTCAAGCGCTGTACTTTAACAGCTGCCTTTATATACGGTGCTGAACATTAAGGATAGCATCCAAATTGTAAGTTTTTGGAAGGTTAGGAAAATTAGCTTCAAAGAGGAAAAGGTAGTTATTCAGCATATTAGGAAAAAAAAAAATAAAAGAGAAAGACATAGTATTTTAACATGTATAAAATAGCTACAAAGAGGAATGAAATGAACACTCTTGCCATAGGCAAAAAAGAAAAAAAAATATAGGCTTGAATTATAGAAAGTGCAGATGTTCTTGGTGTGGAAAATCTGATAGTAAAGATGATGAAGCACAAGCATGGAAAGGGGATGTTTTAGAACCTCCTGCTGAGAGTTTTGTAATATCAAACAAATTAATCAAGAATCTGGTATAAATGGCTTGGGCACCATCTGGACAGGTTCTTACTTGAACCTGTTTTCTGTGATTTTTACACTTCTTTTGCAGAAAGAAACAAATGTATTCCTTTTGCTAATGCAAAATAATTGGGAAACAAACAAAGAAACTAAAAAGAACCAAACCAAAACAACTCTGCTGTGGATTTCCAAAACACATGGAAAGATGTATACTGAAAGTAATGGAGTACCATGACATCACTGATTTTCTAAATATCTCTAAATGTATTAAGGGAGACCCTGCTTTGGTTCATCTTGATGAAAATTTGAACATGTTGTAATTTTGCTTTCTTGATGTCAGTAAATACAGATATATGTACATTTGATTTAAATATGGCACTGAAAGCATGACTGCTTTTACTTTCTTAATTTTAAAGAAAATCTTTGCTAGGGAGTAGCCCACCCATTCATTGTTTTTAGCTTAACCCACCCATCCATTCTTCTTTCTGATCCCATTTGTTCTAACTTCCTTATCTTCTGTATTTCCTTCTTAAATTCTAATATTTATTTTAAACTATAATAGCTAACAATATCTGCCAGGAACTTAAAATTCAAAATGAGAGATTACTGCTGATTATCTTTATTGTTATCTGTTGGCAGGTGCTCCACAGTTACTACTGAAAACTTCAATAACTGATTTTACTAAGTATAAAATACACAAAATTGGTAAGTTTAAAATTAAAAACATTAAAAATGTTTACATTGAAGAATGAGTTACTATTAATATTTTAATAAGAGATAAAATGAAAGTGAATATCTTTTTGTTATTATGTAGAAATAATTAATTATGCATGTGCTCATGTATTTCTACATGCAGCAAATGCAAAATGAATGCAACAAAATTCTAGATTGTCATTACTGATAACTGGATCATTATATATAAAAATAATAAAGACACATTAAACAGATTTTTGTTTCATGAATATACTCCATCTCCTGTGGCTTTAAATTTAGTTGTTCCAACTGAGCTACCCTAACTGAATCAGCTGTATTGTGTTACTGTACTTGAAGTGCATCATGCCTTTGGTGACTGAATCATTTTTCTGATACAATCAAACTCATTTTATTCAGTGCTTGTAATGTGCTAAGATCATGCATGCAGCCAGCTTTGCTGACTTATCTAGAAAGCAATAGTTTAGATGCTTGCAGTCATTGGTTTTATCCTGAGATATATACTATGTATTAGTATTTAAGTTTTTGTATCACAGATTGCAGCTATAGACCATGTTGTATTTATGACTAACAAAATTTGAGACACACTCAATGGGCCAAAAAAAATGGATTTTACTAGTGTAGAACATAAACTAATGAACACTGACATGCAAGTGGTATGAATCCTCTTGCAAAGGCAGTTCTGAGTCAACTGGGAATATTGTCATTACAGTGACCATCACTGGTAAAGGCTGACCAGAATACTGTGAACCCCAACAGACATCCATTTTCTAGCCCTTGGTCAAAGAGTCATCTCTGTCCTTTGGTGACAACATATTGCTATTTTGGACAATAATAAACAATGTCAGCATCTTTTAGAGGAAGTGTCATCACCTCTTGGACAAGGCCAATGGGTTCTATCACAAATGGGTAATAGATTTTAAAAAATCTCCCATATGTAGTTATGTAAGACATTGAGTCTTAATCTTAAATCTAATTTTTCTACTGTGTAATCCCTCTGATTTTTTAATCGGCATAAATAATATGAAATGCGTGGCGTTCTTGATGGTTTTCTGTTTCTCTCATGGTATCTCAGGAGAAATCTATTCTAAATATGGGGAAATATCATCAACAATGTTTTTTGAGAGCAATTAAGAAACCTAAAAATCTGATTTCCTAATGGCAATCACATTTTGTTTATATTGACAATTATTGCAAAAAAAAAAAATATTGCTAATTGTTACAAAATGTGATGCTATAGTTCTTTTCATGAATACAATAAGTACACAGCTTAATTTTAAAACAATGCCACAAGAATCCCTCCACACAGTATCAATTGCTCTTGGTTGCTCTTACACTCCAGGGCTACATCACCATCTCACCCACCATCTTTCTCAGAGCCCGTTCCACGGATGACTCACACTGTTACTGCAGAGTAACTATATACATATGTTTTTCTGAATCATCAAATTAGTGGAGAAGACTGAGTTCCAGTTTGAAAAGGGACTTGTGAATTTGGGGCCCATGTTCTACCTAGGTGGTCTTGGAAAGGATAGGATTTGGAGAAAAAGGGAACAAATGAAATAGGGAAAAGAAGCAGGGGTCAAAGCATGCAATTATAGAAGAACTGCTAGAGCATAATCTACTAAAATTGAAAAAGAGAATACTTTGAAACAGTGTGCAAATACAAGTAGATAGTACCGTAACAACTTACAGATAGCTATTAAAGCCCATGGTAATGCAGTAATGGGAAGCAGATATTTTATTTCTCTCTATGGCTTTATCTGAAATGTCACAGTTCATCATGAAAGTGTAATTGCCATTTTTTAAATTAATTCTTACTTATGTGTGGTATATATTAAGAACAAGAAATACACAGATTGATACTGAGCAATTTCAGAAATTTTCTTGGAGGAAGCACCTAAAGTGTGTGTGAAAAATTAAGGAACCTTCCCCACTTGCTCATGTTTTCTGCCACTTAGCCCACAGGAATTTGTTGCAGATGGAGTCATGCACTTCACTCATAGGACAGAAGCAACATTACATTTTACTGACAGAACAAAATCCCATGGTAAATGATTCAAAGGTATGCTTATTTACTACATGAAGTACAGGATCAGACAGAACTTCCAAGAAGACCCTCACACTGATGTTCAGAAAGCACATTCTCATTTTCTCTGAGAAAATTGTAGGTGCAAATGGATCCACTCCTGGTCCCAGACTTGGTCAAAGGTTAATGTCTAAAGGATTATACATGTGTAATCAACCCTTTAGATCAGTTAAGTAAGATTTTAAAGCTTAGCGTGACATAAATAACTTATCAAATGTCTGATGCAATAAGGATTCTTTCGACCTCAAGAAGTAACCTTGAGATGCATCCCTAGTCAGGGGAATATCCTGGAGTGCCACCCACTGTAGTACATGAGACCTCAACAGCCCCTTGGCCACTATTTATGGAGTATGATGATTGACTTATAGTGATATATGTAATATTTTTATGTTTTATTTGGATATTTGCAACATGTATGGTCTTGCAGCCCTTATCTTCCATGTTGGAATCTGTCCCCCAAAGGACAGAGTAAGCTAAGTACAGCCATCACAACCCCCACTAGTGGTTAAGGCTTAAGTCAAGGGGGGAATGAGGGGTACACCATCCCATAATTGTATTTTGAAATGTATGCTCCAATCAGCTGATAGTTATCTATATGAAAATATTGAGATAGAGAGAGATGCAGAAAATGGCCTCTTTCCAACAGCAAATATTCAGAAACTCACTGTGGAGCAGACAACACCATTCTAACTATGCAAGTCACTGGAATACAAAAGAATTAAATTAAAACCCTGGTCCAAATTATTAAGTTAGATTTTCCTTGACTCTTCTAAATGAATCCAGAGCCTCCTGTTTTCATATGAGTGAAGCATCTGACAAAATTAATATAGATCCAATGATATACTGTTTTAACTTAGCATCCATAGAAATGAAAAAGTTAAATCTTATTTTTTCTTCCTCTCAAAACTTGTAAATCCTTAAAGATAAGAACATACAAGTGTCTTCATCTGTGTCTGACTAGATTGGGTACAGAGGATACTGAGTAGCTTTTACTTTAATGACTGTTATTAGATATTTCTTTCAAAATTTCTGAAATCCAGATATTTGTATGCACATATTCTTTGTAAATAAAAAGGATTACATCAAAGTCTGATCCCTCTGAATGCAATGGGAATCAAAAAGAAGTGAAAATGTTTACTCCTTATTCCAGTATTTTATTGTAAGTAATATTACAAAGACTGTGTCTGAAATTTATTTCAGGTTATACTATAAGGTCCGTTTTGGTTGTCCACTGTTTTTTAGTGCCTTTTTTTTCTTTTTTTCCCCTGTCTCTGCTGTTTCTCTCAGATACAAATACACTGCTGTCATCCATCCATATCAATATCTCACTTCACCTCTCTTAGCAGAACTTCTGGATCTCCTTATGCCTAATGGTCCATTGAGACTTTCTACATGTTATCATCCATAATCTATTTTGACAAATCATATTCTTTGGTTTAGTATTTCACAGAGAATAAAATGTTCTAATTTCTTTGAATAAAAGTTTGCCAAATCAGTTTTCATTTTTTCTTATACCTTATCTATGATTTTATTGAATAATGGCAAGTCTTCTCAACTAAAAAACTCTAAGAAATTTATCTATCTTTAACCTTTAATCACTGTGGACAGAAGAAGAGAGGACTGATTGATTACAAATACTCTACATGCTGCTATTTTCGGGAGGTCTTCAGTAACATATAGTAATGAATCAACCCACTGGTTGACTGAAATAATTTGCCTTATCTTCTTGAAAGGACATCAGTCAGTGCACAATGGAAGGTGATGAGAGGAATCTCAACCACACTAAAGGTCTTTAAAGTTCATCTGAAACAAAAATGAGAATCTGAAAAGGTAGAATAGATCTGAGGATTTTGCCTTTTCCTGACTGGACAATGATATTCAGTCCCAGCAAAGCATGTTAAGAGGTTTCCCTGTGTATAATGGTGCTGGTATAAACCCTGATCCAATCACTTTTTGCTGAAGTATCTCAGGAATTTCAAACTTGAAAATGATCAAGTTGTGTAAAAAGATGTGCTCACTAGAATAATACATTAAAAAAACCAATCACAAAACAAATAAAAACCCTCATCCCTTTACAGTCAATATCAGCAAAATCCAAATGTTCAGTAATTTGGAAATAAATTGACCTTGAAAAAACTTATTGGATGACATACTGAGAATAGATCAGGCAAACACATGGTGAATGTTATAATAACATTTAAACTTAAACTCCATTTAAGCATTTACATCAGAAACACTGCTTCTTAATAGGTAATACATATGTGTCAAATGCATCTGCCTGTCCCTAGCTCAGTATAATCAAAAGTAAGATTTTGCAAATCAGAAGAGAAATAACCGCACAACACACATGGTAAGGGAATATGAGGAAGAGTGGAATTGCCAGATTTTGTAACTGTTCCTTCTTCATTTGACTTGGGTTTAGGAAAAGCTAATGTTTATTTTCAGATTATTTCCTACGCAGAATTGGGCAAATATAAAGCCAAATTTTTCTCCTGCTGCAACTGTTCAAATTCACATAAAAATTAACAGATTCTGTTTATAGCAGCAGATAATTTTTCCCCAAATATTTGCTCAAAATCAGTGCATGTCCTGAGTGGTTCATAACTTACTCTGCTGTAGGAAATCTGCAGTGAGTCAATGTGTCTTGTTCTGCAAATAAGGTGACTCTTACAAAAATAATTCTCTCTTTTGAAGAAGATGACCTTTCCAGACTGTTCCCATC